>VTPC01091141.1:44204-131867 GCA_011009095.1 Ignelater luminosus | reverse complement strand
TTTCTTTAGTGTACCTTTGATTCTTCTGAAATATTTGTTGCTGATTTTCCTTTTGTGTGCTTAGTATTACGAGACTTAAAAGCTCAAGACATTTAGTATTTTTTGATAGGCAGGCTTGTAGTTTACTTCGTCATCTGGATTTGCCAACTTGTGAGTTGGCCTTTCCAAAACTGCCATAATATTAATGTTGATTTAGGTTAGTTTTAAGTATCTTAAATTCCAGTTGAAGAGTAATAAGTTACACTGTAATTAATCTAAGCAACACCGACATGCAGGTTGGCTTTTTTCTTTCGAATACTATTAACTAAATATTTGATATCTAGTCAAATAATAATAATTGCATAAGCTGTTTATCTGTAATTGAAACAGTTTACATCTTTATAACAAAAGTTCGTTATTTTTTGAACTGTTCCGCAAACTTCTTTACTATTTCATTACCAGTAGTGAAACTCCAAACTATCAATCTGATCATTCCATTATAAAGTAAGTAAGAAGTTTTGGAGTACGTTAAGCAGTTCGTAATCATTAACACATTTGCTGCCACACACATCTCCAAGAAAATAACGTACGGGGTCATGAAAACAAAATGTCGCTGATATATGACTGACATCGCCTGGTGTTATTTGATTTTACTCAGTAGGCCACATAATAATAACACTGGAGGCCACCCTAAAAAAATATAATGTAGAATAATATGTATTGTCACTTATATGTGTCCGACACGGCCCAAAGTAGAAACGGTTGTGTCGACCATGTATGACTGAAGTGGCCTACCGGCTAAAGACAACTGCGGCTTGCATATGTCCGACGTGGAGGCAAATGTGTTAATACTTAAAACTTATAGAAGTTCGTCCAATAAATTCAATAATCAAAAGTATTCACCTGTTAACTTAAATGGCAATCAAGCATCGTAACATACTTCATGACACACTATTCAAAAGTTTGTTTTTTAGTACCTTCATTAATAGAGTTCAAATAATCTAAGAAAACTAGTGGTGAAATTTATACAAAAGTTGGTTACCAAACTGACAAAATTCAATTTTACGTTCATGAAGAAAATTAAACTTCATAATGGTTCTGCAAAGCCAAAACGTTAAATAAGATTTGGATATGATATAGATAGGACTCAAGTCTGAGGAACCGCAGGGATGTCTTTACTTGCTAAAAACTCATTAATTGAAAATGCAGTGTGACAAGATGCATTGTCATGATGCAGCATGCAGTTATCTTGATGGTTGGTCTCTCACGCATGACCCTTTTCGAAGTCTTTCCACAACTTTTCATACAATTGTTGGTTTACCGTTTGACCTTGAGGCATAAACTCTTTGTGGACGATTCCCTGGCTATAAAAAAAGAAATCGGCATGATTTTGATCTTCGGTTTGCTCATTCTTGCTTTTGTTTCGGCTTGGTAAGCCTGAGGTGTGCCATTCCTGGCTCTGGGTCGTATTAAAAGAGTAAAAGAGATTCATTTTCAATCTACTTCGAAAAGTCAAGGCACGTGTTCCTCCTGTTGTTTTTTTGTTCTTGCAGAAAGTTTTTTTGGAACCATTTTTGCGCAGATTTTTCTTATCCTTAATTCGTTGGTCAAAACCTCATGAAGAGTGGTGTGAGTCAAATTGAACTGTTCCTCGATCATTCTGACTGTCAAGCAACGATCAGAACGCACCAAACACCGTATTCAATAATTGTACTCTGTAAATGTATCTATACATTTCATACACTATTAAATAGGTTTTTACTTACCGTTTTGTTGTATGCTTGACAAAGCAGTGCCTCTTCATTAGTAGCAAAATGGTCTTTATTTTTGGTCCACTGCTCAAGAATTACCCCTAAAGAAGTTTCTCCTTTTGATATTATTCAAGCCCACAAATACAGCACAGTTTCGACGCTTAACGTCGCCAAATTACTTGATATAACGCGACGTTTGAGGCACCTAATTAAAATGTTTAGATTTGAAAATGTTTAGGTTTCTGAACTGACAATGACTAATAACATGATTTAGTCACAAGTAATCCAAGTAAGAATTGGCTGTTACAATGCCATTGGGTGCTTGAGAAATTGTAAGTACAAAATTTTCTGTTGAAAAGAAGGTATCAGTAATGACTCACCACTAGAGCTGGGCAACTGGAAACGTGTTTAAAGCCTACGAGGTGCTACTCAGAATTTCCCAGAATTCAAATACCCCGCGGGAACAAGTAGTGGTACAAAGTTTTGGCGACTCTTGGTGTATGTTCAACTATTAGTGTTTGCACTGAAACATCGAAATGGCTAATATCAATTTTGCTTCAAGCTCAAGAAGACTGCAGCTGAAACCTGTCAAATGCTAAAGAAAGCTTTTGGTGACTAAGTTTTAAGCCAAGAAACAACATTTGAGTGGTTTAAGCGGTTCAAAAAACGTCTGAAGTCGATGGAAGATGACAAACATTCGAGTCGACGATCATCATGCACAACTCCCGAGATGATTGCAAAAGTGCGTAGTTATCTACGAAAATGTGAGGCGCAAATAGGCTGACATGTGGAACACCGCAGAATGGTTACTGCATCAAGACAATGCGCCCGCACACACCTTGCTTATTATCAGGGACTTGCTAGCAAAAATAAAATGATCACGTTCCGCATTCCCCGTAATTGCCTGATCTGGCCACGTGCGACTTCTTCCTTTTCCCTAAAATGAAACTTCGGTTGAAAGAGCATTGTTGTGATTTCATTGACAAGATTCACGCGCAGACGGAGCAACTGCTGAGCACATTGAAGCCTAAAGACTTCCGTGAGTGTTTTTAAAAATAGGGCAATCGCTGGAATTGTTGTATTTAAGCGCAGGGTGACTACTTTGAAAGTGGTGGTGAAAATTAGGAGTTATTATATAGGTATTTATGTTCTTATGGGCGAATTCTGGGAAATTCTGGGTATACTATCGTATACTAATCTAGATGTCATACAAGCGATTAGGGTTCGGAGTTCACCTCCTGGTAGAAAAGAAAGGGTGGGTAAAAGAATATAAACGCGATCGTACCTACTAAAGTGATTAAATACAGATGCTGAGAGTACGTTCTAAATTTCAGTTTTTAAGTTACCAGTTTACTGAATGCAGTTATGGCGAGAAATTTGTTTAGACAGTTAGACCCTTTGTTAAGAGGTAGACTCCAAGCACTAATCTGCTATACGACAGGGTACAGAGTATATCTGTGAAATATTTCATGTGGAAATGCATATATCGTCGCCAATAACACGAAGTATCGTAATCAAAAAATTTTATTTCTGGGTTACGTCATCAAGTGACGTTATTAAGTGATGTCTTGGCTTGATCAGAGTGTCGAATCTCAAAGTGGCATGGTAAGGCCAATGGAAAACTTGGATCAAGTTCTATGACACACTAATCTCACAAACAAAGATAAGACATTTTGATTTAGTCTGCGGTTTGGCCTACCATCGTGTAAGTATTTTTGCACCTCGTTATCAAAACCTCATAAAAAACGAGTTATTGTTGATGACATGGTGACTATTCAAAGAACTTATTTAAATCATGCATGTCCTTTTCCTTAAATATATATAAATTTCTCTATAACATTTCTTGAAAGAATAGATCTGGATTTCTTTGGAGTTTATTACATTTCGCTTTTAATTACTTTTATTAAAAAGTTATGGTTGGTCGGTATCATTCAATAATATTTGAAGGGAGATACACTTACATAAATAACATCTAAGACTAATTGAAATATTATTGTCTACTTCTTTAAATTTGACAGAAATTTTATCATTTACTGTATTTTAGCATTTTTTAAAATAGTGTTGACTTGGAAAACTTCATATAACTTAAAATATGCACTCATTTAGATAAACTGAGCATCTATTTAGGCAAACTAGGCATTCATCTACACAAAGTACGCACTCATTTAGGCAAGATAGGCATTTATAGGTAGATTTTAAAGATTGTAGGTATTTGTTTAAAAAACAATAGAAAAAAGGCGCTTAAGAATCTAAATTTTATTATGCCTAAAAAGTGCATAAGATTAACCTGAAACGAATCTTCCTTCGCTTACCTTAAAAATTTAAATTTAGGCACTTGCCTAAAAATCCGGTCTTTAATAATTATCAACTGTTTAAGTAACTCCAAAACTTCGTACTGCCAAAAACGTGTGAAGTAAGGGCAATAAAGAAAATTAGTGAGTGTCATACGAGAGGCGTTTCAAATTATTAGATATAAAGGGTTTTCCAATAAGAGGTGTTATTTTGAATAGCCCGCTATTTCGGTAGATGTCACTTTTGAAGCTATCATTTTTTGACATTTGACAAGTAGAAACTACGCCATTAATAAATATGGAACGATACACGCTTCAACAACGCATTGAAATTATTAAAATTCACTATAAAAATGGTGAAAATTTGGCAGAGACGGTTCGTAAAACTCGAACATTTTTGGGTCACCGTGAAGCACCTTGTCGGACCGCAATACAGAAATTGGTGAAAAAATTCGAGCTCTTGGGACAAGTTAGTGATGTGAAGAATAAAACCCGTGCACGTCGCTCAAGAACAGCCGAGAATATTGCTGTTGTAGCCGAAAGTGTTAAAGAAAACCCAGGTTTGTCCATTCCTCGTCGTTCTTTGGAATTAGCCATTCCACAAACGTCATTACACCGTATTTTGCATAAAGATTTGGGTCTTAAGGCTTACAAAGTCCAGTTAACACAAGAACTCAAGCCGGCCGATCATCCACAACGTCGTGTCTTTGCTGATTGGGTCGTTGAAATGCATGAAAATGATCCAGAATTCCATCGAAAAATCATCTTGAGTGATGAGGCCCATTTCCACCTCGGTGGCTTCGTCAACAAGCAAAATTGTCGGATCTGGGGCTCAGAAAATCCAAGAGTTATTGTTGAAAAGTCTCTCTATCCTCAACGTGTAACTGTTTGGTGCGGTTTATGGTCCGGCGGAGTCATTGGACCTTACTTTTTCGAAAATGAGGCTGGAGCAACAGTTACGGTGACTGGATTGCGCTATCGAGAGATGATTAACGATTTTTTATGGCCGGAATTGGATGGTATTGATCTGGACAACGTTTACTTTCAACAAGACGGCGCTACGTGCCACACAAGCAACGAAACCATTGATCTTTTACGGAAAAAGTTTCCGGACCGTGTTATCTCTCGAAGAGGTGATCACAATTGGCCACCGAGATCTTGTGATTTAACACCTTGCGACTTCTTTCTTTGGGGCCACGTGAAAGAGAAGGTCTACGCCAACAGCCCAGCGTCGATTCAAGACCTCAAAGATGGAATTCGTGAGGCTATCGAGGACATAGGGCAGCCACTTTGCGATTTGGTTATGGAAAATTTCATGAAAAGGATATTGTCCTGTAAGCGTGGTCGTGGTGGTCATTTGCCTGATGTTATTTTCCACTATTAACGGCATACCTTCCTCTTTATAATGAAATAAACATCCGATCATTTATATTAAAAAATGGCACTTTTCTTTGAATATCAAAATAACACCTCTTATTGGAAAACCCTTTATATATGTTACGCCGAATTTACGGAAATGCTTAATGCATGTAAACGGCAAATTTTTGCCTATTTCACGAAATAAGCACCGTGTTTGAAGATTACGTGAATTGAGCAAATTTAATAGATATAGCTGTATATTTCATGAAATACGCAAACCAATGATTTAATATGTACCAAACAATAAAAGCGTTATACGACGAGATTTATTATGATCTAAGAAAAGATACATAAACTTGAAAAACAAAGTACATAAAGCTTATAAAAATCACAAACTTAAAAAAATAACATGAAAACTGAAAAAAAAACTTCAACTTTAAACTGAAAGTAAATAAATGTCTAACGTTGTAACTAGATATATTTGATTTATTCGTGATTATTGCATGATTTACCAGCATGACATGCTGAATTGCACAAATACTTATTTTTAACACATTTGCATTTTTTTGTATTGCATTTCTGTGTACAATTGCACCTTCGATAGCCTTGTCCAATACCTACAGAATCCATTCGAACGAGAGTTCTTATGTTGGATTCAATGTTAGGCACGTCACAGACTTGAATTTTGTTGAATCTGGTCGATTGTAAACAATTTCTCTCCATCCACGTACTAATAATCCCATGCTTGGTTCCTACTTTAAATTTACCTTCATTTTCTTCTCGAATTACTCCAATAAGATTTGGTGGATCTTCTCTTCCCCTATCGAACTCGCTTATGCCTATAGTTAAAGAATAATGAAGAAGAAGAAATACCAAGAATTATCCCTTACCTATTAATACATTATCACCAATCGCTAATGATCCCAATGTTTTGTTGGTCCTTTCCATCATTTTATTCGCTTGTCTATATTAAGATGGGTGGTTTTTCTTAGCTCTAAAAACGGATGATCTTTCTCGTGTTGATTTTTTGTACCAATATGATCTATATCTGGATGTTCCGCATCATCAACAGGTACATTTTCTTTATCAATATGACCAGATAAATCGTTTTTACGTAGCTCACTAATGCCTATAATAAATAAAACGCAAATAAATAACTAACGCAAAATAAATAACAGAATTTATTGATTACTTTCTGACACGTTTTCATCTACCGTAAGTGTTTGTGGTAGAGAATCTAAACATGAAATAGGATTTTCATGAACATCTTCAGCTATTATTATTTCTGCTTGCTCTATAAGAGATTCAAAATTGTATGATGAGTCGCCAACTAAGGATTCGTCTGCAATACTATCTGTCTGCAGTAATCTTTCCGTGTCTTCTTCTAATATTCCATTAGAGATCGTTTCCAGAAACTCTTCTGGCACTTGAGAGCGTAACCCAAGCTTTGGAATTTGCTGAAACATAGCTTTATAAGGCTGCATTTTAATGGCTTCGTGATAGCTCGTACTTATTACCCACTGAACATATTTTAAGCCTGTAGACCACGATGAAGTCTTGTTATCACGCATCCATGCAATTAATGAATCTTTTACACTGGCATTACTTCTTTCCACACAGCCTTGGCTTTGAGGATGTCTAGGTCTGCCATTTACAAGGACCAAGTCTTGCCAAACAACTGCTAATTCTTTTATGATATTTGCAGTAAATTCTCTGCCATTATCAGATTGTAATACATGAGGTCCCCCGAAATCAGAAAAGATTTTGAATAACTCTTTCGCCACTTCATCGTCAAAGGTTGCAATAAACTAAATTTCGTTAAATTTTCTTTATAATGCAGTATATACCTGTATGGACCGTCAGGTAAACCTTGAAAATCAATTAAATCCATCTGTGCTCTTTGGTTCGAATCCTGGATAATTATTGGACGAAGTACAAAACCAGCTTGTGTAATTTTCTTACTTTTCTCTGTGCAACGTTCGCACTGCTCTATATATTTTTTAATCATAGACATCGGAATATTTGCATAATGTTCCGCCACTTTTTTATACGTCTTCTTCTCCCCCTTATGACTACAAGCTACGTGCAAATCTCGAATAACGTTAATTGCGTGATTCTTAGTTGTCATAATTCTGTTATCTTTAATACGGCATACTTTTGTTACTCCTGCTAGGTTTGTTAAATTAAACGAACTTTTGATGTGATAAAATTGACGATTTTTATTAATATTGGGTTGCTTTTCATGTATTGCCTTTAAAACAAATCAGAACAAAAACACACTATCAACGTTTATCTCAGCGAACTAAAACATGACTAAAAAACAAACATAACCTTTAATTCTGGATTATGCTCAATGCGCGTAAAAAGCAAAGAATTATTTGCCGAATTCGTATAATAAGCAATATTTTGTATATTTTCACGGAATAAGCAAGGACATTACCGATTTCATGAACTAAACCAAATATTGCGCAATACGTGTATTAGGCATTTCCGTAAATTCGGCGTAACATATACATACTACCATCGGTGGCTTTATTGTATGATGATGATGAAATGACGGATATTGATATTGTGGAAGATGCACAATTTCTTTAGTAGGTTTCTACAACTATCGGAAAAAAAATTACATATTTTAATATAAATAATAATAATATCAAGTTCATAATAATTTGAACGTTTATTAATAACAAAGCAGGAGAATCACATCGATATTGGCTCAATGATTTTAGGAACGTTCCTGTATATTAGGTAGAAGTTCGGTATGTCATAACTTACTTTTCATATTTTCCTGATATAATCCAGTCAACGATTAATGGCGTTAAATCAGGTTTTAAAAATGATAATTTAAAGTTGTTGGATTGATTAAATTGCGTGTTTTCCGAAACGTTTCCGTCTAAAACCTTTACAAAGCCGTGTAATAGTTTTTATCAAGAAAAAATAATTTTAGAAGTTGGTTTTAACTTTTCAAACTTGAAATAGACCTTTGAACAGAACATACTATATTTTACACACTCTGATTTACTCTAATGACAGTAAATTTTAAAAT
Organism: Ignelater luminosus; assembly: GCA_011009095.1. Taxonomy (NCBI): domain Eukaryota; kingdom Metazoa; phylum Arthropoda; class Insecta; order Coleoptera; family Elateridae; genus Ignelater; species Ignelater luminosus. Next base: position 123,441 of record VTPC01091141.1, on the reverse strand, counting down.
GTAGCGGTCAGTTTCGGAGATTTTCAAGGTAACCCTCTTTCTAGTTATTAGATATTCTAAATTTATACTTGGGTAGGACAATGTCCCGAGATTTTTTAAACGTCTTAAAAATACTTCGTAGTTGAATATTTTGTGGAAAGATTGGTAATAAAAAATATAGTAATAATGTTAGCAACAAGATTTCTGATTTGTTTTTAATTGTGTTTAAAATTGAAGAAAAAGAGTTGTCAAGGCAGTGCACTCCGTAGCACGTTTATGAAGAATAAAAAAGGATGAACACGAAATCATATTTGAATTAAAAACAAAAACAATACTGCATGCAAATTTAAAATTATGTAATTTTCACTGCTCTGAAATTATCCCAATGTAAGTTTTAATATTTTGTTCGTAATATCTTACATTTATTTCTTTTTTTTCTAAATAGGTAGGTTAAAGAATTATTTTACTTGAAAAACAATCGTAAACTATTATTTTGAATACATTCAGACTAAGGACTTTTAAAAGCATCATCTCCATATTTTAGAAACCAGTTTACGTCACTGCAAACAAACACAAGCTAGTGCGTTTCCTTAGCGTTGCCGCAATCGGCAATTGATAAAACCAGATGAACTTGAATTAAAATAAGATCAATAGCACAGCTTACCAAATTCCGCTTCTCTTTCATACATTTGAAGTAGCCAGAGTTGGTCAGCATTGTGTTAAATATATTTGAAACAAATAGTCGAATACTTAGAAAACATTAAAATAAAGTTAATCGTGTTTTAGAAAATGTCGTTGTTCCAGTGTACCGAAGAAGAAAAACAAAAAATCTTGGGTTTTCATAGAAAAACTCAGAAACAGATTGACGAAGATGCTGAAAATCTTCAAAATTGGATGAAAAAGCAGGCTCATTTTCCTGAAATCCTAGGTGCTTCAAAGTTTTGTTATTAAATAATCAAGATTAATTTTTCTTTAATTTCTAGATAAAGATATTATAGGAAGATTCTTAGCCTTACATAAATTTAGAATACAAGAAACAAAAGAAATATTAGATAATTATTACACAATACGTTCATTACTACCAGAATTTTACGAAAAAAATGTAAACGATCCGGATATCAAAAAAATTATGGACATAGCGTAAGTAAGAGCAAAAACTACAACTTTAATTTCTTCAGTCGGTATTTTAGGTATCACATACCCTTGCCAAAGTTAACAAAAGATTTACATCGTGTTATTGTCTCAAAATTTACAGGAAAAGACATGGACGATTTTGATAGTGTTGCATACATGATCTATGCAGTAAATGTTGGTGAAGTACGTCTTAGAGAAGATTACTTTTTATACCATGTTTTCATTTTTGATTTTGAAGGTGTAAAAGCTGATCTTCTCTTAAAATTTACACCGACATTCATGAAACGAGCCGCTCTCATAAGCGAGGTAAAGTAAAAAATTTATTGATTAATTAGTTTCTTGTTTATTTAGAACTTAACTTTGATCTAACTAAGGGCCTGGTGGTTGTATAAAGTGTCGTTAGGTGACGACGTGGTTGTAATTTAGTTCTATCGAAATTGAAATCATTTTTTACACATCATTGAGAAACTATGGGATAACAATTGCGTTTTAGAACTTCATGTAGAAAGCTTTACCTCCAAGAAGCCAGAAGCTATTCTGAATATTAAAGAGTTGGTATTGTGTTGTGTATCATTTCAAAAGCTTCTCGTATAATAAAAAATATTTGGTGTCTGGCTGTCTGGAAGGTTTTAGATTTAATTAAAATACAGTGTAAGAATGTGCTTATCCTTTGTCCCACCACATCGATAATTTATTATCATATGAAGAGAATTCAAGCAAGATAGCAATACTCAGATTACATTTGATGAAAACAATGCATTTAACAATGTGACAGAAATTGAAAATGATGGGATTTAGAATAATTATGTTAGCTCTCAAAATAGTTAACAATGCTTTATGCAACCGGTCCTAAATTAATTAATTTAAAGAAAACTCTTTTAAGTGTTTCTTTTTTCTAGAAAGTATTCACTACAAGACCTCACGGGATTCATTTTATAAACGCTCCGTCTTATGTAAATTCCTTTCTAAATTTGTTAAAAACTATATTAAAACCAAAGTTGGCCAGCAGGGTAATAGTCTAGTTTCTTTTTTAAATATGAAGAGGTAGAGATTTTATTCTATTTTTTAGATGCATGTACACTCTGATATGGAATCTTTGCGCGAGGCGCTAGGCAAGAATGTTCTACCAATAGATTATGGTGGAGAAGAAAAATCTTTAGCAGAATTAAATGGTAATAGCCTAATGTTGTTCTAAAGCTATAGGTAATTTGACATACAAATATTTCAGATTTGTGGAAACAGAAGTTACTAGAATATGAAGATGTATTCGAAAGTAATCGAAAGGTACGCGTTGATGAAAATCTCAGAATTGGAAAATCCTTAAATACTGAATTTTACGGGATTGAAGGAAATTTTAAAAAACTCGAGATTGATTAAATAAAGTAATAAATTTTTCATATTTTTGGTATTATTGTGTTTCTCATAGTGATATTGATTTATATCCTTTTATGACAGTATGAGTTGAAACAAACTGTAATTATATACATTTTAAAATTTTGAAAGAAAATAAAAATATATAAACGTTGTACCGGTTTGTTTTTTGTTGATTTAAAAATAAGTCTGTAGGCACAATTCCTTGTTTGACCGGTTAACTGCTTGTATGACGGTTGACCCCTTGCAGTTAAGGACAACTCAATCGTTTATTTTAACAAAAGAAATCTAAATATTTTGGTACAATAAGTCTCTTTAATTTTTTTACATTTATTTTTGCTTACTGCAAAAGTTAACAGCATTAAGGTTACTTTTTAGGTAATCATATTAAAGAATAATTTAATAATTGTGTATAAAAGAAATTAAAATTTAAATTAATATCGACCAGTTTGATAATTGGTTATCATTCTTAGAATAAATAAAAAGAAGATAATCTTGAAAACGTCTGATATGCTAATAGTCCAGTCAATGAATGTTCAAAAGCGGATTGTAGAGGACATGGAAAAGGGAAGAATTTTTCTCTTGAGGAATGTGTTGAAGGTAGTTAGAAGGCAAAGATACTATAAGTCCCCGCTCCTAGCCCTGCTGCTTTAAGGGGGGGGGGGAGAGTTCCCTCTTTTCGGTTTCTTGCTTATAACTTGGAAACGGTGCGTCGTACGGTAAGAAGTATTCCCTACAAAATAAAAGATAATTAAATTTCCTACAAGACTGTCTATGCTTATTTTCTTTCTATGTGTTATAGTTTCCGAGATATTTGCCAGCAAAGATCGATAATCTTCGAAAAACCTTTTTGCCTCACAATTTTCGTCAAACTTGTCCTTTTAACTCCCCAGCCTTATGTGTTACAGAAAAGTAGTCGGACAGAAAGTTGTAGAGCATTCTGTCCCTTTTAGATATATGTAATAGTTACTAATTTATCTTTTACAGGTCAGAGGTTACAGCAGTTTGAAGTTTTTGGATACATTTCCTGATTTCTCGAGGAAAGTCAATGAATGCCCAAAAGGGAGTTGTAGAGGGATTCCTCTCTTAAGGAATATATTGCGGGTAGTAAGGAGGCAAAGATATTAAAAGTCCCCGCCCCTAGCCCTGCCGCTTTAGAGGGGGAGTGGAAAGGTCCCTTTTGTCGGTTTTTCGCTTATAACTCGGAAATGGTGCGTCGTACGGTGAAACGCACTCCTTACAAAATACAAGATAATTAAATTTTCTACAAGATAGTTTATATTTATTTTCTTCCTATGTCTTATAGTTTTCGAGATATTTGCCAAAGCAAATCTGTAATTTTTGAAAAACTTTTTTTGCCTTGCATTTTTCGTTCAAGTTGTCCTTCTAACTCCTCAGCCTTATGTTTTGGAAAACGTCATCAAACAGGAAGTTGTAGAGCATTACTTTTGCTTTAAAAATATGTATATTTACTAATTTATCTTCGATAGGTCAGAAGTTACAGCAATTTGAAGTTTTGGTATAAATTTCGTGATTTCTCAAGAAAACTATACTTTCGTTATTATCGTTATTTATGTATTAAGAAACTGGAATTTGACAAAGATAGGTAAGATTTTTCTTAAATTTTTTTGGTGCAGCATTCACAAATTGCCTGAGAGATGGGTAAAATGTGTCGCTAGCGATGGCTATTATTTTGAAGATTAAATTTGTAACCATTTTTTGTTAATAAACGTTTAAAATTGAAAAAAAAAGTCTCATTTCATAGGTATACACCTATGTAAAGCGGCAGGGCTAGGGGCGGGGACTTTTAGTATCTTTGCCTCCTTACTACCCGTAATATATTTCTTAAAAGAAAAATTCCTCTACAACCTTCTTTTGCGTATTCATTGACTTTCCTCAAGAAATCACGAAATGTATCCAAAAACTTCAAATTGCTGTAACCTCTGACCTGTAGAAGATAAATTAGTAACTATTAGATATTTCTAAAGGAGACTTAATGCTCTACAACTTTCTGTCGGACGACTTTTTGTAAAACATAAGGCCGAGGAGTTAGAAGGACAAGTTTGACGAAAATTGTGAGGCAAAAAAAGTTTTTCGAAAATTATCGATCTTTGCTGGCGAATATCTGGAAAACTATAACACATAGAAAGAAAATAAATACAGACAGTCTTGTAAGAAATTTAATTATCTTTTATTTTGTAGACAATACTTCTTACCGTACGACGCATCGTTTCCGAGTTATAAGCAAGAAACCGAAAAGAGGGAACTCTCCACCCCCCTCCCCCCTGAAGCAGCATGTCTAGAAGCGGGGACTTATAGTATTTTTGCCTTCTAACTACCTGCAACACATTCCTCAAGAGAAGAATTCTCCCCCTTTCCATGTCCTCTATAACCCCTTCGTTGACTGGACTATAATTCAAGTATTGTGTAAGTATATTACTAGTTTTCGATGGTTATAGTAGTTTTTGGTGATTTATATTTTTACTTATTTTTGCTCATATATTTTTAAAATATATTTTGTATGTACATTTTTTTAGTTTTAATACACATATTTCTACTTTTTCTTTATAATTTTCTGTATCAGTGTCAAACAAGATTTCTAAATCGAACTCTAAGCAGCTACATCTAGATAAAAATACTGACGGAACTAGAAATTCTTGCATTACTTGCAATAAATATTTGAAGAACTATGATGGTTTAAAAACTGATTTAAAGGTTCATCACAATTCGTTTGATAAAAAATCTCCATCTCGAAGTCACATTAGAAAAGCTGCTCCTTATCAAACAGAATCATTAAATAAATTTACAACTTTACGTGGAAACGCTAATACGCCTTCTATTCTTGGAAGATATTTTCGACCAAAATATAAATACGACGATAGATCCAGCAACTGTTCAAATGATTCCAAAAACGATCATTCTTTGAGGAAAATAAAGTCACCGACATTCATCAATATGTTAATTATTCAACGTCTACAAACTCTTTTTTAGAAAGAGGATGTCTTTTTCGTAAACGTTTGTTTATTACAATATTGGACATAATAGTATTCCGTTTCGAATTTATAACATGCAAATTATATTTCGCATTTTATATCTCTGTAAATATTTAATTTTCGCTTCTTCGATAAATGTTATTCGCCCCTAGTAAAGTCAAGAAATGGAATATTTGTCCCTTTCTCGCTTCTTCTGCTGCCATTAAACAAAGTTTAAATCTTTTAAAAATTAAAAATATCTCTATTTTCCTATTTAATTTTTTCTTATTCCAAGAATTTTGTTGTTAAAATCCAGGCAGTAGACACTCCAGTTCAAATTCTTAGGAGTGAGTGACTTTCTCCATCCTTTGCGTGTACCAATCAACGCAATAATTCCATCATTAGGGCGAATGATGTCATCAAGGGACAATAACGCGACAAGGTGGCCCCCGTTTGACTCCTCTTTTCGCTTGAAAATTTCAAAAAAAGTCTTGCTTGGGCTTTCGTCAAGAACGCGTTGCGTTCCTTTCGTTATTATACCTGCAGATCTTCCCCTTGGGAAGTTTAGAAGTTGCAAGATCCAAAAGTTTGGATTAAGCTATCGAGGTTACATAATTTAGCCTACACCGAACACAGTATTTCAAAGTGTAAGCGTGTCGCGTCTTCAAGGCATCGAATACAAGAGTTACCCTGGTTTCAGGAAGATATATCGTTAGCGTCTCGTTACCTATTTAATATTAAAGTCTTGTTACTAGATTATACAATGACCAAAAGGTGTTGTCGTTACAATTATTCTTGTAAACAAACTTTCCGTATAGTTCCGTCAGGCATATCTGTAAATACCTGTACATATTTTTGAGAATCCCCCAGCTGGCAGCTGTTTGGCCCAGTTTGGTAGTGCGTCGCCACAGTGCGCAACGGAGTTACTACAGCAGCTGTATCTTAGTGTTGTGAATTTAAAGCCAATGTAAAGGTTTTTGTACAAGTGTTTATAACCGACTCCGTGTTTATGTAATTATCGCCAAACGTATGAAAATTAGTAATTCCGTATTGGGATTCACTATTAGCTGTAAGTTTATTTTATCTTCTAAATATATCTTCTAAGTTATCGAACATTTGTCAACCTTCTTGACAAGAACAATCTGTGCGTTTTGCAATACAAGTGAGCTGCGATGTTATTATGCACCTCGCAAGAAGTTGCTGTTATTTACTTAACTTAAAATATAAGAAGATATTTTGCCGTCGCTTGAATTATAAAAATCTAGTGGTTAGATTCTATAGTTTAATGAGATTACTGAGCCCGTTAAACAATATTTAGAAACGGACCAGCTGTTTGTTTATCGTCTTGTTTACGTTTAACGAATGCTTGTGTTGTATTCGTTATCATTGTAATATCTTTATATCGCTTTATATTATTGTTTATAAATACTGTACTGATTAATATTCAGTATTTGTTATTTGAATTTCACTAAAGTAAGGAGCTCACACATCTTATTCTCAAAGTATTTAAAAATATAGGTCAGTGAGTCATCGATTCTTCAGGTCTGAAACGCACATTACCTGTACATAACCATTTATCGTTTTTTTCATTTATGTTTATTTATTTATCTGTTTTTGCATTTGTACCTGAAACTTATTGTTTCCTGTTTATTTTGCTTTCACTTTTGTTTCGCTATTGCGAAGCTGTGTATATATGTTCATGATTATCACGTGTGTTAATATATGCATTGTTGTCAGTTTAATTGTCGTTTGTTTGTGGCAACACACGTGATAGGGTCTGTTACAGGAAACATAAGACTTTGGAAATCGCCGTGGAACTCCGCCTGCACACCGGAGACAGACAAAAGTAATTCAGTAAGTATTGTGTTACCGATTAGCTGTCACAGGAGGACCCCTTTTTCAGATACCGTAGACCAGAGCAGTTAATCAGTCTTAGGATCAGCTGTTCATTTATATGGGTCAAAGTTTACTAAGACTGGTGCCTTCTCAATTTAAACCTCTTTCGTTATTATTTTCTACCGTAAGCTCTCGCTACGACCCCGACCCAATCTCCGAAAAACATAGCAAGTCCTTTCATAAAACATACCGTTATTATTTTATGCTACGTCATTTCTCAGGGTCGCTAAACTCGTTTTTACACGTAACACGTTTTCAAAACCTAAAAATATAGTTATTCTGAAAAGCTTTGCATATTCTCAAATGATTTAACAAAAACCAATTAATTAGCAAAAAAAAAGAAATCTTGAAGCAAGACTATAGAGAAATTTGAACAATGTGAAAAGTAATAAAAATCAATATTCTAATGGGTCGAATAAACAAGCAGAAAGCTTACCGAGATTGTCAATAGTGATAAACATTAGCGATATATTACCAGAAAGTATTATGAGGCTCGCAAAAATAAATGTGTCAATAGAAGCAATAATCTATTTATAAACACGAATTCATAGAGAACATCCAAACGAAGCAAAGAAAATAAGAAGGTCTGTTATGATTACCAACTTTATGAAATGTCAATTTTGTTACAAAGCCTTATTGTCAAACTGCAAATTTTATTAATATGGATATGCAAAACTCGAAATTATATAAAATGCTTCACTTTCGCCATTATTATTCAAAATGACTTTAAATCATATGTTTGACGAGTTATCAAATCCTAATCTTACAATAAAAAATTGATTCAATTTTAATGAAGACGTCTTACCTATTTATTACCATATTGGGTTTTTCTGACGATACAGTTGTAATTAGAAAGAAAGAATTTCATGCAACTTATTTATTACACCTGGCTGATGCTATGTTTTAAAAAATTGGTTTAAATATAAACGTACAGAAATGTTCAACAATAGTAATTGAAAAGGGAAATTTATGGTCAGAAAGGATAATCACTATGTCAAATAATGTTTTACAGTCAATTGACTTAAATGATAAAATCGGATATTTGGGGTTAAATTCTTCAGATTCTCTAGTGTTCTCAAGAATTAAGTATTCTGAAATAGTGCATTAAACCTACATTAATATTTCCATTGCAAACTGTTTCACTTGATAAATTTCCAAAGAAGTACTTGAACGATATTGACAAATCTTTCAGGCAATACCCCAAACAGTTCTCTTTACTCATCAAAGCCAACAGTCAGAATTTTTAATCTTTTTGGGAAACATAGATACAGCAATATAATAAATTTAGATTTCTAGAAAAAAATAATTGTTCGTATTTAAAACCTACTTTTAATGAAAAGAAAGAAAAATGTTTAAATATACTTAAGATAACAAAGATAATCTAAATTCTTTAAAAAACAAAAATAAGACTACTACTAAAACATTTTGCACAACTTTAAAAAAGAAAGCGTTTAGAGAATGGGATTAATGCAGACGAAAAGGTCACGGTGTTATACTTTATGTTATAGGGAAGTTCTATCTGTCAACATGTAGGTAGACAGGAAAAAAAGAACTTTTGATTTCAGAATGGCAAGTTAGCCTTAGAATGGTATGTAATGTAACTTCGGTGAGAAATATCCCCCGACCCAGTATTGGCATAACCATCTGCAGACACTGCGGTGAGATAGCAACTTTGGCTTATGTACTCAATTACTACCGTTAACGACATAACCAAGTCAGAGAAATGATAGTCAACGCCTTATTAGAAAAGAATTTCAAAGTTCATTAGGAGCTACTTGGATTATCCGACAAAAACAATACTAGATCTTGAGTTAATGCCTACATAATAAATCCCATTATTGGATTCCAAACAATACAAATCAGCAAAAAAAATACAGAATATATGAACCACCTATACCTTTTTACAAAGCCAAATTTCAAGTCAAAAACATTTCTGTAATTGGTCTTTTCTTTGGATCTTGAAAAAAATTTAATTTACCAAAAATCACTTGATACTTAGTAATAAGTATTTTAAAAAGTCTAGTAGAGAATTTCTTTGAATAGGCAACACACCATACGTAGCATCAAAATTTCGTGCAAATTAAAATAATGCGTTGTCGGGGGCTGTATGAAGCAATGAATTTGGATAACAAATTACAGTAAAAGACACAAAAATATGATTGTAAAGTTGTAAATTCTAGTACTTTCACAAACAATACAGGCACATATTTACTACTACAAATACTTTAAATTTTATTAATTTCCCTAGATAATGCTGGGGATGTAGCTCAGTGGTAGAGCATTTGCTTCTATAGATTTGAAACTAGATAATGCTATACAACTTACAATTTTTAAATGACAATACCGCATTTACGTGCGTTAAATAAATTATGTTAAATGAAATCTTTTTTTATGCTCTTGTCGGGCGCGTACGGGTTTTTAAGAAATTCTGCTTTTTTAACTAACAACGTTTCATTACTTAGTTAATCAACAAAATTCTTTATTTCATCCAAGGTAATACTTTTTATCTTGTAGAAGTAAGTATTATGGGTTGCCTAGTTCTTTATCTACACCAATTTCACGAGGTCGTATCTAAAACATTAAAAATAAAAAGTCTAGCTTTAAAGTATTTTGTGATTTTTTATTTCCACCCACCTGTTAATGGAGAAGTTTTTTGTTTTGTACATCTTTATAAGTAAACAATACTACCTCGAGCAAGTTCACACATATTGCAACTTCAAAAAATTCTGGAGTCGAAAATCTTAGTGTCTTGTATTAATTTGTATTCTTGTAAATGATTAGTGAAAATTATTGTCATTTTTGTTTAAGCAAGATTGAAACTTTACTTCACCTGTGACCAGGGCTGTCTCATACCCGCAAGGCGCAACGGTATATAAAAGGCGGCATTATAACTGGGTATTCGAAAAGTAAATAGACTATCATTGTCAGAAGATCCGTGTTTATTATATAAATTTTTAATCAAACAAAACATTGTTTTTTTGTCAGATTACATAAAATCTAGCTTATTCGTTTTGGGGTAGGAACGCACCGAACACGCATCGCAATCTATGGTTGCAATTGCAGTTAAGATAGATGGTAGATACAGCATGCCAGAGAGGTGACGCACAGATGAAAGGATTATGAACGAAGGGAGGGATGCTACGTGATTTAAACAAACCAATCGAATGCAAATCCCTTCTACAGCAATGAAAACTTTTTTGTTTTGATCTCGACATCTCTACGACGGTGGATTTCTGCTAGAGGATATGTTCAATTACATTTAAATTAGTAGGATTGTTTCATAGGAAGGTAACATCAATGTAACGACCGTGAACAGATTAGTTGGTGAAAACGAAATTTGACGATCTTGTTTTGTTTTCCTGTTACAAGCAAAAATCTGAAATTGTCATTTTCTCTAAAGTAGAGATCAACGGGTGACGTGAATTAGAATTGAAGAAAAAAGTAATATTCGCATGAATGGGTGTGAACATGTGCCAATGAAAAATAGGTTGTGCAGGATCGTGAAACACGTGTTGCATACTAGGTGGCGAAATAGGTGGGTACGTAGTTTTCCGTGAATCACCAATCATAATAGGTCCAAAAGTATTTGGGTTACGTAGATTACCTTGAGTCACGAAGTAATGGGTGTCCCAAAATTCACGCACGATTTGAATTTTGCGCCATTTGTGCGTTAAAGTGTTGTCAACGAAAAAAAAGACAGTGCGACAGCTGACAGTTGTAGGTTATTAAAAATGGAGCGCTACACGAAAGAACAACGCGTTTTCACATTTTAAGAATAATGAAGGTTTAGCAGCTACAGTTCACAATTTTCTACAAAATATGGTCGGAATAGTGATTTAACTTCATCAACTGTGAAGAGATTAATTAAAAGATTTAGGGAGACTAAATCAATTTAACACAAAACATCGAAGCACTTCGTACGAGTGTTGCTGAGAGTTCAAGAACATCAATTCGGCACCGTAGTCAAGAATTGAACATTTTCAGACGCTCTCTACAGCGTATTTTCACGAAAGATTTGCATCTTCATGCTTACAAGGTTCAATTGACTCAAAAAAAGAGTTCGTTGAATGGATTATAGAACAACACGTGGATGCTGATTTTTCGAACAAAATCATCTTCAGCGATGAGGCTCATTTTCATCTTATTGGCTTCGTTAATCGTCAAAATTGTCGCATTTGGGGTTCGGGAAATCCACGAGTGATTGTCGAGAAACAAATGCATCCACAACGTGTCACTGTCTAGTGCGGAGTTTGGGCTGGAGGCATCATCGGACCATTCTTCTTTGAAAATGCGGCTAGTCAGACAATAACAGTTAACGATGCTCGCTATCGCGACATGATAATCCAGTTTTTTGTGCCTAAATTGCAAGACGGTACCACATGCCATACAGCCCGAGAAACAATTCAATTACTGCATGAGTCATTTCCTGGTCATGTAATTTCCAGTTTTGGTAATCAGAATTGGCCGCCCAGATCATGCAATTTAACGTTGAACTTTTTTCTTTAGGGTTTTTTGAAGTCTAAGGTTTATGCCAACAAGCCCACAACCACCTATGCCTTGAAGGAGGAAATTGAGCGCTGTATCAACGAAATTCAGCCACATTTATGCAAAACGGTCATGGAAAATTTCGACAAAAGAGTTCGTATGTGCCAACAAAGCCGTGAAGGCCATTTATCCGATATGCTATTTCATACATAACCCTATACTGTATACTTTATGAATCAATAAAAAATTTACAATTTTTAATTAAATTTTCTATCAAAATTACTTCTTTCGTGAATTTTGGGACTCCCTATATAATAATAAGATGCTGATTACAATTTTACATACACTCTCGATGTTTGCACTGTAACCCTATGAAATAAGGACGTACGAAGAACGAGGCGGCATTTCAAAAAAGGAGGTGGTAGTCTTGGGTAAACATGTGAACAACAGGACATAGAGAAGAATTGCAAAGAGCAAAGAAACAATAAGAAATACTAAAAGCTTCTTTAACTTGAACCTACAATTTGGTGAACCGTGGGAATTTCATAATCCATGGAATTTTCATGACTTGTAGAGTCCGGAAATTTTGTGACCAATGGAAATCTCGTGCCACATAGAAATTACAATCTCATACTTCTACGTGAGCGAGCGTGAGTGAGTTGTAACTGAAGATTTCCCGTGTGTGTGACTGGGTGGATAACTAAAAATAATTACGTGAGCGAACGTGAGAATGATATTAAATCCACTCACTAGCCGGTCTCTACCCTAAAGTACTGCAATCCTTTTCCTTTTGAGATAATGATTTTGTCCAGGAGCAATAATCTCCAAAATTACCAATCTTCGTTTTCACCAATGAACTTGGCCTGAAAAATTAAGTAATAAAGTGCAAACTTTCCCGCTCTACCTCCAACAATTACCGAAAGATCCCATGAATACATCGAAAATGGAATGCACTATACTTCACAAATTTCTTAATGTTTTTCAATAAATAAAGCTTTTGCATCCGGGTGATAAATAGCCTAGAGATGACCCTGCTTTTTATCGTTTTCTACCTCCAAAATAGATGGGGAAAATACTGAAAACCAATAATATCATTACTAGTAACTTATTTTCTAGACCCAAAATAATTTAAGAGCATAGATTAAGCTTCAGGTAGACATAACCAAGAAGTTATCTATCGTATTTGTTTTGAATGGTTTTGCCGAGGCTTGGACTCGATACGCCTTGGCTTGTAGTCTTTCTAACAAGCTGAGCTAGCAACTGTTACTAAAATATGTACTTGTAAATACCTATTTTATAATATCACCAATAAAACCGAAACAAAACAAGAAAGATTATAATACACGATAACTATATAATAATTTAGAAAATTACAAATTAAGAATTAGCAGATTAGATGAGCTGCATAATTCTATATTCAACTTCTTCATTTGTCACCTGAATTCAGACTTGCTTAGTTGGGAATAAAAACTATTTCACATTACACTTCAAAACTAAGGTAAAGAAGTAATTATTTTTAAAACATACATAAAAGTAAAAAGACTTATTAAAAAAACTCTTGGAACAAATGTAAAAAGTAAAAAAAATATGATTTAGGTATCAATCCACTTCTGCATGAACGATTTTTAGTGATTATCTTCAAAAGAACCCATTCCATTTTTAAGAAATGCCATTTGTCAAAAAACAGTAGGATAAGTTTTGTCTGCTCTATCGGACTTTACAAGATTTATACTCTAATAAATCAAAAGCAAATAAGTTATTTTGCAATAACTTAATAGTTGGATGAAAAGAGAAACATAGGCTTTGCGTTATTATAAAAACATCCTTTTTTCAAATTTGCAATTGGTTATTTTCAATATTTTATTTTACTAGTGTTACTGTAAGAAATAATAGATACGTTTTTGTTGCTGTTATTTACTGTAAGATATTTTTAAAAAATTTTACTAGATATATACAGTGTGTCCAAGATAAGGATGCACAACATGGGGATCTTGGAAACGGTAAGAGATATAGCATCGGTTAAATGGGATGAAAGTTGGTTATTTACAGGACCTTTTTGTTAGTGTTTGAAAATCTAGATATCTTGGATAGTTTTAGAGAAAAAATAATAACGAAAATCGAGAAATCTACTTTTTTTTAAATACCTCTGAAACTATCGAAGATATCTAGATTTTGCAAACGCCAACATAAAGGCCCTATAAATAGCCAGCTTTTGTTCCATTTAACCGATGCTGTATCTCTTACCGTTTCCAAGATCCCCATGCTGGGCATCCTTATCTTGGACACACTGTATAGCACCCTCTTTGACGAAATACTGTCACCTCTATTCCATTATTAGTATTGAAGAGCCGCCCGTAAGGTGGTCAGATCTTCATTACGGCCACAGTTTTATCGACAGTAGATCGATGATGCTGGACCACGCCATTGTACAGTTTTTGCCAAATTAAATGAGAATTTGAAGAATCTAAATCGCTTAATAACTTTTGCACATTGTATTTATGTATTTAAAATAAATAAAAAGATAAATTGTTTAGATGCTTGTATTCTTAAATTCACAATACATAATTATAATAAAAATCTGTAAAGTACAGTAATTATTATACAATTTAAATCCAGATTCTCATTTAATTTGACAAAGACTGTACCATCATAGCAATGCCGCTTTCAATTTTCGTCATCTTGCCAGTTACTGAGAGACTCTGAAGAGTCAGTAAATCATATTAATTGTACTGACATAGCACTTGTTGATAAAATCAGGCTGTTTCTCTTAGTTTTAGATGTTAGATGCAATCTACAAAATGCTAAAAATGAAAAAAATAGTAAAAGTCGGAATTTAGCTATAGACATAGACCTGCCGCATACTTGGTAACTACCTGATATCTTCACAATACTCTTGATTTATTGTTACAAGGTAATTATACCAATAACTTGCCAAATAGATTGACTTATATGTATACCTCAAAATCAGATTAAACAAATGCAAAGGATCGCTATCTTCTAAACGTCATTAGCCAGTTTCTGAACGCAGTATAGGCCAAGATCAAATCCTCTTCTTTCCTTTAACACCACAAACGAGATGGAAATCCAGATTAAAAAAAAGCATCAGTAAGTTACATTTGAAAGAATAAAAACAACAAAACGAGAAAGGAATTGTTAAAAAAACAAGTTATTTTATTGACTTCTATTACATACATACGATATAATTTTCCAGTTTTACATGTCCCTTTATTAGTAACAATAAAATTAAATCAAAGGAAAACATGTTATAAAGCTTTTTTAAATCAAATGGATAACGTTCAGATTTAATTAACCTTACAGGCGTTTGTTGTTTTTATTGAAAAAATATAATTATATACGTCAAGAATGGTTTTTCAACCAACAAAGGAAACAACAGTTAGGAAATTTTAATTTTTTTATTACTTTATTTTTCGTTTCGTATTATATTGTCCGAAATAAATCTAATTTTTCCAACTTTTTTTTTTGTTTTCATTTCTCTCCTATATTTCAATAAATTATTCTATAATTATATAAATAATGACTGTCCTTGATTTAATCAACTTCAAGTTTTCTAAAGTTTCCATCTATTCCATAAAACTCAGGATCTAATGGTTTTCCTGGCCTCAGATCTTCATTAACACGTACTTTTCGAATATTTTCGAATAAATCTCTATATTCTAAAAATTTATCTTTCCATAAATCTGAAAAATACACTTGTTAACTATTTTTAACTTAAGATAAAATTAGATTATTACCATTCAGTTCTGCTAGAGATTTTTCTTCTCCACCATAATCTTTTGGTAGGACACTCTTAGGGACAGTTCGGTACAAAGATTCCATATCACGATGTATGTGAATCTAAAATCAAAAATCAATTATATTTCTCATTAGAAATGTAATATAGCGTATTAATTACCCTCTCGGCCAATTTTGGTTTTAAAAACGATTTTAAAAAATTTAGAAAAGGGCCTACATAACTTGAAGCGTTTAAAAAATGAATTCCATGAGCTCTTACAGAAAAGACTTTCTAAAAAAAAGAAGATATTTAGAAATTTTAATTTTTATAGTTAATAAGATTTTATAGATAACAAGTGACGAATCAAAGTGAAACCTGCGCCATGTGAAGTTCTCGAGCCCCATACAAAAAGAAGCGCATTGAAACCTATTGGAACTGAATATTTTACAGCTTTATGTACGCTGCGGGACAGTTGAAGGCGCGCGACTCTTTAGATGCAAATCTTCTAAAATCCCATTTTGTGAAACAGTCTTTCATGGATGCCCAGATACTAGATGTTAAATGTTGCTATGTAATAAACTGAAATGGTGACTTTATTTACACTGTACAATGGAAAAATTACGGTATGGTCCTAATCTTTGGTATGGTGCACCTTCAACAGTTGTAACCAAATAAACGAGGGATCTAGCATAAATTTGAAATAAGTTATTGTATAGAATGAAAGAACTTGGTTGTAGCAGGTATGGAAAACGCGTGCTAAACTAAACTTTGGTATCTCGAATAAAATTCTACAATTCGAAAAATTTAATTAAAAGCGCATCTACCTACCATTTTATTCAATTTAGTGCCAATATTAAAATGTGATGTACATATTTATACTAAATATAATAGGCAAGACCTTAATTAATTTAATTTATTAATTTAATTTAAAAAATCTTGTTTATTAACGCTTTCTAGCATAGTGAAGTGAATTTTCTTTTCTCATTATCGTCCAAACGATTTAACGCACTGAAAAGAAAATCAGATCAAGCATTCATGCTAATTGTAAATTTAAAACTTTTTTAATTTCAAATAAAAAATCTAGTATGATACCATAATTTAAAAAACTCTAGATGGTTTAGGGTGCATTCTGCACTGGCTAGACTAATAACAAAAGACTGAATATTTTTTTGTAGAATGTCTTTGTAAAGGATACCGTCGACGGTAAGTAATGTTATCAAATTTGGATTTTTCCGATACTCTCCATAAATGAGTACCCTAATTATCTATCTTTTCATTAATTGAATACGATTTCAATCAATTTGTATTAACCTATGTATAAAATCGGAATTTAAAATGTCAGACTAAACAAACATAAATGATGCAACACAAAACTGCCTCCGTCTAGCTTTCATTTTCATCTTTTTAATTTAAAAATATTAATGTGCTTCAGAAATATGCAGGTTGGGTTGCCTATCACCTTTATCAAGGGGAGTCATCATTCGTGAATAACCCTTCGTTATAAAATTCCAACACCTTACTGAATTTAATTTCAAGTTATTGCTCATATCGCTTTCACTGCATGCATTTTATTTAGTAATTTTGTTCCTACACATCCATATTAACTTAATGTTTGAAGTTGCAAGGTACGTTTTATTACTTTTTTTTCTTTAAATAAACTAACCTTATCTATTAATTTAATATACTACCAAAATTAACTTTAACAAAACTCAGCTAGAAGCTGAACGTGACGAACCACATAATTCTGAAGAATCAATTTGTGTTGGTACCTGCTGAGACAGAAATTTAAAAAAATCTGGAAGGGTCAGAAAACGCGAAAGGACAGAACGAGTTTAAAGGACAACAGACGGAGAACTGCAAAATGTAAAATGTTAGGCACATCTTCCTCTTGCAACAAAATCAAAGTACCACTTTTACCAAGAATTTAACAAGGATCAGAGAAATGCCATTTTTTATGGATTGGGAGAAAAAAAATATGTCATAGTATGTGTAGAGTTCGTTCCCAATAAATGGCAAATGACAGTAAATGTTAGTGAAAGAGTGTGCAGAAACATGGTCTTAAATACTTTTGGACTCAAAGACATAGTTTATGAATAATTGAAAAATTCGACATGGTTGACACTTTTCGGTTTTGAGAACACAAACATATAAACAAATCTTTTTAAATTAGTAATAATAATAATAAATAACAAATTTTATTTAAAACAACTACTTAGTACCAAAGAAAAACGTTTGTAGAGAATATAAACGCTTTTGTGGCCAAAATGCTAAAACTTTTGTAAATACACCGATCTTCGGAAAAGCCTAATTATCTAGAAACCAAACAAGGAAAGATGCGACTTTTCTTATGGATATAAAGCAAAGAATAAAAGTGATAACAAGTATTAGCAGCACTTGATTAAGAAAGATACAGCTCTGCCACACTCTACCACATCTGTGGTAAAGGTATGAGAAACACATTTTACATTTTTCTAATCAAAAGATCAGAAAACGCTTCTTTTTCTCAATTCTGAAAACCAACGACGCGACGTTACAAATTTCCAGTGACTAACACTTAAAATTTTAGTAGTTGTCTGCTCTTAAATCGAATGATTGTGTTGGCAGTTGCAAACTGCATCACTAGTTGTTTTATGCCTTTTTTAAAAAGGTTTGTGCAGCTTCTTGATTGTAACTTAAAGTGGTTCTTGTAACCGTTCTACACTTGACTAAGGCAGATTTACCTCTGATTGAGATTTGTGATCAAAAATCAGACTGATAAAAGAATCCGTATGGAGTTTTCCGGTAAAGTGGTGTAAGTTAAGTAGTGTCAGTTATGTATAATGTATAATTGAAACTAGGTTAAGAACAAGAAAACCCGGCAGTAGACGATCAAGAACTGTTGTAAATGTAAAGGCCCGCTCAGAATCCTTATGGGAAATGGCTCCCGGTCAAGATTTTTGAAACCGTAGTAAATAATAGTTTTTGTTATGTAGATCCAAAGTGTCACTGGGAACAAAGTCCAAAAAATTATATTATAGAGTTGAGACGTGCATGCCCGTGTTGTGTGCCATGGTGTTTACATGACCTAATATTATTCGGCATATAAATCTTTGTCTCAATAAATACATTTACTCAGCATTCTATCGACAACCTATGAACATCGTTTACAGCATTACAAATGGCACAAAATCGACTTCCTCTTTAAGTCAAAACTTTTAATCGTAGACAGGTTGGATTATTTATTATTATTACGCCTACTGCTTTGTTTTACTAGTTATTACATTGACACTTCGGAAAACAGTGACAAATACTTATTATGATTCATTTCATTTATTCAAATTGTAGATTCATATTCATAATAGTAAAACAATAACATATTTGCACCTTTGCAATAATTAAAACTGAAAATGTAAAACGAAAATGCGTTACTCCATTGGCATGCACTTCAAACGGTTGTAATTCGAAGACTATAATTTTTTGGACTTTGTGCCCATTGGCACTTTTGATCTACATAATAAGGACTACCATTTATTACGGTTTCGACAATTTTGACCAGGAGCCATTTCCCTTAAAAATTCTGCGGGGTCCTCTGCTTTTGGAAAAAGATTCTTTTGTTGTTCATTTTTGGTATTCAACTGTTTCACCATTTAATGGTTTTCCTTTTAAACACTAATTTTTACTATCGTGACTATACACGAGTAATCAAAATCTGGGATCGATATCTTCTACCAGTCAAAAGCTATTAACAGTTAAACAAAACGCATTTTTTCATATTACCCTTTATTCCAAAGTAACCTTCCCAATGATTTGAATTTTGACTATTCTTCGTCTTGTGATTCTGTCTAATTTTTGGTCATAAATTTTTTGATAAGACTAGGCTTACTATGATTTTTACAATTTTTCGTACTTATTTTTGATCACAGTAGACAAATAGCTGCAGTAAGATTATTCAGAAATTTTATAAACAACCTTTTTAAAGAGTGGTATATTACACCAAAACTTAAAATCGATCAGAAGATAAATAAGAACGATATAAGGAAGAGAAGGTGAGAAGTGAGACACACTGTATAAAAGACGCAATATTACTAGCGCAAAATACACTTTACTGTCTCCTATAACATTTGCTATTTGATGGGATGTGTCAAGTAGACTATCAAATTTCGATCCCTAGCTACACATAATCCGGTACTAAGTGGTATATGTAATTTAATATACATTCAACCATAGGAAGATGTACAAGGCGACTTATGAGGAAAATTAAGATATTAACGTTTTCAGTTACGTAGTGGAAAGGTAGAATGGTTAGTTTATAAGAAAGTAGTAAAAGATCTTTTAAAAGCTGTATCATATACGTATACAGTCTACATCTCACAACTGACTAATGCAAAGTCAACAAAACAAAAGGAAATTCTAAATAAATCATTATAGGTATGATAAACCCTTTATTGATGAAAGGTAAAACCCATGAGCCATTTAAGTACGTGAGAATATTAGTAGCATTGTATTTAGATATTATTAATTTGTATCAATTAGTAGTATTACAATAGAAGCTCGCTAACGTAAAGATTCATTCTTGCAAAGAGCTGAATAACGTGAACAAAGACTTTGCCTCAACAAAACTGGAAAAATCAACTTCCATTCGATTATTTTGTAGCTACTACCTGTACATTTGTGTATTAATACTAAAATATATAAATTTTGGTAATGATTTGTATTTTTCTACTCATTTCTCTATACCTTCGATATCATGAACAACTCTAATAAATGCATCAGCTTTGGCATTTTTGTGTTCATACCATTGAACTTCTACTGTATGTTAAATCACACATACACACAACACCCTGTGTAAGAGAAAATGTAAAAAAGTATTTAATACCAAGCAAGCGTAGCTCCTTTTTCTACTATTGCCTAGATTTGTAACTAACCGAGTTACAAAAGAATTTAGCTTAAATAAAACATTCTATATACAGGATGAAGTCTTATCCAGGTGTATATACGTTTCATGCATTCGATGTTAATTTTTATTTAGGTTTATATTGTCCTTCCAGTTGATTTTACAGCACTAATGTAGATACAAAAAATGTTCGCAATTAAAAACTGCATAATAATTAACAAATTACATTTTATATAATTTTTAATACTGTAATGTAAAGGAAACAATTTCGCAGCTTTGACGAACGAACGCGTTGGTCGCGCGGTCGGGCAGGCCGCGTAGAATCCGAGAAGACCGGCGCGCCATTCAAATTCCGCCGAACACCTTGTGATCATTTTATTCAGTTTTTTAACTTTTATTTTACTCCTTCCTTTTTGCAATAATTAACTGCAATAACAATAATAATAATGTTTTTTTATCAAAAAGAACTTGAATAATTTTACTAATGAAAAAAACTTAAATTGTTTTAAAATAGAAGTAATTATTATGCTTACAATAAGCTAATCAACATATCTATGAAAAAGAAATTTAACTTTACAGCAAATTACCTCGTTGATCATAACAGTAATTCGAAAACCACGTTTTAATGGTTTTTTTTTTGTTAATAAAGTTATTCAAGTTATTTGTAACAGCAAATTATTATTATTTTTGTTAGTGCAGTTAGTTTATTACAAAAAAGAAGGGGTAAAATAAAAATTTAAAAGCGAAATAAAAATAATGCGTAAATGAAATTAGTTTTATCATACGCAATTTCTAATTGTGAATATTTTCTGTATTTACTATATATGTAAAAATTAGTATTGAATTCCGTATATAGGGTGTCCCAAATTGAGTAGGATAGAATAGGTAACTTTTTTATTTTTATAGTTAGAGCTTTGGTTAAATGGGCAATGTTGTCCAATTTTGTATGTTGATTTAGATTTAGGTGAAAAAGTTTTAAAATTCATAACCAATTAGCAATTATTCCAAAAAAAGGGAAAATCGCGGTTTTCTAAAAAGTCAAATATATTCGTAATTTAAAAAGCTATGTAAAAAGTCTTAATATCAAAGTTACTTGCTTTGATTGGATACAGTTAAAAATAGTGCCAAAGCAAAATTCAGGGGTGCATATTCCGACATATTAATGGCAACTTTCTTTATTTAAATGGGTGCCATATTGAATTTGTACATGATTAAATAGCATTTAACCAAAGCTCTAACTATAATAATAAGAAACTTCCCCATACTACCCTACTCAACTTGAGACACCCTGTACACATCTAAACAAGCCACAACCCCTATGCACATTTAAGGTTTTATAAACAAAAGTGCCCTGAATTTATGACGTCAATTATTGTCAGGGCAACTATTGCTGTTAATATGTAAGATAACTAGATTTACTAGATTTTACAGTACTTAAGGGAAGTCTACTAGATGTCGAACACAATTTGCTTAAATGTAATTCGTGGCTTTAAGAATGACGTCAAGCTTAGAAGAAAAGTAATATTATGGTGAAGATAAGACTCACGTCTCATTCTAAGGTTCTGTCAGTGTTTACAAGAATCCTGCTTATGCCGTAGTTTTTTGTTTGGATTTATCATACTATTTGTACTAATCCAATGTATGAAATACAGGATGTCAAGTTTGGCCATAAAATTTTAATCATTGTTTTTTTGGCTTCACACTAAAACATTAAGGAATTAATACTTAATCACTTTTAACAATTCAAACAAATTATTTTTAAAACAGTAAGGAAATGATAAGTTACCAAGTAACTCAAGATGTTTAACTTTTGTATTTTATCTACTAAGTACTTTTTAAAATTTTAAATTTATTTAATCAGTAATTTGTTTCAGATGATTTTTAGTATTCAATTTTTGAAGTTTCCTTCTTTTGTCACATTATAGAAATGTTATAGATTTTCTGGTTAAATTTTCTTTCTCATTATATTATCGTTCTTCTTGAACTAAAACGTATGTTTTATCGCAGTAACCTCAAAGTGATGTTTTACGATTTCATAATTATGAAGGTTAGACTTAAATCATGGGTGTACGTATATAATACTAAAACCGACCTACAAAGCTAATTTTCTTTTGAGATACTATTGTCTGCACAAACGTTATTCACAATATTTTGGGTATACTTTCCAGAATTTCTAATTTCTGAGATTAAATGCATCTTATTTTTTATATGCACGTTTTCGTAGGTCCGTTCAAGATATTCCACATGTTTTAAAATTGTTAGAACTTTTAACAAGGTGTTATAAAACCTTATAATGGTTACGTACCCTCCACACACTACCCACGTTACACAATGAAAAAAGCAAGCGTTTACATTAATCAATAAAGTTTTCATCTTACCTCCATTACTATAAAACATCGTTTGGTAATTGTTGGTGTGAATTTTAAAAGGTGCTCAGCTTTTACACCCTCAAGGTCATAAATTTGAACATCTGATAAACAATAATCTTCTCTAAATCGTACTTCAGCAACATTAAATGTAAGAGTGATATATGCAAATACATTAAAGTCTTCCAGATTTGCTCCTGTTCTTAAAATAGTGACACGATTTAAATCTTCTGTTAACTTCGGTAAAGTTATAAAGTAACTAAAATATATACGCAAGATATTCAAGTTGTCATTATTTTATTTTATTTTTGTTACCCACACTGCATCCATAATTTTTTTGATTTCGTTATCGTTTACATTCTTTTCGTAAAATTCTGGCAATAAAGAACGCAACGTATAATAATTATCCAATACTTCTTTTGTCTTTTCTACTCTATATTTACGTGTCATTAATATTCTTTCTATAATTCTTCTATCTACGTTAAACATAGAAGTTAGTTACTCCCGACAATTTAATTATGAAACTTTTAAATACCTGCGATTTCAGGAAGATGAGGTTGCTTTTTCATCCAGTTCTGAATATTCTCAATATCTTCATCAATTATTTTCTGAGTTTTTCCATAACAACTCAAAATTCTTTGTCTTTGTTCTTCAGAATACTGTAATAGCGACATCCTTTAAAACAAGATCTGTTAACCGTGGTGTTCTGTGAATGTAATTTATTTTTTAATACTTTACACTGGTGGATAGAATAAAGTCAAAGTACTGACTTCCAATATAACTACACCACTACGCTTTAAAGAGAAACTGAAGTGTTGTATTGTATTGCTCCTCATTTTCTGTGTCAAGTGTATCTGGTTTTATATATGTTAATTGTTTACATGGATTAACGTAGCAATGACGTTTAAGGGAATCAGTTGTGCATTGTAATTAGATACATTACATTAGAATATAAAAACAATTATTAAAAAATACTAGATGTGACATTTATAAGAATCAAATCAGCTGCACAAAATAAAAATTTGAACAAGTTAATAATTCAAATAAATAATAAAAAGTAAACTTTGGAATAAAAAGAAACAAAAATCAAAGAAGATGTTCAGAATGTCCTCGCAGTAGGACTTTTTTAGTTTTTGAAATTCTTTTAAATAAACACTGATATGCATTATGTTGACATTGCAACTTATTCTTATTCCATAATCTTAACTTGGGCATTAACATCGGAAACGTTTTGTTTGTCTTAATAAAATGGCCACCTTTTTTAAAAAACAATCCGTATGTGTTGCCATTATTTTTTAGATGAGAAATAATACAAAGGGCGAAGTTCAGCGGTTACGGTCAGGCACAAGCTGCTTTCCCACTTAACTCTAAAACAACATATTGTCAGTAATAGAGTTTTACAACAATTTCTTACATATTTTTTGTTCAAAAGCAATGCGAAACCTTTTAAAATGACTAAATGTTCAGAATTAGTGTATGGCGACTTGTTTAATTAAAAAAGAAACTTGTTTATCATTCGATAAATTAAAAATGAGTAATAGCAAGAATTAAATTAAAGTGTTGCTTTTTGTAGAGGAGATGGTCAGTACCATTTGTCAAAAGGTCATTTTCTGTATGAATTATTTGCCTAAAGGTCATACTATAACCACAGAAGAATTATCTTACATGATTTATAGATCATTAGCGCAAACACTTGCTAGCAAACCTTCAAGTGGATAAACTGAGATTAAGAGTTCTTACTTCAAGCGACTGACCTTTTGGCAAATCGATAATAATTTTTAAAGTGCGAAAGAATTAGTTTGCTTGTACATCCCTGCAGGCTTACGAACCATTTCTTTTACCTAGAAACATTATGGTATTTTTATTAGGTATAGTTTTAGATACTTCAATCAATTATCTTTAAAAGAAGGTAGATTCATCTCAGAAAATCAAGCGGTTTTTAGAAAGAAACAGAGTGCTAACCCTACATGTGACCAAAATAATTCTCTCGCCATTTAAAGATTTTTACTGGTTAAATTAGAATCTGCCGGAAAATATTAAAATCTGACGAGCTGTTCATGATTTATTAAAAAAACCGTAGTGTTTGTGGTTTTTTAGAGGCTCCTATTCGTACAAAGCTATTGAAAACCATATCTTCATCTCAACTGTTAGGCTTGTTTTGACCCAACCAACTCTTGGATTTATTAACAATCTTTTCTAACTAGGACACCCAGACTATTCATGAATCTGTTTTGCACTTCCACTGCCATCTACAGAAATGTCTTCCACATTTTGATATCTTTTTTAGGTAGTAGGCATTCCTATTATCTACGTAATTATTTTTATTGCTTTAATGTTTTTTATTTGTCTTATAGGTATAACATTCCCCATAGAACTAAGCATGAACAAAAATATTTGACAAATCACATATTGATTTTGAACAAACATTTCTGTAGACAATGTTCAATCTTTTCTTTTTGCTATTAGAAGAACTTATCTTTTGTTAATTTGGATTACCATGTAACTTATTCTTTACTCATTTGGTACAGTTCAAGATTAAATCTGTTTAATAAAATGTCGCATAAAATTTTTTTTCTCGTTTTGAGATTATTGCGTATTGCCTGGTTTGGTAAAAAAGCTGGTAGCCGTTTTTTCTCATTTCTCAATATCTTCTCGTACCTCTCTTCTTGAATCGGCCTGTCATCATTCCAAGGTTTGGGACTCTTTAAATTTCAGATTGCTCGCTACTCCACACAGGCTGTCAAGCAACCATTTAAAGTTTAGGACCCTTTGTTGAACACGACATTCACGATTCCATATTGAGTCGCTCATCCAGCTGTGTTTGTGGGCGCAGGTTCTACTCCAGCTTCACTTTTGTTGGTTCCTTGCGTTTATTGGATTGCACAGGCCCGACCACAGTTTCACCTGCGGTGATCAGGAAAATCATCCAGTCGGTTGACGCCCACCATCTGTATCATCATCGACTTCTTCTGAACTATCATCCAAACCTTCAATGTCAACGTTCTAGCGACATCAATTAACTTAATCAAGCAATATTGCCACCTTAGAATATTCAGTTGTCTCCATCGTCGCCAGCATCTACATCAATTATCATTACACAGTAGCCAGCGCGTTGACTCGCAATACTATGAATCTATTTCTGCGACTGAAGAGAATTTAACAATTTCTCAAAGGCCACTGTTTTCAAGCAAGAATAAACAATGAATACTAACCAACTAACCTCAATGACTGTTATATTCAGCTTTAATCTATCTAAGACCAGGAACGTGCTTATAAAAATTGTACAGAGGAACTATATCACAATTGATGCAGAAACCTGTAAACTTTCTATGTAATTACCAGGAAAGGAAACCATTAGCAATGAGAGAATTACATATGTTTATGTAGAGGAATATCAATAAGTTTCTAAAGATAAGTCTGGAGAGTAAAATGACCTTTAAATCTCACCTAAAAAGAATAACAAAAGAAACTACAAGAACCCTTTAGGCGTGTAGCAGAACATTTCCTGCGTAATAATGATTGCAACCGTTATCGTATACATGCCATCTTCGGACTATGATAAACCAGATATGGTGCAACGATCAAGCTACCGGTTTCTCCCGCATGACTAAAGGTGCAGCTCATCTAAGCTCTGCTCGAATATAACTTCTGTTTAGAAAAGGTTTCTGTTACACCACAAAATTTAAGAGCCGTCTTAGCCTAGTTAAAAATTTATTGCCCAACGCTGCTTAGTTTGCATTTTATTAGTTCTTTTATACTCCCAATTTTCAGTGAAATATTCCAAGTGGATGATTCATATTTGCCAAAACTCAAATTATGCATTGGCGTGTTTGGTTTGGTTTTGCATCTTAAGATCCTATTAAGGGGAAATGGAATGTAAGTTTTGTTTAAGATATAGTGTGAGATGCGTTTTGGATGTTGTGCAACAATATAAGTCGAATCTAAAACTTAGGTAAATGAAGTTCCAAGACAAGCTGAGAATTTGTTCAAGAAACCGAGTGCAAAAGCATTACAGTAGCGATCTAAACAACGCTCGTGGCAGCCATCGGGATCTACTAGATTTGCCTTTTCTTCATCTAATTGTTAAGTCGAGGGCACTAATAAACTCTGCTAAAGAAAAAAGACGGAAAGTACACTCTGCCATCTTTAGTGACCTGAATAAACACTCTATACTTATGTACTTACAGGATTATATTAGCCTTTGTTTTGTCATGTTTATTCTATTAAAAGAGAATTGGGAACCTGGGCAGAGATTAATGAGCTGGAAAAACACTCTATACTTACTTACTTACTTACAGGATTATATTAGCCTTTGCTTTCTCATTTCTATTCTATTACAAGAAAATGGGGAACGTGGGTAGAGATTTTACTTTTTACACAGATGGTTCTAAGTCACAACAATAGACAGGGACTGGAATAAATATATGTAATAGGCAGACTGGGTAGCAAAACACCTTTGACATTGGTTTACACTCAATAGTATTTCAAGGTTAGATATGAAATATAACTACTAATCTGTAGAGAAATCTTTACAGAGCGTTAAGATCCCAGTCCTACAGAGTGATTTTAAATCTTGTACTGGATTGCTTTCGCAAGTTAAATGAACTTAGGGTGAATAACACAGTAAAATCAATATAGCAAGAAATTAAGAAGCCGACAGTCTGATAGAGGCTGGAAGGAAGAAAACCTTTTATAGCACCACCAAATTTTTATTTTTCCATTTTTTGCAAGAACCTTTTCAATATAAGAATTGTAGGCTTGCAACTTTTTGTACCCTTAGCACGGCATGCTCCTATAAGACCTCAATATACTAATAGCATTCTTTTATTAACGTAGTTTATTATGTTTGCCTATGACAGCTAGAAGGTAGAGTAAATAGCTCAGTAGCTATACTGATCCCAAGTGAGGTTAGCAGCCTTCTAGCGGTAAGACAACAAAGAAGCTTGTAAAGATTCCTATTCCAGGCAATATAGTCCTTTAGTTCGGAATAAATCCAAGAGTTTTTATATTTTGTGCACTCATTTAGGGGTATCTAGAGATGAATATACTAAAAGTCCCCGAAGATCAGAGGTGAGCATAAGTTGCTACAGCTAAAAACAGGTACTGTTTTTTAGTTTTTCACGAATTTCTCGAAAAACGTAGGTCATACATTAAAAGCAGTTACGTATAAAAATGAATCTCATCAAATTTCTTATAAAAAAGCCCCTTCACATGTTTTTTGTATCTATCATCGTTTTCGAGATAATGGGGAGACAAAATTGACATTTTTGGAAAAATACGCAAAATGACTCTGCAATGGCAAATTTCTTCCTCGATACCTAATGTAAAGTACTTAGTTTTCTCAGTGGTCAGTATTCCGAATGTTATGCGGCATTATAGACACTCGGAAATTATTAACCTTTTTAATCCCAATGGAAGAAGCTATGATGTACATATGTATCTATATAAAACTGTGATGTTAGCGCAACACTCTAAAATAGGCTAGGCGGACAGACGGTATAAATAAATCAATTGTACGCAAAGAAAACATTGGTTGTAAATAGTTTATTTATTAGTCAAAACATTGGTTTAGTTAATTGTCAAAACAAAGAATTATAAGTCATAATAAAATAGTTGTACAAAATTAATTGTTAATACGAGGGTTGCTATTTATATTTCTGGCCTAACAATGAAAAAACAAGTATTTATGATCGAAACTAGTTTTATTGTTTTTCAAAATATTCTCCATTAAGATTGATATACTTTTCCATGCGTTTCAATCAATTTTCAAAGCACTTTTTCCACTCTGTTTGGGGCAGCTCCAAAATATGCGTTTTGAAACAAAAAACGGCTTCTTCTGATGTTGAAAATCGTTGACCACGCAGTTTGTTTTTGATGTACGGAAATAAAAAGAAGTCATTGGGTGCCAAATCAGGGCTGTATGGTGGATGGCCCATCAACTCGACCTTCTGGCTGGTTAAATATTCAATTGTTTGAGCAGCGGTGTGAGAGCTTGCATTGTCATGATGAAGAATGATTCGCCTCTTCTTTGAAGTTTTCCAAATTTCTCCAATGACTTCTGGCAAACAAATGGTTGTGTACTATTCAGAGTTGACCGTCTTACGTTGCTCTAACGCCACTGTTGCCACATGACCGGTAATGCCAAAGAAACAGGCAACCATTTGCTTCGATGTGCTTCTTCCGCGAACAACTTTTGTTGGATTTGGCTCGTCTTGAAAGACCCACACAGTTGATTGCTGTTTTGTTTCGGGGTCCTATGCGTAGATCCATGATTCGTCACTTGTGCAGATGTTATACACAGCCTTTGATGCACCTTTCGCAAATTTTTTCAACATTTCAATGCAACAGTCGACGCGACCCTTCTTTTGAGCATTGGTCAGGTTAAGCGGGATCCAACGGGAACAAATTTTTTTACGGCCAAATGGTTGAGGTTATGTTCAACAATGTAAAGTTTACACCGGAGATGTCAGCTGACGCCTGGAAACAGTCAGTGTTGCCAAGGCCAGAAATATAAATAGCAACCCTCGTAATGTAGTAGTAATAAAATTGAGGATTTGCAAGTTGTGGCAAATCGATGTGCAATTCATTCCTAATTTTGTATAACCACACTTCCCACCACAACCAAAAGTGCATTTGCAGAACAGAAGTTGGAGAATTTTTTGAGAAGCAGCAGATCTTTTGTAGTAATTAGGACCAAAAGGTTTTCATTTTTCCCCATCTCCAAAATTCAGGAGGTAAATGGTTACCTAACCAAAGCCGAGGCTGATGGTACACACGAAAGGAATGTTGTATGGCAGTACCTTCCGATGGTGGTAGCAACGAAATATCAAGTTTCATCCTGCAAAGCAACTTGGCAAAATAATATTGTAACGCTGTGAACTGAGAAAGGTTTCTGTTGGTGATACCCCATACCATTTTAGAAAGCAGTCCTTTCCAGCATTAGCTATCTCATCTGCACATTAAGCAGGATTGTTGAAAACATCGGCTATAACCTGCTCTGCATACTATCATGGTTTTTAAATAGGTTGTACAGTGTAAGCTTCCCCTTTCTAAAAGCTGCTGAAATAGTGTCACAACCGAGAAATGCAGAAATGAAAAGTATGCTGCTCTAAAGTCCCCAGTAAATTTTTGTTTTCACCTTTTATTGGCTTGGTTTAACAAACATTATGTCATGCTCGATTGGTGTTAATGCTGTAAGCAGTACCACCAAGTCAACATCTTCACCTAATATTCAGCTTTTCCGCTCCCGGAATATGATTTTTCTATTGCGGTATTCACTATTAAGGTGTCAGGATCAGCTATAGCAGTTTTGCATTCCCCACCCACTTCATGTAGCTTAGCACAGAGCATTGAGATCAATCTTGTTTTATTTTTATGGTTTGAAGGAAAATCATCTTGTTTTATATTGATGGGAGTATCAAACTGAAACTGGATGTCTACAGTCTTCTTAATTTTGTACCAACGGCTCTGTTCAGTTTGTTTAGTACTGCTTACGCTGTTTGAGTACCCATCAAACACTATTGAGCACCTGTTACCAGAGTAATGTTTGAGGACATAATTAATGTATGCTTGGCAAATGTCACTGACACTAGTACTTTTAGGCCGTCGTACTTTGTGCAATAAAAACCTTCCATCTATTACTATGTCAAAATCTTGGAAATCAATGGTTACGTCCATGGATCAGTAAATCATATCACTTCTACACCAGTCAATAAAATGGGTTACTTCAAGAAATAAAAAAATATTACTTCCGATCGTAATTTAACTTAAAATTCTAACAAACTTTTAATAACCAACTATAATACAAACTTTTAATAAACAATAATAAAAATGAAACATGGGATTTTATGACTTTTCCAAAAAATAACAATTCTGCCTCTCCATTATCTCGAAAACAATGACAGATACAAAAACTATGTAGAGGGGCTTTTCTATAGGACATATGATGAGCTTCACTTTTATACATAACTACTTTTAACGTATGACCTACGGTTTTCGAGAAATTTGTAAAAAACTAAAAAAAGTACCTGTTTTTAGCTGTAGCAGCTTATACTAACCTCTGATCTTCGGGGATTTTTAGTATATACATTTCTAAATACCCCTAAATAAGTGTACGACATATAAAAACTTTTGGATTTATTCCGAACTTCAGCCCTTTTATGAGCTAGACTGACTGGACTATCGCTTAGACCTCGAGATCAAACCTTGTTCAGCAGGAAGCCCTGAAAAAACCTTAAAAAGAATTACCGAGTTTGAATCTTCAATGTGAAATATATATATGCAAGCGCAACACTGTATTACGAGGCCAGCTTGTACTCGTACTACTTGTTTCTACATCTACTCTCCTCATTTGAACCATTTACGTAAATGTGGTAAAAACTGTTTTGATGTATAGTCTGTTTATCTTAAATTATTATACTTCCTCAAAACATAAAACTTACCAGAATAAAATGAAATACTGTACTCTAAAAATTGATTAGATAGCTAGCAGATTTTTGTATTTATTGCGTATGGAAGCATAAACTATTTAATTAAGCCTCAGACTTGAAAATAAAACACGAAGTGAAGTTGTAATCTCACAAGATGAAAGCCTTTTGAAGTTAAGTTAGTGTAGATGTTTTTATTGGCTTTATTTTTTGAAAATCGCATCAGTGTTATTTATAGCATGCTGTTACGGAAATAATCTTATTGATTGAAAACGAATAGAATTTAACATTTATACCTAATTCTTAATAAGTCGGATTGGTTCAATACTTTTATCTTTTACTGCTGATTAAGGGTCTTAATGTAAAGATAATACTATTGCGTAAAGAAGATTACAAAAAGATTTAGTAGGTCTTTCGATTTTATTTATTTCTATATATGTCGAGACGAACATTGGAAGTTACAGTGATATACAACAAGAACTAATTAAAAAGAGTGATTACAATAATAAATAAAATTTTCTTAACACTAAAATTATTGCACACTAATCAGTTTAGAAAATACACAAATATTATAATTTGATGTTGAATCATTTTCTATTTAATTAACGCCTAACTAACAGTAAGTACAAATTGTCAATATACTGAAGTATTCAGTTAGTATACAAGCATGCGACAGAAATTATAATTTTAACAGTGTGTCCAGTAACTTGATCCAAAATGAAACAAACTAGTAAATTCGAAGGGAGACTGATGCAAAGTAACTCATTAATCGTTAGAATTAATTATTTCAGTACCTACATCTGAGACAGAAAGAAAGTCCATCATTTAGTCATATTTTCTTAAAATGACATTTCAATACTGACGAGATTGATTGAATTTTTTCAAAAGCCTTTACCACACAATATCTTATTAGTTATTTTGATTGTATTCATAGGTAATTCTGAAAGTCAAGAACATTATTAGCTTACACAAACAAAATTTAGTTTGGAAAAAATAACTCGGTAAGCCGAAGTCCAACGATTGTGTTGTAGTTCACCATGAGTTTCAGTGACTTGACAAGATTAGAGCTGAGCAAGTTTGAAGAAAGAACTCCTCAATACAGCAGTTGTAAGTTATCTTAACTCTAAGGTAAGTTTGTAGTAAATAGCTATTACCATACGAATTTTTCAAATGAAAAATGTCCAAAATAAAGTGGTTTAGTACGCTGTCTAGTTTCTAGAAAACTAATTACACATGAAGTCTCTATAGAATGCTTTCTTTAAAGAGACGCACTTGAAGTGAGAAAACTGAATATAAGTGGAGATAATAAGAAAATTAAAGAAACAGTAACATCTGTAGTAATAAAAAGTGAATAATAAATGCAGGTAAGGTATAAGGAAGAAAATGACTTAAATACACACAAGGCAAAAATAATTCCAAAACATGCTACATATATGGTAGGTGAGCTAGAATTATTATCTATACGCTAAGTTTTACTGAAACCAGTCACGGTTTATTTACTATTAATCATCTTTCAAAAATCTCTTATTTATCTATTTTTAGATTTGCAAATATCACTATGTCCAGAAAGTAAGTTCATTTTTACTGGTAAAATAAAACAAATGTATATTAGGAAAAATAATTTATTGCAAAAGAATCTGTAGACTTAAAACTATTAGTCAACATTGCTACCTCCATTTTGTAAGCATTTATCGCAGCGTGGCACTAATTTTTGTATTCCTTTGTCATAAAACGTTGACGCCTGTGACTGTAACCAAGTTGCAACATGTTCTTTAATCTCATCGTCGTCATTGAATTTCTTGCCAGCGAGGTTTGATTTTAGGCTTAAATACAGGAAGAAGTCACTGGGAGCAAGGTCCGGACTATACGGTGGGTGGTCAAATTGTTCCCATCTAAATTGAGTCAAAAGTTGCTGTATAAGGTTTGCAGTGTGGGGGCGAGCATTGTCATGAATCAACAAAATGAACTTTCCACGGCGCTTATTCTGAATTGCACGACGCAGTTTCCTTAGCGTATCACAGTAAGCAATAGCGGTAATTGTTTCGCCCCGTGGTAGAAAGTCCACTAAAAGAACACCACATCTGTCCCAAAACACTGTGCACATGATTTTCCGGGTTGTCAAATTCGGCTTCGATGTTGTCTTTGCTGGT
Source organism: Ignelater luminosus (assembly GCA_011009095.1). Classification (NCBI taxonomy): domain Eukaryota; kingdom Metazoa; phylum Arthropoda; class Insecta; order Coleoptera; family Elateridae; genus Ignelater; species Ignelater luminosus. Next base: position 90,056 of record VTPC01091141.1, on the reverse strand, counting down.
GACGATGTGTGCCTCCATTCCATCGATTGCCGTTTTGTCTCATGTGTCTCATAGGCTACCCAAGTCTCGTCCCCAGTCACTATACTGTTAAGGAAATGGTCCCCGTCATTGTGATAACGAGTCAAAAATTCAAGAGCAGCACCTAGGCGTTTTTTTCTTGTGATCATCGGTAAGAGTTTTCGGTACCAAGCGTGCACAAAGCTTTCTATATCCCAGTTTGTCATGAACAATTTCATGAAGAAGGGATCGTGAAATTAGGGGAAATTCCATAGAAAGAAGAGAAATCGTAAACTTACGGTTTCCTCTAATTTTTTCATTCACTGCATGAACAAGTTCATCATTAACCAATGATGGACGTCCACTTCTTCCTTCATCGTGCACGTTTACACGGCCATTGTTGAATTTTTTTACCCATCTCACAACCATAGAATAACTCATTACATTCCGTCCATACACCTCAGAGAGCTGTTGATGAATGTCCACTGGTTTCAAATTTTTCGCATTGAGAAACCGAATCACTGATCTAATCTTGCAATCGGCGGAATTTTCAATTACCTTCGCCATTATAAACAAGCACTGTGACACGATAACAGCAGATAACTAACTCAAAATGGCGTCAATCGCTTAGTAATGATACAAGGTCATTGCCGCGCATGCGCGCAACTGCGATCGCATCGCTGCAACAGCGGGAAATAGAAAATGAACTTACTTTCTGGACATAGTTTATATTAGAAGTTATATTTAGTCCTACACTATTTCTGTTTCTTTATTTATTTTCTATTAAATAAAGGAATATTGTTTTGACAAAAGTTTAATCCATAATATTACCTTCTAAACCGTTTTTACAATTTCATCTTCCACACTTTTTCAATTTTAAATTTGAATTGGACCTATTATTGACAACAGCTGACGAATAAATTTAAATTTTACATTTTCAATTCTCTTGTGTTACATTTTAATATACGAACAAGGCTAACAGGTATTGTTCTTATTAGATTCGTCTTTATAAAATTGCATTTTTTGTAATGACCCCGCCCTTTTATGTAAACTGGTTATTCGTTTACAATAATTTCAATACGTTTGTTTGTATGTGATGATTAGTAACAAAAAAATGTTTGTATAATTCTGTAATTCCTAGAATGAATAATTTAGACAGAAAAGCAAAAAATAATAATTAATATATAATTTGCCTCCATGTTGTCGTATGTCGTACGCATATTCCTCAAAAAACTATTAGAAAGAGTGTTTTGTGCTCTAAGCCTTTCCTTAAAGGAAAAAAGTAGTAGGCTTTGACTTTTATAAAAGACGAGGTCTTATGCAAGTTCTTAGCGTGTGTTCGCAAGGAAGAGATTCTGTCTATACATTCAAGTTGAGGATACAGCAATTTCATCTTACTATTTACTTAACATAACGTAAGCCATTACAGCGGCGGCGGCGTGAACAATCTGAGTTTGGCGTTTTAATAGCTAGTAAGCTATGAATTCTCGTTATCAGAAATTTGACATAGAAGCACCTATCCTAAAAGACAAGACCTACAAGAAATAATCTAAGACACAAATAAACTAAAATCAAATGATCTAAATCATAAATAATCTAAAATCTAGTTCTAGTTCTAGCATAGAAAGAATCTAAAATCAGATGATCTAATAACAAAGATCCTAAAAAACTTAATAAAGCATTTCCGTTTAGTTTGATACTTTCATTTTTACAAAGTAGTTTTGTTTACAGAAGAGATAATTCAAACAAAAAGTAACCCTTAATCATATGAGTCTTTAAGAAGTTAGTTTTAGTTAGAGATTAGGTTAACACAAGTGTATTTTAAGTCAGATATGTTTCAGATCATACATAATTCTTGCGGTTATATATTGGAATGTTTTAAGAAACCAAGACTGTTAGTAAGTTTTCTTTACTTACACGTCTCTATTCTAATATACAAAGATCAGCTAAACATTGGCATGGATGAATGTACACTTACTTAACTAGGCTGCCTTATCTTAGAATTATAATTATAACTAGATAATTATAAACGTTAATATACACCGACCTGGATAGTCTAGTAATGATAATACCTGCCACTTGTAACGTAACCTAGCGTTACGGTAACACTTACTTTAACTAAGACCCCTTTTGGTCTTAGCCCGGCTAATCTCAGAAGGTGGCATTGAGCGTGGGGTAAGGAAGTTATAGACATGTTAAGAAATACAACAACCAATACGTATATTGAAAATAAAATTTGAATGCACAGTTAAACAATATTTCACTAGACACGAAAGAATCCAAGTGCAATTAAGAATGAACTGAACACAAAATAATTGTTTTACCAAAATGTCTGACGCAGAAGTTATTCAGATCTGAATACTGCCAAAGTAATTATTACATACTGATACCTTTATAAATTGTAAATTAACATACCCAGAGAGAAGCTATATTTCGGATAGAAGTTAGTTCAAGTCAGAAAGTAGTTCTTTAACTCTAGAATCGAATCAGGTAGTCATATCACTCACTAGTCGATCCCCAAATTAAATCAATAAAATGTTAATACTACGTTTTGCATAAAGACTAGAGATAAATAGTATTCTAATATCTTTAAATATAAATTATCTCACATTTATTGTGTATCTTACAACCAATTAAAAGCTTTAAATGTTGCAAGTGTAAATTGTCACTAAAACTCAGTAACTAAATATTTGTGTCGACTCATCTGGTGTACCGATAGTGAGAACCGCCACACGTACCCTTTGCATAGTGGAAACGACACAACAAAACCAAGCCACACTGGTTCAACGTAAGTTTGAGCCTGAAATCGAGAAGAAATTTCTCAAGTCTGGGATCGAATTCACGGGTCCATATGATCAAGTAATTGGTGCCCAAATTAGAATAACAAAGAGATAAATATTTGTAAGAGAATGTTGTTGACTTGACTTTATTTCTTAAACAAATTTGGCAGTGTTGCATAACAACGCAACAACCGATGTGTGGTCTCGCCTCTAGCATGTTCTGCTGGACACAGTTATGCAACTATGCATTATTTGATCGACACACTATTCAGAAATGAATACTTTGTGCTGCTACTAACAAGAATGAAAATAGTAGAATTATTGTAAAGTAAAAGATCGGCTTTGGACCACTGCAGGTCACCCGTTGAAGGGCGTAGACAAACCAATGTTTGTATTCAGGCAACTTAAGAACTTGTAGAGTATACAAAACACAAGACCGGCGTATCCCACAACGCCAGAAATTCTCCTAGAGCAACTAGCAATTCAAGCCTTGAGACTTGCACGTTACACCAAATTAGAAAGCTAGAATGTAAAGCAGTGAAGCAATTCTTGCACAGTCAGATCACACTGAATAACAGAAGAAAGCAGCTGGTGTCGCGCTAGAGATGCGCTACGAAAACAAACATCTCCACCAAATTTGTTATACGCAATTAAAAATCATATTCAGAAATTTGGAGAAAGCTTGCAAGATCTCGAAGCGGGAATAGAAATCTCACACCTCCACAACGTTTTCTAGAACAACTGGCTGTTTAGACTTTCGTCGACGCTGTTCGTGGCTAACCAAGGGGTCATCAAACTTAGAATAGTCCTTGGGCCTCATCGGTCGTCTTGATCAAGAAGAAGAACGGCAGTACAAGACTTTGTATCGACTACAGACAGCTTAACAGTATAACCAAGAAAGATAGTTATGTGCTGCCCAGGATCAATAATACTCTAGACGTTCTTTCTGGTGCTAAATAGTTAGATACGAAGAGTGGTTTCTGGCAGATTGGAAGAAAACAGCGTTTACTATTGGGAGTGGCTTGTGGCAAGTTGGTCTGTGCAATGCTCCTGCAACGTTCGAGAAATCAGTGGAGTTGATCTTGGGGGGTTTGTTTAGGAAAACCTGCTTGGTTCACCTGAACGATGTAATTGTGGTGGGTCAAACGTTCAATAAACGCTTGAATAATTTAGAAGATGTGTTCATAAATTTGTTCCAAAATTAGATTAGATATCTCGATCATCTATTATCAGATAAGATCCCGATAAGATCCGCATGGTCCAAGAATGGCCACTACTGAAGGACAAGCACGAGTTGCAAATCTTTCTCGGTTTGTGCACTTATTCTTGTTGATTTGTTCGTGGCTCTAACAAAATTGACAAAATTGACTTTTCGATGGAACGATGGCTGCAAACAAGCCTTCAACGCTCTCAAGCAAACGTTGTGCTTTACACCCGGATTAGGGTGAATAGGCCAAAAAATTAAGAAGAAATATAATGGACAGTGAGACTCAACTTGAGGTGCAATAGATATCCTAATCCGTTTTCAAATTTTGTGGTCCCCTACACAATTTTCTACTCCACGAAAGCGACAAGGAGATGAGGACTTTAGCCCAAATGCCGGTGGGTACCTGTAATTATCTTTACTTTTAGATTGTTTGGCACTACAAATCGATTTAGATCTTGCTATGCACAATACAGTCTGCAACTTCAATTTCTCTCCACCCCCCTGCAATTATTAAGGAGAAAACTTTGGATAGAGCTTCCAAACTTAACATTGAAGTCAAACCATCCACTGTTTGGCTAGGAGAAACTTGTAAAAACTATGTTGTTACTGTTAAGACAATTTGTGAGAAAAAATTAAAACTGGAGTGGAAAAAATGTTACCTCCATTAATTCACTACGAGGCATTTGGAATTCTGACAAAACAACTAACAACTTTACGTGATGTCAATATGATTAATAAAAAAACATAAAGGTGTTTGGTAGACATAAGAATCTTCGCTGTTCTAGGAGCCGAATATTAATCAAAATTGCACGAATTAGTTAGAAGCAGTGCAGCGTGTGTATGAACATCAAGACAATAATGATACAGAATCAGAAGAGCATTGACACCAGGCGTAGTCTGTGTTATGTGGAAAGTCACATTGAAATGGCGTCAAAAAACTCAAACACGTTGTTATTTTAAGTGGATCACAAGTTGTAAAATCAAAGTTTTTCAAATATTACCTAATATTTATCTCTCTCGCACGGACATTTATCTTTCCCAACGGGTGTTTCTTCAAAAGAGGTTTTACTGTACAATCATTTTTGTTATTCTATTATCGTGAATCACTTCATCTCATTACTATGGCAACAACATTGTTAATTTCTGTACAGGTAAAGTTATCACATAATAGTCTTCTTAATCAATTTGAAGAATTAATATTGCAATTGCAATTGCCAGTTTAAAAAGTAATGTTTACAAAGTATGTAACTGCTTACCTGCTCATAAAAACTTCTCTTTTTTATATCAATATATTTTAAGAAAAAAAACCATAGAGTAACAGATACATTCTTATGATTAATTAACTTAGCCAAAATAACAGTTTTATTTTTAACAATTTATATGATTGATGAGGTTTTGATCATTTATGTTTTTGATAAATATGGTAAAAGATTGTTTACATAATAAGCAAAGAAAATACAAAGTTTTTTGTATTACTTATGTCTTGTGAATACTCTGTTTAACCTAAAGTTCCAGACTAGACCAAAAAGTTGAGATTGAACCAAGCCTCTCTGAAAATTGCAGACGTTTAGTATGTTAATCAGGTTTCTTGAAAACTAAAACAAAACATTCAGTTCAAATACATGCATTAACTTCTTTTCATATACTACAAACATATTTCTTTTGCTCCAAAATTCTCAAGTTTACCCCTGAAGTTTCGTCAACAAGTTCTTATTTATTTAAATGCTTTTGTTTTCTTTGTACATACACATTGTACTTACTATTTATTGTATTTACCCACAGTAATATTAACAACGAGTTTGCTTATTGCTCTGAGCAGCAGATTACATTTCTAGAAAGCTCGAGCTTGGGATCGCTTATAAGCTGCAAATAGGCCGGAGCTACGGTCTCGCCACAATAATGCAGACTGACAACCCGGAACTTGCCGTTTACATCGCGTACTCTTGTGGAAAATGTCACTAAATGGCGGATGAAACGACATGCTTATGTAATAAAATGATAAGATACTGGTTTTAACCTCTTGCTGTGTATTATCCCTGTAAATTTTGTTATTTAAATTGTACATTATGTTAAATGCAATATTCTTGAATTAATAATTACTTTAATTGGCAATGAACTACGAACTAGTGTGATTTATTTATTTATTATTAAGATTAAACGAGTTCTTAGACGTCATGCAAATTCTGTCTTGTCTATTATTATTATTTAATTAAATTCGTTTACGTAAACTATAAACAAATGATGTGCAATTAACAACTTGAAAGAGAAAGGTTTGTTTGTTTCAAAAACGTTAACTTATTAGATTGTAGTTTTCATTTTGTTATTCTAAGAACTAACAAATACACAACAACACACGTTTACATAATTTCAGTTAATAAATGAAAGTAATAATTTTAAAATTATATTATGGGGAAGATTAAAAGGGATCATACTTAAAAGTATGACTCACAACAATTTTGAAATGTCACTACTAACTATAAAAATTTCCATATTTCTTTAAAGATGCAATAAGAATCATAACATTTTCAATTCATACTTAGGCTAAAAGATCATATCTCAGTTGCGTATTTACCTAATTCATTAATTTCCGGTCATTTAATTAGTCAGCAGTGATACTGGTTTTGACACAAAAATGTGTAACCAAACTAGGTATTATTCTAATTTGTATTAATTTAAAAAATCAGGAAAATTAGGTTAAAGATTAGAAGTTCGCTAAGTATATCAAGGTCAGTTGAAAAGTTTGATAATATTTCTCAAAAAAATATTGAATAATGCAAAAACTGTTTAGTTTAAGCCCCTATAGTGTTATTATTGCTACAATCAGCGTTGGATAACAAAGAAAAAAAAATAACAAAATACACAAGGTGTACAATTAAAGAAAATCTTAACTTTTGTATTACTTCTTATCACCTTGTGCAGTAACGAGAATAATTTTACAAAGTATACAGAGTGAGTCTGTACAACTATTTTAGTAACAGTTTTTTTATATTATTTATACAAATAACAATTCTATTCTCTGATTGCAAGCTTTGGGACACCCTGTATACGTAAAAGAATACAAAGTAGTACGAGATAGGAACTATATGTGTAAAATACAAAGAAAAAGAGAAGTAAAAATAGAATACAGCTTTAGAAGGGATAGAAAACTGTTTTAAATGCTCGAATAGTCAAAAAGGTGCGGCTTGTTAAACTGTGGAACAGTAAACGAAATATTTTTGAAGTCAACGTATAGAGTAAAAGCTTTGGCCGATGGAGTACCTGATAGACGTTTGAGTGTTATTGGTAGATTTCATGCTACTACTTTCGACATAAAATCTTGCACGAGTTTAGGAAAACATAGTTTAGAGGAATTTCGATAAGTTCTCAAATCTTTGTTGGGAGATGAAGTAAACATTGTAGTTGAGGCAATTGCATTTGTTAGGACACTAAAATCTTAATAATCGCATTTTTCAAATCTCAATAGCGTTTAAAGCCCGTGAACCCTTTCTTGACTTTGTTTTTTCCACAATCACCTTACTCAAAGTTATGATATCCACCAGCGAAGATGCTATAAGTTTATTTATGAGGAAGTCGAAGATTGATCTAAATACATTTCGACTTGACTTTGAAACTGCGTATAGGGGCGTGTTTAAACCCTAATAATAAAGTTTTTTTGATAAGAAGTAGTAAAAGAGAACTAATGCAATAGATTTGTTTATTTTTCAAGAATCTAACATCCTTGTGATAGTGAAATGATGGTTAAAGACTTAAATCAAAAAGAGTAGCTCAACGGTTAACACGATAAATTTGCATTTATAATAATAATAATAATTTATTGACGGACATCCATTTACAAACAAATCTTATTAAAACATTAACCAAAATAACTACATATACATAATGTAATTGTAGAATAAATATAAATATAAAATATTGCTACATATTTAGTGCATTTCTTAAGGAGCACTTGAATTTGTTAAAGGAAATACCAAAGAATTCCAAATCATCATGTATACATGCTAAGTGACATATTCTACAGTGAGGAGAATTTGCACCATACGCAGTTCGATGGAAAAGAATATTGAAAATTGGTATTTTTTATGTTCAAAGAAAAACATTGAAGTATTTGAGAACAATTAACAAATCCATTAAATACTTTAAACAAAAAACATAAATCGTAATAATTGCGGCGCACATGCAATAAAGATAGGCCAAAGTAATGTAAAAGATCACTATAACTGTAACCGTAGTAATCAATTCGGTACTTGTAACATAAAAAATTTTACAAATCGTTTCTGTGTTGCTTCCATTCTATTTACTAACGTAATATAATATGGGCACCAAATGGTTGTGCAATACTCCAGAAGTGAACGAAATTGAGATGTATATAGTATAATTAAAATTCTTAAATCTGTGAAATTAGTACACTGACGCACAATAAATCCTAATATTGTATTGGCTCTGCTAAGTAGATTTGTAATATGTTGATCATAACTAACACATGCATCAATAATAACACCTAAATCCTTAAAGCAAGTAACACTTTCTATTGCTATATTATTAATGTAATAAGTACAAATACCAGGTGATAACTTTTTAGAAAATCGTAAAGATTTGCATTTTGAAATATTTAATTCCAGATGGTTTTCATTACACCACGAAGTCAAACAATCCAAATCAGCTTGTAACAAATGATCTGAACCAACAGCATCAGTACGAATGAAAAGTTTTAAATCATCAGCATATAGCAGAAATTTGCTGGAATTGATAGAATAATTTATATCATTAATAAACAAAATAAAAAGAATTGGTCCCAAATGGGATCCTTGCGGTACGCCGGAAGTAACGTTAAACCATTCGGAGGTAGAATTATTAATGACAACTCTTTGTTTTCGCATGTTTAAGTAAGAGTAGATCCACGACAACAAGGGGTTTTGTAAACCTAATTTACCTAATTTGTACATCAAGCGCTCAATATTGACTCTGTCAAATGCCTTATTAAGATCAGTATAAATACAATCAACGTTATGACCCAATTCTATAGTATGCAGAACATAATTGGTAAATAAGAAAAGATGTGTTAGCGTAGATCTACCCTTAACAAAACCATGCTGTTCATCAATTATAATGTTTTTTACGGATTGAAACAATTTATCCGTAACAATGGCTTCAAAAACTTTTGGAATTGCAGATAGAGTACTAATTGCACGGTAATTACGAGCATCTAAACGATCTCCCGTTTTAAAAACAGGAAAAACGTTTGATTTTTTCCACAATTCAGGAAATACAGAACTACTCAAATAATTATTAAACAAAATGCACAAAGGTTTAACTAAGTTGTTAGCACAGCACTTCAAGAAGACTACAGGAATATTATCTGGACCAGCTTTAGAATTAGCATCTAGAGAATTTATTTTATTGAAAATATCTTCTCTAGATATATTTAAATTGCAAAGATCGACAATTTCTTTTAAATTATTATCCCAAAGTTTACTTTTATAAGTATCATAGGTACAATAAACAGAATGGAAGTACTTTGCAAATAAAGAGGCGATTTCAATCGGAGTATAACCCACAGAATTTTCATATCTAATACAGTTAGGTAAAAAATTATCTCCTTTTTGAGATCTAACATAATGCCAGAAGTGTTGAGGATTTTCTAAAATATTATTCTCAATGCTTCTTATGTTATTTAACCTACAGTTATTGATAGCAATTTTACATTTATTTCTTAAATCCTTAAATATATTGTAATCTATAGGAGATCTGAACTGTTTGAATTGTTTGTGAGCGATTTTCTTTTCAATAATTAAAGATTTCGTACTATCATCAAACCATTTAGGAAAATTAAACTGCTTTTGCATTGGCACTCTTTTTAACTTAACATATAAAGATATAACAGAATTAATAATGTCGTAGAAAATATTAACAGATTCCTCAATTGAACTAAAATTGTTTAGTATGTTCCAATCAATATTGTCTAAATGATTATTAATCAACTCATATGGTGTATTCTTAAAGTCTAAATAAAATATCTCACCATTGGTAAGAGTTGACTGAGAAGAATTCTTTACATTTAATACAAAAAAAAGGATGATTTATGTCAGGTTTAGTTAAATGTGGCCATTGATAAATATTTACAAAATCCACATTACAAAATACTAAATCTAAGATAACATTATTAGCATTATAAATATAATTCTTTTGAAAAAAACCATAAAACGCAAAATTATCACAAACAATTTCTTCTATCTTAGAGTGTACATTAACTGGAATTAAAGTATCACATACAGTATCACAGAAATTATCACAATACCATGTAATTTTTGGTAGGTTATAATCACCTAAAACACAAATGATACTATCAGGATAAGTTATGGTAATCTCCGAAATTAATTGAAGATGACCTTCATATAAAGAAATATCCGAATTTGGTGGAAAATAAACAACTCCCACTATCAGATTTTTTTATTACTAGCAAGATAAACACAAGTCCATATCTCTTCCCGATCTTTAACATCAAGATTAATTAGAAAAGATGACAAACTCTTTTTGACTGCGATAAGAACTCCACCACCCCGTTCTTTGCTCGTTGTTTTAGGATTCCTGTCTTGACGAAAAACATTATAACGTCCGTCAATAATCTCTGAACTGTTAATTTTCCCATTAAGCCATGTTTCGGAGAGACAAACCACAGTGTGATCTTCGCTTAATACACTAGTAAATATTTCATTAACTTTTGTCCTAAGACCACGAACATTTTGATAAAATATGTTTATGTCGGATGCTTCGTGGGAATTGCCCTTTGAAAATTTTTATCATTATTTAATTTCTGATGAACGGGAGCATTAGAAAATTTCCGAACAGCAACACCTTGTGGCCAAAAGGATGCATTAAGTAAATGCGATAAATAAGACGATTCCGCAGTGACCTTAAAAGAACTGTAGTGTTCAGGATATTTAGCGTTTAGACGAGTAACCTTGATTTTCAATGAACTGGTTTTTTCATTATCTGACATTTTTATTAATTTACCAGTAACATAATTCTCGATCTTGGTTTCATCAACATTTGGATTAACTCTTGTAACGTGTACATCATAACTACCTAGAAGATATATGTTTGAATTTTCAAAGGAATTGCTCTCATTATGATTATCTGTGATTTTATCTTATCACGTACCCCTTGTTCTTATGGTTGGCTGATTTTTAAACCATAAAATGTGAGATTGAAGCAAGATTACTTTTCCCAGACTTGGGAAACAAGGCTAAAAGAATTGTGACAAAACCTTTTATGATCGATAGCCTTCTTGATGTAATATTTCCAAAAACCAAATTAATTTACATTTGAATAGTTAGAACAAAATTTCTTCCTAAATGATAAGGTGGCAGTTTTGTATTTAGTATGTATTAATGGGATTTTGTATTTTCGTTTGCTTAATTATTAATAAACGAAAAAAACATACAGTTCTGCCTGAACATCACAGCGTCTTCACCTGTTTAATTTAATCTGGAATAAATACTTTCGAAGATATAAAAGGCAAATGCTTTATAACATAATATTTCTTCTTTTTCAATCTGCAATGAAAATACACGTCATAATTGTTATAGCCAGCTTCAGACAAAGTTTGACGTCCCTGATGAGTTAGCACAGGGTAGATGACGTACTATAAACTAAACAAAAGTATAACGGTGTAAAAATAGTAGTAGTAAAGGTCCTGAGAAAAATAAATATGATAAAACAGGCCAATTATTTTTTTACTACGTATTAAAGCACATGCATGAACAAACAAAGAATTTTCAGTTGTCTTTAATGTATTACAATTTGTAAAAAAATTTTAATTGAAAATAAAGAATGCCGATGATTTATCGTCAGTATTTACAGTAAACAGAAAGTATGGTGTCACAATGGGAAGAAAATGATTGTAACTTCGATTTATCTTCAATTACGCCAATTTGTCAAGTTGAACTAACGTCGCCGATTTTGTTTTCAGAAGCACGCGAAGTATATGTGTAAGTATTTTATTAACTCCTTTAACAATCGCTTTCTTTCGCTGAAATAAAAATCTGAAAGAAGAAACATCACCTGAAGCATGAAGGTTGGAAGAGAGTATTGGAAAATCAGCATCTAAAATTTTAGCATCGAATCAACTCAACATACAATAAGATATGTACATGATACTCGTGTAACCTGTAAAATGAAATGTGGTGTCTATTCTTACGTAAAGGTTATTTTAGTTATACACTACCGACGACCCAAATTCAAAAGTACGAACTAGTTGTAAAAGAAATTATGAGTTGCATTGAGTAATCTTTAAACTAAACAACGAGATTATCTAAACAGCAAGCCCAAGAAGTTAAATCAACTGAAAAATAGAAGAAAATTCTTTTAATTAACTATCTTGCAAAAGAAATATTACCTTTGATCGTCTGTCTACGAGTATCTCTTTCAGTTTCTTTTTCCTCATTTTTTTAATGCTTATTTATATACTAGAATTATAATTAACTTGTATAGCACACACTTTGATAAGCACTAGTTTTAAAAAAGGAAGTCGTCCTTGCTTTAAATAACCAGTGACCAAGAACCATACAATATTTTTCTTTAATAACTTTGTTATTTTAATTTTATGAAGTATATTACAGTTATTTATAGAGCAAGTGCTTTTTCTTTCGTTTCTTATAATCTAAGGAGGAGTATTATATAGATGTTACTCAGTGAATGACAAGTTAACAGAAACCTTCAAGAGAACACACTTTGATATTAAGCAAGTCTTATTAACATACACCATCAGTAAATATTACTTTTTTGTCTTCCTTTTTTTAACTGCAGTTATCTCATTGTCAGTTTATTTATATCTCATCTTATAAGTTTTTATAAACTGCTCAAGAAGCATGTAATATTTTAGTTTAAGATACTTACAGTTTAACATTCAATAGCAATTTTTACTTTGTACATGTTTGCCTTCAAAGGCAGATTAATGTTAAAGATTGTTGAAGGTTATATAATAGTGAAATTTCCACTTGCCTAGAGCACTATTGTCTTAAACAATCTGCGAGTTCTAAGTTAAGTACTAAACTCCTGAGGGATCGAAACATTAATATGCTTTTATTGATTTATGATAGGACAAGTGGGAAGTGACACTTCAGGACAATGCAAAACTTTTCTTTTACAAATTGTTGCGTAATATTTACATTAAATTTAAAAAACCGCAATAAATTATACAGAATTACAACCTGCTCCTAGTTTAGAAATATGGGCACGATAACATCTTAATTACTTTAATTTGCTGTAGAATAAATTTTTAACAATGAGTCACACCACTCCATCAAAAATTAATTTCCTACTTTAAATATAGACGCGATCTTTATGCTAATATTTTATTGAAACAGAAATAATAAGTTAGCAGGTCATCGCATTAAATTTTTTCCAATGATATTGAGAGCTGCAATTTTTATAATTTAATCAAATTTAATCTCTGTTTTACGGGGGCTTTTTAGTGAGGTTATCACAACAAACTCAAAAACTTTAATCAAAATTCTTTTCTTTCTTCTTTTGTGTTATTTTTATCAGTTCAGGAAAAATATAATATTCATCTGAAATATATAACACCACAAACCCTAGATATATACAAATATATAGATTGTATAATGTAGCATGCAAATTAAAACGCATACTGGACTAAAAGCCATAAAAGCTTGGAATAAACGGTATTAGAAGGTAGCAAAGAATAGCTTACAGGCTTATTCCAAAACTAATTAGTAGATATATCCTGCTGTTAGAAATGTTCGAAGACAAAGAAATACTGAATTATAGAACAAATATGGCTAACAATAAATCAAGAACACAACTTGCAGTAGAAACGATTCTAAGAGATAAATACGATACTGGATTACGAAAGAGAAAATATCAAAAACAGATTTCATACCAAACGAATTAAGGCCTAAATTCAAATTAAAAGGTATGAAACGATAAAGTTGGTCAGTAAATATCGTAACGGTAAGCCATATAAAATATTCGATGCCACAGATATAAGATGTTTCAATTGCAACGGATTCAATCATAATTTCACAAAATGTCCAAAATGTACCACTCCTTGTCGAATTCGTTTTATTTGGAATTTCAAGCCATTGTTGGAGTGTCCCGTTTATTTAATATTTCTCACATTAAAGAAAATCTCACCATTACACATTAAGCATTCTGATATCAATTGGAAAAACATTTTTATTTTAAATCATAAAATTGTTTTAAATAATTAAAGAAGGATTTGGATATTTTATATCTTGGATACGATGCATTTTGGAATAAGTTTTTAAGAGAACAATTTGATTTGAATATTGTTTCTATCGCCAAATTCATAACCGTCTGAAGTAAAATATTATATCTGACATACTAAAATATTCGTAAAATAGCCCCCTTGCTTAGATCACTTTAAGAAGCACTACCACAGACACCAACCTATTAGAAATCTATGAAGAGCTATATCAATGATCTTCTTTGTGCTGTAAGAAATACTTTTGCTTTTGTGTACTAGAACACTGAGTTATTTTTCTAATCTTGATATGAAACCTAATTGTAATAGATCTCTAGAATAAAGATTGCATGCATACTCATATTTTTAGTTGTATACATGCAAGGTCTCAACACCTATCAAGGCATCTATTGACCCCTTAAAGCATTTAATTATCTTGCATAAGTATTGCCTCCTTTTTCTATTTCTGAAAGGAAGATGCTGAAGCAGACGCATGTTTAAGTTTCTGGTTTAATAAATCGTCGTTGTAAAGAACAAACCAAGTAACTCGACATTTTTTAGAAAATGTGATTTTCATTCTTCCAAAGTTAAAACCCCTATCTTACAATTGTTAAGAGAATATTACATTTTATTGATTTACGATTATTGTCGAGGACGGCCGAACATACAAGTAAAGGGTGCACAAGAAATGTAATACGAGGGTGGTCTGAAAAGTTTCGGACCTAACAAAGATACAAGACATTTTTTCTGAAAATTTTTTTTTATTTTTCAACATAGTCTCCTTGTAACTCTACACACTTCTCCCAGCGATGCTTCCATCTCTGTAACCCGTCCAAATAGTACTCGGCATTTTTCTCTGCAAAATAATTGTTCACGAAGGTGATTGCCTCTTCATTTGACAAAAAGCTTTGTCCTCCGAGCGCAATTTTTAGATAAGGGAACAAAACGAAGTCGCTTGGGGTTAGATCTGGTGAGTAACGCGGATGGTCAAGCAGTTCAAACCGTAATTCGTGGATTTTGGCCATGGCAACCGCTGAAGTGTGAGAGGTGTGCGTTGTCTTGGTGAAACAGGATTTTCTTTTTCTGCAAATGTGGCCGTTTTTTCCCAAGTTCTGCCTTCAGCTTGTCAAGTAATGATGCATAGTATGCTTCTGTAATGATTTTTTCTTTTTGAAGATAATCGATTAAAATAACTCCATGACTATCCCAAAAAACAGTCGCCATCACATTCCCAGCTTTTTTTGGAGCCGTTTCTCCCTTTGCAGTCCACTGTTTTGACTGTATTTTTGTTTCGGGCGTATAATGGTGTATCCAAGTTTCATCTACAGTAATTATTCGGCGCCAAAACTCGGATTTATTTTACCTAAACTGCGCCAAAAGAGCGTTGGAAATATTCATTTAAACACGTTTTTGGTCTAACGTGAGCAAACGCGGCACCCAATGCGCGGACAGCTTTCTCATGCCTAAATGTTGATTTAATATGTGACAAACATGTTCTTTTGACATGTTCATAACCTCTGCTATCTCTCTCACTTTAATTCGGCGGTCTTCTAACACCATTTGGTGAACTTTGGCGATGTTTTCGTCGGTAGTTGCAGTTTTTGGACGTCCCGAACGTTCATCGTCTCCCAAGCTCTTACGGCCACGTTTAAATTCAGCAGCCCAAAATTTCACTGTGGTAAATGATGGTGCAGAGTCCCCATACACAGAATCCAACTCATCTTTTATTTGCGAAGGCGTATTGCCTTTCAAAAACAAATATTTAATGACAGCTCGATGTCCGATTTTGTCCATTTTTACAAAAAAACTCACATCAGCTCACTCAAACGACTGTTACATAAAAACTGCGCGTCCAAAATGGCTGAAACTTTGGTGAGTAACTGTCAACAGATGAACAACGATATTCAGTAGCTTTTATTTACGAGTGCTGCCATCTTCACGTTGAGGTCGGAAACTTTTCAGACCACCCTCGCAGCAACCCTTTTCTTCTTCTTCAGCGACAGCCGTCGAATACAGACACGCTCAGACGTGTCAACAATTCATATTTAAATAAACGTCTTTTACATTTACAATTCACGAGTATTTTTTTATTCAATTAAACAGTTCATTATATCGAAGTACATTTACAATTTGCAACAACAATAATGCAACAAAGTTAATAAAATGACTTACTAGATCTGTTTTTGACAACTACAAAATATAGGCTCTGCACATTTTACCAGAACACTTATTAAAGACTTCACGCTTACCTGCTTTTATAGCTTCTATGGAATCTCAAACAAAGATTCTGACCATCTTTACTATTCACCAAAACGGATAATAATCCAGTAAAATAAGGATTAAACTTCGGAATAAAAGATACAAAGCTGAAAATCTGCATAGACCTTGGTCTCGACGTTATAAAAACGGGCTGAAAAGTCTCATAAGATATCGTGTCAAAATATCAAAGGTCAAAGGTGACGAAAATCGGTTTTATGCAAATATTTCCCTTTCCATGCCCCCACGTCATTGGAGATTATTACAAAAGTTGTAGAGCATAAAATTCTCTACACGTTTGGTTCGATGGTTTTTTGTATGGTTAACCGTTTTCGGGATCAAGTGCGTAGAGTCGAAAGCGCGCATCTGTTTATAGGTTAACGCTGTGTAAACTGTGGAGCAAGATGCATAATCACTTTACGAAATTAATTATACGTGTAATGACATATATTATTGTTTGAGGTACAATGAAGGCGGGTTTTTTCGACATAGTATCTTCAATAGGCCTAATCCATGTTGTACTAATGTAACGCAATACATAACCTCCTAGTGAATAGTATTCACCTCTGAATACCATCCCCAATATGTATGCGTCTCAAGATTTCTCATCTTTGTTGTCGTCCTCTTCTGGTCGTCCAAATTCAATTTCCGGATCCTTTTCGACATCCTCGTTTTCCGTCACATTGGATTCTAAAACCTAAAGGCTCTCAAGAGCAAATTTATTTTTTGTATCAAAGTCATTTGGTATTGATGAGGCGTTGAAGCATGCATGTCCATGACACTGACCACAAACTGTGGAGCACTGCAACCCCTCTTTCCTACATATACAGTTCACGCCACAACCTTTGTAGAAATTGCTGATTCTATTCAATAGTTCGTCCGATGCTGTGGCAATAATGTTGTTGTCGGCTTCAGGATCTCGTTCTCTAGATCCCATCTCCAATTTTCATGTTGTAAGGGAAGTAGGCCCTGTAGATATGCTGACGAGCTGCTGCACTTGTAGATGGAAGAGATGATAATTCCACTGGTCTGTTGGGTCTTGTTGATTTGTTGAATTGTGTGTACCTAAAATTGTCAATACAGTGTTTCGATTTTGAAGCGTTATACATTGCTGAAAAAACACGTATTCTATTTTCAAATAATAAATTTGAAGGGCAGTTTTCCAGTTGGAATAATTGAGCTGACTGGTACAAATAGAAATTTTTCTGGAACATTTTAATAATTTGCAATTTTTCTTTGTTAAACAGGGCAGATGTTTTGTCGCATCTACTGATGCATTTCCATTACTTATAATGTATTTAAAATATTTAATTTTAATAACAGTTTGTTAACGTTAATAATGAAAATAATAATAATTTATTATATAACTAACTTCCTAAAGTGTACTATTCATCTGGTTCCGCAGTTTACATAGCGTTAACCTATAAACGGATGCCCGCTTCCCACTCTCCGCGCTTTATCTTGAAAATGACTAATCATAAAGAAAAATTCAAAGAACCAAACTCGTATAGAATATAATGCTCTACAACTTCTGCAAGAACCTCCAACGACATACGAGCCATAGCAAGCGAGATATTTGTAAAAAAATTAATTTTCATGACCTTTGGCCTTTGATATATTGACTAGGGGACACGATATCTTATGAGACTGTTCAGCCCGTCTTTAGAACGTCAATGCAAAAGTCTATGCAAATTTTCAGCTTTGTATCTTTCATTCCGAGGTTTGGCCCTAATTTCGCCTTATTTTACTGGGTTTATGAAAATTACCTGCTTTTCTAGTTCTTATAAGATAAAGTATGATTTGAAGCAGATGTATCAAAGTACATTTCAAAGTACCCACGTCTATTACAGCGTGTAATGTTAAGATTTCCTAGACACAACCTCCAATCGCCACATATCATACAAAATATATGTAACACTACAGATATTCTTTTAATATTGTGTAATTATGCGCAAAGCTGACTTTACTGAAACACAAAAAAAACAACAAGAATAAAGAACAGGAAATCAAAATAAAACAAACGACTCGACCAAGAGAAAATTGCTATCAGAGTCTTATGACTTAGTTTTTTTAAGTTCTTCATGATTACCTAGGATTCCCCTTTTTAGGATCCTCTGGTATGTATGTCCACCTACAAAATCTGCACAGATTTCTCAAGATTCTACTGCAGGTTTATTAGATTCCTTAGATTCTAGTTAAAAAAAGAGTATGGCCATACCACCATTGGCATGACAACCCTGCAACTTATATGGAAGACAAGCCGCATTGTTTTCAAACAAGGATTGTAGCTTTTAACTTCAAAAGATAAAGTGATGCTCCAGCTTAATAAAAAAATGTACAATTTTACATCAATTCCAACTTTTTTAATAACGATGCAATGAACTGAGAGAGCAAAAGCAACTAACAAAAATTATACTTTATGTAATTGAACTAATGAAAATGCCAGTTTAGTAGCACTATAAAGCACTCCTATTGGAAGAAAAAAACACATTGTAGTTATGACTAATCTTTATAATCTACAATTACAGAAAAACGTAAGTTAAAATAATGTATCACATCCTACCACTTAGAAAAGTCATGCCATGCTATTATCCTCTTAATGGTAGCAATTTAAAAATAGATTCAGACCAAAGTTGGGCTGCTTTTAACCAGGGTGATTTTAACCGGTCTAAACAGTCCTGGTCATAACTGAATTTACGAAATTAATCGCAAATATTTAAGCTCCAAATTGCATACTTCTGCTACATACATAAATAAGATTATTTAGACAGTTTCAACAAAGGCCGCTAGATTGGCTGACAAGACTTAAACATAAGATTTAGACCCGTAGCCAGAGGGTGGCTCGGTCACCCCTAGAAAATCTTTAGCTACCGCTGAAGCTAAAGCTTATCAAATTAATATTCTTTGAGTTGACGTTTACAATGAAATGCATATGAAAGGTACACGGGAGTAACCATCACAAAACTTAAAAAATATAACTAGATAAGTTTTTGTCTCTATTTCACTAACTATGTGACTGAACTTATAAAGTCGTAAGGACTTTCTGCTTTTTTTTCGAGAGTACCCATTTGAGTCTGGCACAAGTGTTGAGTACTATCAAACTCCTTACAGCGTCTTTTACTTTTTGGCTTTCCTTCTGTTTTTACCTTACTGAACAGTTTGCATATTGTTTTTCTCTTTTTAAAGAGGTCCTCGTTCCATCCAACCGTGTTGGTTACGTTCCTTTCTGTTTGAAGAAGTTTTCGTTGTTGGCTGTAATCATTGCTTTCTCTATATACTTTACAATACCTTCAAGATTTTACTTGTTCCTAATGTTATCATTAATCCTTTGAAAATCTTGATTAAGGTCTACCTTGAAAGAGTCTCGAGAAGTTCTTATCCTTTCTTTCTAAGGTTTTGCTATATAAAAGCGGATGTGTCTGTAATTTGCATAATTTTCTTCATTAGACACTCTCCAGTTTTTGATAAAGCTGCTAACGTAGTTGGAAGCTGTTTTGATGGGAATAACTTCATACTTGCTAGAATTGTTTCTGGTGTTTCTTATATCTAATCTTTTTTTGACACCTACACTTCAGGGGGGCAGCTACCAAGTTTATTTATGTTCTCCATTTGATATTTTCGACTCTCCAGTCTAGATCTAGCGAAATCTGTTTAAAAAGTGCCACCGCGTAAAGAATGCAGTTTTGAGAACCACAGGACTGGAATTCCTCAACAAAGAAGGTCAAATGAGTCTGGGTTTTTGGGCCGAACCAACCCAAGGATACCTACTTAGGAACGATACTCCTTCTGCAGATCTCAAAGCAACAGATCGCGTCAGTCTGATATCCATAGGCTGACAAAATAAAGGAAAGCGTCGTTATTGCAATAACGGTCTTTTTTGTAAAATTATTTATTTATTTATTACAATAATAATAATAATAATAATAATAATAATAATAATAATAACTCCATAGGGTTGTTAATCTATATATAAAGGTCGTATAGCCGAATTTAACTGGACCAGGTTTAACTGGTGAACGAGAAAATGTTGCAAGGCTTCAAGTTTTTGACCTGAAATTCCAACAGTTGACTGTTGTTGTGTAGATAACTACCGAAACTGCAATTTTCATACATTTAATTATCTTTTGTCTCATTTATACCCTTCCCCTCTTCATTCTAACTTATCCGGTTCTTGATTAAAGCAAAGCATGTAAGCTTTCCTCAAACGGAGAATAAAACACAATAGCCTTGCGTTCTTTTTCTGCTTTGAAAGTGTGCAATTCGTGCAAACTGATGAGGAAGTACGAGCCGAAAATAGAACTCCAGCTCAACTACTAGAAATATCACTGAGACTCAGACAAAGTTTTCCATCAGTGAAATAGAAAAAAAAACATTGCAACAGCTAAATTATTAATTCCATACAGTTTACCGTTAGATATTCTAAGGTGTGTCTTTATAACTATTCTCAAACAAGATCTTGTAATAAAGCTTTTGAAGAAGCAAGTTTTGCAAATGTTACTGTTAATACACTTGTTACAATTTAATAATTTAATCTATGGCCTATGATACAGGCTACAACTCTCGTGTTTGACAATTTCAGGATTATTGCGCTTTCTGATAGCCTTTTAGACATTTAGCTATTAAAATAACCTCCGTTAGAAAGCATTACCAGAAAGAACAATTAGACTTACTATGTGACTATTTATTCCACCGTCCAAATAAGTTCACAAAGACAAAGTCAGAGCAATAATGAGAATCACACAATTACAATTAGAATAAAGCTGAAAAGCATTAGGTTTGACCAATTTGCTTATTGTGATTTCATTATTATTTTTACACTTTTTAGAAAAAGAACTAACCTGTTTAGGTAAACCCGTTACGTCTTTCTTAATTTATCTAGTAAATAACAAATTATGAAAATATAGCTTACGTAATTTCTGCAAAAGCAATGTACTTTACATGTTTTTGCATTATTTTGCTAATGTAATATACTAAAATAATTTCGAGGTTAAAATAACGATTCTTAGCTTATACTTGCATATTATCATTTACCATTTTTTGCATTGACGTAAGTCGGATATGATTCACTCTTCCGAGTAATCATAATTTTATTGTACGTACTTACGTCACGATTTGATTACGTTTTACTCCATTTTTTTCTAATTAATATTCAGAAACATGAAATACTGACAGAAATAATTAAGATAGATCAGACCGAAATATTTATATTAATGTTCCCTTGGGGCATTCTCTGTCTACACCGCATCATTGAAAGTTTTGTATTCCAATAAAATCTGTTTTGATTGACCCTCCAAATTAGTCACACGTTATAAAACAGCGACCACTTCTTTGAAGATCACAGCTCATAAACATTTTTTGTTGAAATTTATTCAGGCGGTAAATTAACCTTAAGAACTGTTTACATCGTATGAAATTGCGAAGTTATTCCAAAGATTGCAAAGTAAATAGTAAACAGAGTTTATTGTTGAGTATATTTTTCAAAGTAGCCCTTTGTGTCACTGTAATAATTTGTACACGAACAAATCATAATTGTAGGTTAATAAGACCAGTTCCAATATAATTCTATTACAAATATGCCTCCAGTTATGCGGTTCATATTGAATTCTGTGTAATTTTAATGAAATTATAATTAGAGATAAATCTCCAGTTTGCCACTATTAGGAAACTTTGAATTAGGTTGAAACTTTATCTTAAGAATTATCTCTAATTTATATAAGTTAGGTTAGTCTAGAAATTTATAATTATTTTGTAGAAACAATAATTAAATTTTTCTACTAATTGAATCTTACCTATTAACAAAGTAATTAAAAGTAGTATCGTACATATACATATCTACGAGAAGTTCAGATCTGTAATAAAGGGTTTTCCAATAAGAGGTGTTATTTTGAATAGCCCGCTATTTCGGTAGATGTCACTTTTGAAGCTACCATTTTTTGACATTTGACAAGTAGAAACTACGCCATTAATAAATATGGAACGATACACGCTTCAACAACGCATTGAAATTATTAAAATTCACTATAAAAATGGTGAAAATTTGGCAGAGACGGTTCGTAAAACTCGAACATTTTTGGGTCACCGTGAAGCACCTTGTCGGACCGCAATATAGAAATTGGTGAAAAAATTCGAGCTCTTGGGACAAGTTAGTGATGTGAAGAATAAAACCCGTGCACGTCGCTCAAGAACAGCCGAGAATATTGCTGTTGTAGCCGAAAGTGTTAAAGAAAACCCAGGTTTGTCCATTCCTCGTCGTTCTTTGGAATTAGCCATTCCACAAACGTCATAACACCGTATTTTGCATAAAGATTTGGGTGTTAAGGCTTATAAAGTCCAGTTAACACAAGAACTCAAGCCGGCCGATCATCAACAACGTCGTGTCTTTGCTGATTGGGTCGTTGAAATGCATGAAAATGATCCAGAATTCCATCGAAAAATCATCTTGAGTGATGAGGCCCATTTCCACCTCGGTGGCTTCGTCAACAAGCAAAATTGTCGGATCTGGGGCTCAGAAAATCCAAGAGTTATTGTTGAAAAGTCTCTCTATCCTCAACGTGTGACTGTTTGGTGCGGTTTATGGTCCGGCGGAGTCATTGGACCTTACTTTTTCGAAAATGAGGCTGGAGCAACAGTTACGGTGACTGGATTGCGCTATCGAGAGATGATTAACGATTTTTTATGGCCGGAATTGGATGGTATTGATCTGGACAACGTTTACTTTCAACAAGACGGCGCTACGTGCCACACAAGCAACGAAACCGTGTTATCTCTCGAAGAGGTGATCACAATTGGCCACCGAGATCTTGTGATTTAACACCTTGCGACTTCTTTCTTTGGGGCCACGTGAAAGAGAAGGTCTACGCCAACAGCCCAGCGTCGATTCAAGACCTCAAAGATGGAATTCGTGAGGCTATCGAGGACATAGGGCAGCCACTTTGCGATTTGGTTATGGAAAATTTCATGAAAAGGATATTGTCCTGTAAGCGTGGTCGTGGTGGTCATTTGCCTGATGTTATTTTCCACTATTAACGGCATACCTTCCTCTTTATAATGAAATAAACATCCGATCATTTATATTAAAAAATGGCACTTTTCTTTGAATATCAAAATTACACCTCTTATTGGAAAACCCTTTATTATAAATTAAAGAAAATTGTTTTGCAGTTTTCTTCTTTTGATTGCAGAAAATTAAATATTTCAAAATTTTATTTATTTATATTTTATCGGGTTTAAAACAAAGAGAAAAGAATCCCTTTACCGTGCAAGTAAGCCTTCTTTGAATTCTTTAACATCCTAATTATTCTATTCATAGAAGAAACCTTAGTAACTACTGCATAAAAATGAGTTTTGAATATTTATTTAGTTTCCCATGAAACATATTCAAGCATTAGTAACAAACCTTTTGGCGGTAATATACATACAATAATACAGAATTAATTATTATCATTAATTTAAACTAAAGGTACATATGTAGGTTTAAATGCCAAGATTATATTATTCCACTAATATAAGAAGGATGATAATAATCTTTAACAAGCAATTTATACCTCTACTACATCAAATATGAAGATTAAAACTAAAACACTCTGTAAAACATTAAATTGCCTTCTTGAATTATGGTATACACGTTAAGCGGAACATTTTACCAAAGCTTACAGCGACTTATACCTCCATGACAACGACTTTTATTATTAAATTATTATATTTAACCAAAATTGTAAGAGTTGGGTGAGTTGTACTGCTTAAGATTCTTTAGGAACAGATTAACTAATTGTAAATTATGATCATTGCAAGATTGGATGTTGTACTTATTCAATTAAAATCAATTCAATCGTTTTTAAATATTACAGCTAATCTTCCTAAAGGTATTTTTGATACAATGTACTTTTCTTACTATAATCTTAACATAATCAATTTTATAGTAACTAATAAGATTACGTTCATTAGCAAAGGTTGCTTATCATTATTACGTTATGAGCTTTCTACATTAAACTTTCTTGGTCAATTAGTTAGATTTTAATTGATCACGTATCTGGATTATTCTTTTAATTAATCTGGTATTGATGGGGGCCTCGTTTAATTCATCAGTCACAAAATAAACCTCACACTTAGTCTACAAGAACATCTCGAAATTCAAAGTTAGGGGTGAAGAATAAAAAAATCATTTGTAACTTTCAGAAGCTGGAAAAGGAAAGAAATTGCTTTGTATTAAACTTTTTTTAAATTCAGCTACCTATTGTAGGAATATGTA
This sequence comes from Ignelater luminosus, assembly GCA_011009095.1. NCBI lineage: Eukaryota > Metazoa > Arthropoda > Insecta > Coleoptera > Elateridae > Ignelater > Ignelater luminosus. The sequence continues at coordinate 65,343 of VTPC01091141.1, read as the reverse complement.
AAACAAAGAACGCGAAGTAATATCAAACTGACGTCAAGAATTGTTGTTTCTAAATATACAGAATCTCAGCTTCGGACTGCAGTTTCAAACTCATTATGCCCGTCAATTTTTATAAGTATAAGCGAGAACTTTTCTAAATATTCCGTTCTTCGTAAACGTTTGAGAACTATAATAATAATCAAGTTTCTTTACGTCTTTCTTTTGAACCAATAGTTACACATATTTTCTAATATGTTGTGTTCAAGTCCATATAAGTATTAGCTTTAGACTTAGTTAAGTAATCACAAATATGGATTTCTGAATTGTCTTGATTAGAGCAATTCAGATTGCATATTTTGGTTTCTTAAAGTTTCTTGAACCTAATGCTAGAGCTTTATTTATTTTCAGGGTTAATTGGGCTATTGTCACACTCTGTTACGATATTTGGTCCAGGCACAATAATCGCTAATTTGATTGCTACGCTGGGTGCTTAAATCACTGGGCTACTGGGGTGGGGAAAAAACAGAAGCAGAGTCAACTTCCAAAACATCGCACCAAAATATCAAAACAGAGTGTGGCAATAGCCCAATTAACACCTCAAAAGCGAATTCACATTCATCAACTTTTAGACAACTTTATTTAGTTGCAATTTTAGCAAATTAACCTAAAGTATTGTTTATTTTGTATGGGCAAATATATATATATTTCTAGTTTATACAGCTATTTCCGTCTTCCTGTATCATCTCTCCATCTCTTTCTATCTTGTGCATCTTCTTCTGTTAGACCCCTCTCTTCCATTCTTATCCTGACTTCATTATTATTATTATTCATTTTAACATTTTAGCTGGTAATCTGTTCCCATTCATTTGTAGAAGGTGCCCAAACAATTTTAAACTTTAGCATTCTATTCTATCAATAATCGTGGAATGTGCTTCCATTTGTCTTCTCACTTTTTCATTCCGTATCCTTTCTAGTTTGAATATTCATGCGCTTCTTCTTAGATAATCCATTTCTACTGCTGTCACTCTTTTCTTCATTTCATCATTCATTGTCTAAACTTCCAAGCCATAACATAGAACTGATTCTACCAAACCAGTACCTATATGTTTTTTGTTTCCTTTCTAATGTGATTATTCCACAATATTGAATTTAACGATCCAACTATTTTCCTACCTTGTTCTATTCTAGTTTTTATTTCTTTTCCTCCGAACCCCTCTTTCGTTATAACGGCTCTCAAATACTTAAATTCATTTACCTGTTTTACTTGTATGTTGTCGTCGATTGGTATGTTAAAGTAGGCATCAGAGTTTACAGCCAGATACTCTGTTTCGTCACAGTTAATATTTAGTTCTTATTCTTCATATGCTTTACTTAATCTCCTGATCATAAATTCAAGGTCGTGGGCATCTTTTATTTTATTATACTAGTAATATTCATTTATAGGTACTCCCATTCTTTGTACTCTTCTTTTCCAGTCTTTTAGTGTACATTCAAGATATAAATTAAATAGAATCGGGAAATCTGAATCCCTTTGAAGTTGATATTGGGGAAGACAGGTAGCTATTCTGCTTTATTCTACATATATTCTTTTTGTATAGTTCTTTTATGATGTTTATTATCTTAGGCTTTATTTTTAGTGTTTGTAGTGCTTCCCATAATTTCTTCTATGTAATAGTATCATATGCCTTTTTCAGATTTATAAAGGCCCGATGTGTTTCTTCTTCATTTTCTCTGCGTTTTTCGGTTAAATGTTGTATTTAATTCTAAAGTTGATATTAACTTATAGGTGTTAACTTTCGTTATTGGTATTTTGTATTTTAATTCGTCTATTGTTTACAGTTACCAGTAAGTTATTTAGATATTTGATCGACACTTATGGTTATTAGCCTTTATTCCTACATAGTTTAGGTTGAAAATATTTATATTTTTTTCAATAAACCAGACAATTTCAGGAAATCCAGTGTTTGATCGTTTCGCGTTATTAGAGAAACAAACTTGAATATCTTGGTCTACTCTGCCCTCAAGCGGAAAGCTTCATATGTGGGACATTAAGACAGTAGATGTACTATTGTTAAGGCCTACTTTGCAGAATTCACATTATGTTAACCTATCCTTCTGAGTAAATGACACGTTGCTGAATATGTGCATCCCATCAAAGCTGATTATAAAGAATAGTTCCAGACTCTTTATCAAAGGTTTACATTCAATTTGAGCACAGTTAAATGCCCAATTTGGTAAATTGTATCGGGTCTTTATTCTACAAAAATTGTGCGCAGTGGGTCTTTGATGAGAAAAATCAAAAACTCAATCTGTTTGCTTGTTGCAAAATGGTATCGATGACACTTTTGCTCTATTTGTTTTATAGAACCAACGGAGTAAAAGATAGTAAGGTCATCGACATATAAGCTCATTACAACAGGTAAGTCCAGAGGCAATAGTAGATTATTTAGCGCAATTGAAAACAGGGTTATGCTTAAAGTTGATCCCTGAAGAATACTATTCTTTTATGTGTATTTATTAAAGCTACGGTTTTCTAAATAACTTTAAATAAATAATGCAAGTTACCTCGGAGTTGCCATCTATGTAAACTGTAGCTTATGCTGTACCTCCATGTCATATCAGGTTGTTTTTTTTAGCAAAGTTATTTTGGATAGCGTCTTCTAAAATCACCAATTGATCGATAGCAGATTTATTTCCGAAAACCTACTTGATGATTGGAAAGAAGATTTTTCCCCATTAACCGATAGCTAACCATCTATTTAAGAACTTTGCTTATACAACTAGTTAATGTTACACGGTGGCGGTCACTGGGTAATGTTAGATTCTTGTCTGGCTTCGAAACAGGAATGATCATTGATTCTCGCCATTGCTTGGGGCAGGTATTACTCTCTCATGTTTTCACAATTCTCTTGACCTATTTGGGTAACTGTCAAAGATATATGTCTAGGACCACGAGCATAGTTTTCTAGAAAGGAAGGTTGTAAAAAGCTACGGAATTTATTGAAAAACTCAGTTGTTGCTTCTCGATTTGCTTTAGTTACCAAAGATTTGGATCATGATTCTGAGAACTGCTTACTGTTTCAGATTGATCTGCTAATGCTTCTGCGATTTGTTTCATCTTGGTTATAATATTTTCATAGTACCGAAAATAGATCTGAAAACTCTTTCCCAGCCATACCATTGTCTAGGGGGTTTCTTTCGTAATTCTTGAGACAGTCTTCCTATAACTTTTTTTTACTATTTAAAGTTGTACCCTTAGCTATAGCTATAGAACAGTATTAGTCAACAATTCAACTGAAATATCAATATCTTCAATAGCTCTGATAGGTGGAATGGGGTTAGCAAATTAGGCCCAATCAGCTTTCTAAAATAACTGGAAAGTGATCACCAAGAAATAATCTGATTTGACCTTCTACTGTAAAAAAGGAACTAGAGTTGGTAAACATATGTATAGTAAGAACTATTGCGAAAAGTTTCCAAATCTTGAATTAAGGTAAATACCTTCACTCGTATTTAAATATAACAAAGTCTAATTCCTCGACGTGTTGCTCGATAATTCTGACACGACCGTCTAAATTTACTGACCACCAAAGTGGGTTATGAGAGCTAGAGTCTCCTATTGTTACGTATGAAGGAGGTAGTTGGAAGCCTAGTTCTATTAAGTCTCTAAGTGATCAGTTGGGATTGTGGAGATTATTTAACAAATAGTCATTTTGCAGAAAAAATTAATTTGAACAGCTATTGCCTGTAAGTCAGTGATCAGTTGGATTTATTGCTAGATTGTTTTTAATGGATATTGCTACTAAACCTCTGACTTTCTGATTAGGAATCACATTCAGTCTAAAGGATTTGTATGCCCTACAAGTAATTTCTTCCCTTGGAGAAAGTAGGTATCTTGGAGGCGCATGGAAAATGGAGCATCGATTTAATATTGCAATAATGTTTCTATTCAATTTATATTTGTTGCATATGTGTACAAGTTCTAAACATAAATCAGAGCACCTATTATACTGAAATTTATAATTACCTATCTACAAAGCTGCAGAAGGTATGCATAGATCTTAAAAAATTAGAATGATATCCACTAATAGCTTTGTTTTCTTATTATTTACAGATTCTTCTAGTTTTTGAGAACTAATCAACTTGTCGTCTGCAATCTGAGATTTAGATTGGCTATTATCTTTGAGTTTTCTAGGCCTTCCTTTTGGCCAGCCTTTTTTCTTTTATTTTAACCACTTCATTGGCACACATTGATGGCCTTGGTAGTTCTTCGTCAACAGTGCGGATATCATCTGATTCTTTTCCTTTTTTCTCTAGGTCTACCTAAATGGATTCTGTGTCTTTGGATGGAATGGAGTAGATTTAATTGTTTATAACTTTTGCAAGCATAAATTAAGTTGCTCTATTATTTTAAAAATGATAGATACCATGTCGTATAAAATTGGTTTTATGTTTCGACCCTGTGGCTTTAGCATGTTGTTTGAAGAGGTCGTTGGAATCCATCACCTTTCTCTTTGCTTCAATGTATGAAACCCTTTAGTTAACTTTCTGAATTTTCAATTTTCGAATTAACGCTGGACATTTCTGTGAGATAGCTAAGTAATTTCCACGGCAGATCTTAATACATCTCAATGGTTCCTTACACGCAAAGCTAGTATGTGGCTGACAGCCACATTTAGAAAACGTTTTTTAGGGCATTTATTCGATATATGCCCAAAGCGCTGACAACTTTTGGGTAGTACTATCTAATGTCGAGCAACTAGAATGCTGTTTTAACTTTCTGGGACAGAGAAGGTTTATAGAGAATAATAAACAAAAATGTTGCATCTATAAATGCACTATCTCTCTTCTTCCTTAAACGAGTTACTTCAGTCACACCTTCTAGTTTAATCATTTTTAAAGTTCTTTTACTGAACTATTAATTAGATCAGGGTGGGTAATTATACCTTTGTAGTAATTCAACCTGCCATGCGGTCTGACGTTTATATCCGTATCAGACAATCTTTTTGTGAATAATAATCTATGGACCTGAGAATTATCTATGGAACGCTTTTGCTATTCTGAATGAAGAAAGGCACAACTAACACCATAGATGTTAGAGCCGGTAACTAGGTTACTTGCTTTTCAAGAAGAGCAAATTAGTCATCTTTTACCGCAGGCAGGGACAGCCGTGAGCCTATACTACCCCGGACCTACACGGAGACGTAGCCTGATTTCTCTGTATATTTATATTTATAATGACATATGTCGAATATTAGAATTTCTAAGTGTCCGTCCGATGTATTTGGAGTAACAAAAAGTATAGTCTAGTATGCATTTAGTCTTTGGGATTAAATAGGAATTTAAAAGTGTTGATTTGTTGGTTTTGTGAAGTATGTTTGTGATTTTTTTCTAATAGTTTCCCAAAATAATGGAATTTGGCATTTCTTGGTTGTGTATCAATCTAGCTATCATCAACATATTTAATAGTCGCTTGTAAGATTTTTAATAACACTTGTGTTTTATTGTCTTATTAAAGGAAATAATGTATAATATTCAAACAATGTTGCATTATGTTTATGTTTTATGTACTTACATCGTATACACATAAATTGATGTTTTATTCATATAATCGTATAAGAAAGAAATATAATTTTTAAAAGTGATTAAGAATGCATTACACATTAATTATCGAAAATATATTTTCTTGGAAATTCTTTTTTGCTGTAGTTGCTTCTCAACTTCTTAGTTTTAAAGTCAGCTCTACAAGTAGACAGAAAAAACGTGAGTTCTAATTTTAAGAAATTTAACTCTAATTACTTAAGTAATTATTTTGCTTTTCTTCTTGATTCCAATTTTGGGCATACAATAATCTTGTTTATTCAAAAACAATTTTGATAATCGTTTTGTAAAAAACTAAATGCACAACTATGAAAATAAATAGAAGGTAATATAAATACTACAAGGTAAGAGATACTTCTTGTAAATAGTCAACAGAATAATTAACTTAAAATAGGTTTTTAGAGAACACACATGTATTAGAACGTTGGATTTCAATTACAATAAAAAAACCAGATCTGACACTAAAGCTAATTAAAAAATAATATAATATTTAACAACGAAGACATTTTAAGAAGTATTCTTTTTTGACATTGACCTGGACCTGACTTTTATTTTTATTTGTGAGATCGGCTTGTTAACCTTCAAATAAACGTGCGTCATTTTATTTAGTCCAAAACTGCTTTTTTTACATTCGAATTATTAACGTAATTCAGTTACCATCTATATATACGATATATTAGGGACAGAATTGTTTTATAGTGAAGATAATCTCAATAGTTTTAGTTACTTCTCTAGTTCCTCAAAAATTTTAATTTTCATCAAGATGTCAAGTATTGCAAGTTTGACTGTGACTTTCTTATTTATTTCAAGTTGTTTAAGTGTAGAGATACGTAAGTATAAAAGTGATATTTTAAAACCTGTTGTGTAATCAAATATCGTTTTAGCCTCATTTGTACCACGTTGCTGTCAAGAAGATCCAAAATTAGGCGAGTGCTTTATTAAAGGTACTGAAGATTTAAGGCAGTATACAAAGACCGGACACAAGGCGTTAGGAATTCCACCAATTAGTCCCCTGTTTATTCAAGAAATAAAGTTTGAACAATTAACAGAAAGCCTAGATGTTAATGTACTTTTGAAAAACGCCACCGTAACTGGATTAGACACTTATGAATTCACAGAATTTACGTAAGCATTTTACAAATTTGTTTTTATTTTTCAGTTGTGTATTAAGTATATTTTATCAATTAGGTACGATCCTAAGAATTACACATTTCATGGACATGTTAAAGTTGGAGCCTTAACAGTTGTAAGTAAGATCGATTTTTCAGGAGAAGTTTTTGATGTAAAACTCTCAGGAACGGGTGAAGTCAGTGGCACATCAGGCAAGTACTTAATGTTAGATAACCTAATTAGATTTTTAACAATATTATATTTTTATAGATCCCACGGAAGCTACATTTAATGTTTACGGTAAAATAGTTAAAAAAGACGGAGAAGATTTTTTCGAAGTTACCGATGGAAATACCCAAGTGAAGAAACTTGGAGGAAAAATACATTTTGCAAATTTCCAATCAGATAATAACGAACTCGGTAAGTAAAGTTGTTTAAAATACTGAAACCTAAAAGAACACCCAACAACTGTTTCGTTTTTAGTTGCTGCTTTAAATGACGTAATTAACTCCAATGCACAGGTTTTAATTCGTCAACTTCGCGGTCCTATAGAAACACTTGCTAAAACGACTATCCTTGAAATAGTTAACGGTCTTGCTGGAACTGTTCCCTACAACGTTGTTTTCCCTCATTGTAAGAAGGAATAGATCTTTAGAAATAAATTAGATTATTTGTTTGATTTGTAGTTGTACAGTTTAGTGAGATTTTTATGAAACATGTAGACTCAAGTAGTTGTAATAAAAGATATAAAATAACTGTCAAATTTTATTTTTATTGAAATTAAAACCAAAGGAGAAAAATAACTACAGAAAAATCTAGGTTATGATCATATTACTTTAAGCCTTAGATTTTAAATTCCATTAAAGTTATTTTCTGTCTATAATTTTTTATGCTTAACGTAAGTGTATAGGATATAAGCTGCATGCTGACAGAATAAATCAGTCAAAACACCTTGTAGACATCAGGATAAACTTCGTAACAGCTATATGTATCTTTGAGACCCCTTTGGAATTATTATTCCTGATTGAGGAAAATGGGAATAGAGAGAAGCTCCAGACTGACCTGCGAATAGGAAACTTAATACGCAAGCACATCTAACACCAAAACAGAGCCTGGGGCAGGAGTCTTAAACGGGAAAACAAAAAAGCAAATACAGCTTCCCGCCAAGACGGTATGCTTTTGTCTTTCAGCCTCCATTCTACAAAAAGAAGTCCGTGTTGTTAGAAACATTCTAGCAGCCCTAAGAATTTTAGCAAACCCAAAAGTAACGTACAGACTAACATGGGAATATCTTAAACAACTCAAATATACTGACAAACTCGAATATAGTAAAATCCATCTGGATGCCATGCCAAGACACTGTAGAATCCAATGAGGAAAAGCTGATGAACTGACAAAGACAGTATTTGAGATACAGCATTTCGGACCTGCTCTGAGAGCACCAGAATGTACAGAGGGTGAGAAAATGAATCAATACACAACATAGAAGTTATCTTACATATATTATGGAGACTTACAGGTACATGGCCTTGGAATGCAGAGGGCACTCATCCACCGGATTCTAACGGAACCGAGTATGTTCAGCACCACTCCATCAAGAACCTATGCAAAATGTGCAGGGAGCTCGATTACTAAGATGGGTGTAATAACTTGATGTAAACAACCGGACAACCCGTAGAGATAAATAAAAGAAACATAAGAATGCTTTAAAAACCATGCCAATTTGACCATCGATACTATTTAGATCAGTATCCAAAAAGAAGTTAAACTATCCTGTTTTTTTAATATGCTTACTTTCCCATTTTGTAACTTTAGATCAGCAGAAAGGCAGCTAGATGTTCTTACTGAGAGCTATATCATTTATATAAACCCCCAAATATACAGCAACTACTTGTTTAAAGGGTTCTAGTAGCTCTGAAGATCATCTTCGACTGCTTCTTCTACTCGCCCTTAAGCTAAATGGAAATTTTCATTTTTTAGAAATTACTAATAAAAGCTAAAGACATTAAGAAAAAAACTAAAACTGACGTATTCTTTACAGACAATACACTAAGAAAAGATCGCAAGATCCGATTTTTTTGTGCTTAGGCTTAGTTATTAATTAAATACTCATCACTAGAATTCCACTTATTATAGCCTTTTTAATACATTCAACATATTTTTTGCAAGCTATTCTGCAAAAACATTCTCCCGTTAGAACCGGTTGGAAACATAACCTAGCAATTTTGGAAACCAGTTTTAATTTGTTAAAATATTTATGATTCATTAAAGACAACCGCTTTTAAAGCTGTATCCTTCTAAAGCACAAGAAAGACTGAAAAATGAATAGAGTAAATAATACAAAAATATTTTTCTTGTTGTTTTCTCTTTGGCATATAGATTGTGGCTTCTGTGTGTCACAAAGTTCCAATGGGTCACAAAATCCCCGAATATTACAAGTCACGAGAATCCCATGAGTCACGAGATTTCTGAATCCCATGGGCCTTGATAATAGTGTGAACATGATTTCTAAAGGGAATTACAAAAGAGAAGACTAGTCTTAAATCCTGTTTGTTTATTTCTTTTGGTGAACATTACATTGTAGGTGATGTATACTTGCTTGCCCAAAACAACTATTTCTCGCTGCGTTGCTACTCTCCAGGACTGCGGTGCAAAGGCGTAGAATTGTATGCAGCATCTCATTTTAGTTTCGAGGCAAATTGCTGATTCGTCCCACATGGTGGTACTTTCGTGGTGTGTGATCCACGGTAAACTACGTGACACAACCACTTTTGCTACAATCCCGCATGACTCATATTCACTTTATTATTTTTTAATTACATAGGTCACGCGGTGATCCATTGTGGCCCACTTTAATTCACATCACGTACCAACCTGTACTCAGAAACACCACTAGATATAAAGACCTGTAAATATTATTGAAAAATGGTATATTTCTAGATTGTAAATGAGTAAGGATGTTTTGAATTTGGCACCACATTTAAATTATTTTTATGTTGGCACTACTTGTTTACTTTTTGCAATCTGTCAAATAGATAATAATATAATCTATCTTTTTTAAGGTTATATAGTATTGTTTGTTATTATACATTGTAAACAACACAGATTTTACAGATTGCAAAAAGTAAACAAGTAGTGCCAACATAAAAATAATTTAAATATGGCGCCAAATTCAAACCATCCTCACTCATTTACAATCACTCTGTAGTTGAGTATTAGATGCGGGAGTATGAGACTATGCAAAAATTGTTTTAGAAAATATGTTACTGAAACAAGTAATTTTGTAATTTTTAAAATTTGCATTCAATTCAGAAAAAGCAATACCATTGAATCTTTCTAGTAGGATGCATCATTCTCGAGTGAAACTAATTTTCCAGATTCTTAACTAAATACCGTGCTTTAAAAAAAAACAGTAAAGTTAGTTTTCAAACATTAGAACTTATGTTTAATATCAAAATATCTTTCCATGTTTAATAAAATTTTAAAGTGCACTAGAATCAATTAGAAAACCTGTATTTGTAAAGGCACTGTATGTGAGAATACCAAGATATATGCCAAAAACTTTTGTTTTTTATTAAGACGTGTGCATGTCCCACCTTAAGTCTCTATTCTTTTTTTTTGTCATTACAATATCTATCACAAGAACTTGAATAATAAAACTCAAATAAAAAAATTTCAAGGTAATATCTCTCTCGGGTTGTGCATTATATTCTATAATGAAGAGAAAGACGTGAATCCTGCATTGTAACGGTGTCTGGTAATGGAAAATTACTAATATATAGTAAAAATAATTGTGTGTTGTTTCCCATGAAGTGGAAAAATGTTCAAAGTAGTCTACAACGCTTCTTTAATGAATCAATAGGACATACCGTATGGTTAGGCTTTAAATATGCAACCGGTCTATCAGTGTTTTTGATGGCCATTTAGATTAATTTCAGTTGGCTGCTACTAAATAATACACATGTAACAAAAATTGCGAAAATCTATTATTGCTATTTTACGTGTAGCTGAAATCTTTTGAAAGGATTATAACTAATCGATTAGATGTATATCTTAGTTCTTACCCTATTTGTACATGAATATTACATTCTTAAGATTTCATTCCGTGATCTGAAAAGAAATTTGGGTCATGTCACCAGATTTAATCTAAGAGAATATTATTATTGGTTTGATAACATTTTACAACGGTTCTGTTACTCATTACGCCTTACACTTTGGAGGGTACTTGCTTACTGCCTAAAGGCTGATGAACAGCCGCAAGTCTACACTATAATTTCACAGTAAAGAATGTTTGATTGGAAACTAATACAAACTTGAAACAACTGAGTCGACGACACAAAAGAAACAAGCTTATAAAATATGAGCTAGCAATCTCTCTTAGTTCAAAATAGATCTGCCAGTTACAGTAAATAGATTTATTTAATAAGCAGGGATATTTCGTAACTTTAAATTATTTAAATTGAGGATACAAAATCAGCGACAAAATATTCCTTCATAACTCATTAAGTAAAATGCAGAACATAATTATGTTGTGTGTGTATTACATTACGAGACCGTGAAAAGTTTTCCACATGGTTTTTTTTATAAAAAAAAACAGGAGTTAACAATTAACAAATATTTTAATTTATTATTATTCCTATACATTTTACCCACTACAATTAATGTTTTAATTATGATGACTAAAACATAATTTAAAAAAAAGCAGAAACTATGTTTTAATCAATGCTAATTTAGTTTTTGAATTTGGTAAGTATTCTGCTTTACATTTAAATGTGTAATAATTTTTAATGAACTAAATAATGTATTAACTTCGAAGTAGCTGTTTCTATGTGACCAATAAAATTTATTCAGAAAAGAAATATAAACAAGTAATTATTACTAGATATTAGGGTGTCCCTTATTTTTCAAAGTTTTTATTTTTTAACGCATACCCCCTAGTTTTTTTTGTTTGCCCCTAAAAAGCTTGGAAATAAAGTTTTACCTTATTTGGAGCACGGCAACCCGTGCCGACTTGCAACGAAACATGTTCATACACGTAGCGCGCCGGAAGCGGCGCGCGTGCGCGGTAATTGTCATTTGTTCTTCAGTTGTCGACTAATTAACACGTATTGTTGTATGTTTTTGAGATGGCAGTGAAATTAAGAAGTGATACGAAAGATATTTTTATAGTAGGTGACATAAATCATCAAATAACAGGTGCGAAGTTACCGTCTAACCGTCAAGTTCTCGCTGTTTTATTTTTTAACATTCGCGAAGTTAAATTGACTAAAAGAAAGCGCAAATCTTGTCGTTCGAGAGTGTATTATATTCTGGGAAAAGGCTAGAATACCTACTAAAGCAATTCCTAACTGCGTGAAGAAACTGATCGATCTTCACCAAGCTTGGAGAGAACTACAAAAAAATTATAAAAAACAGCAAGACGTTTATAGACAGCGTGAGGAGGAATTCTCAAATAATTTGGACAATTTATTCGATATTGCTCACGCTGATGCTTTAGAACGAATGAAAATTGAGGAGGATAGAGTCTTTTTACTAAAACAGACAGAGCCAGGGCGTCCAGGTTGTTTAATGGGCGTGGACAAAAAGTTAGCTGACAAAGAAGAGAGGGCTAGACAAAGAAACTTAGAAGAGAAAAAAAGACTCGAACGAATGTGTTCCAAGAGTACATTATCACTCCCTGTACAAAACACCTTACTACAACCGTTAGATCCAAATGAGTTACGTTCCAGCTCTGATGAAAGCCAGGAGGAAGCTTTGCCATCGACATCTCAGCCTGTAAGTTCTGAAACAACTAAAAAAAGAGGTAGGAATAACTTTATTACACCTAAGTTAGTGGCAGTTTTAGATAGATGCCAGTTAAGCATACGGGATTCAGTTTACGTAGAAGCATTAGGACTTGGCAGTGATGATTTTACCATCAACAAATCGTCTATTCAACGCATTCGCACGCAGATTCGAAAAGAAAGAGCGGAATCCATAAAATCCGACTTTCAGAATAATGTGCCTGAAATTGTTACTGTTTATTGGGATGGCAAATTATTACCTGGACTGGACGTAAGAAGTTCTAAAGAAGAACGCTTACCAATCCTCATTTCATTCGGAGATAAGGAACAACTTCTTGCTGTACCGAAATTGGGGAGCTCCACTGGTAAAGATCAAGCTAAAGCTGTATCAAATGCACTCTATGACTGGAACCTTGATGACAAGGTACAAATAATGTGTTGTGACACCACTGCGTCTAATACAGGGCGCTTGAACGGAGCTTGTGTGCTTTTAGAACAAAAATTAGACAGGGAATTACTGCTTTTTGCTTGCAGCCATCATGTTTACGAACTAGTTTTGAAAGGCGTATTTGAATCAAAAATCCACCAAGTCACAAGCAATCCTGATATTCCATTATTTAAAAAATTTAGAGATCACTGGAAAAACATTAATTCTACTGCAATCTAAACAAATACCGATTTCATAAATAAAAACTTAAGTAACAGCCAAATTGAAGACTTGTTGTCGTTTTATGGTCAAGAACTCCAAAAGTCTATTATTCGTGACGACTATCGGGAACTAATTGAATTATCTGTTATTTTCTTGGGAGGAGATAACGAGAGAAGGATTAAAATCAAGCCTCCTGGAGCGATGCATCAAGCGCGGTGGATGGCGAGAGCCATTTACTCTCTGAAGATATGTTTGTTGCATTCCCAATTTAAAATGAGCGCTAAAGACAAAAGATCGCTGCAGGACGTTTGTTTATTTATTGCTGCGATGTATGTAAAACCCTGGCTTGGATGCAGTTTGGCAGTAAAGGCACCAAATCAAGATTTGTTATTTTTAAAAGCGTTAATGGAGTATGAAAAAATAGATAAAACTATTTCCAAAGCAGCCCCGAACAAGTTCAGTCAACACCTTTGGTACTTATTAGAAGAAATTGTCGTTTTATCTCTTTTTGATGAAGAAGTCGATGAAAAGTCTAAGGAAAATATTGTACTGAACTTACAAAGAGAGAACACTTATGATTCTGGAAAGAGATACATTCCATCAAAAACAGAGATGTCTACTTATTTAAGCGGTGAGTCAGAGTAGTTTGATTGTTAAATTATTTTTATTTGTTTCTTGTTTTGTTGCAGGGAAATCATTAAGTGATTTCGTGTCTGTGAAGAGCACAAATCTGTTTTCTCGGCTGAAAATCGACAGAAGTTTCTTCCAGAAACCTGTTTCTACGTGGGAAAGGAATGATTCTTTTTTGGTGGCTAAAGTGAAAGTTCTTTCTTTAAGAGTAGTTAATGATACAGCAGAACGAGCTGTGAAATTAATGCAAGATTTTCATGGTCTGATCACAGCTGATGAAGAGCAAAAACAGTTTTTGCTACGTTGTGTACTGGAGCACAGAAAGCTTTACCCCGATTGTAAAAAAGAGACCCTAAAGAAGAATTATGTTCAATAATGTTAAATAATAATCTCTTTTGATTAAATTAATATTGATATTTAAACTTTTTTTTTATTAATATTTCCAATATATAGATACATATTTCGTTTTATTTAGCTCTTTGCATAGTTTACAAAAAGCATTAAATACTATTATTTTCGAAAACTTCAGAGTCAACTCGGCACGGGTTAATGTTGACTTAGGTAAATGAAATTTTGTATTCGAGTATGTCTAAGTAAACAAAAAAAAATTAGGGGGATGCGTTTCGATATTGCAAAAAAAAGTTTTTTGCCCATTATAAGGGACACCCTACTAGATATATGTCAAAACAATAAGTGATTTTAACTCGAATATTTGAAAAATTATCAAAATTAGGGGTGGAGAGTAATTTGATAAATGTATAGACAATTCGTATATGCATACAGGATTCTTTTGATAACAAACTGGCAAGATTTGTAAGTAGATATAGAAAATAACGAAATTAGATAAAAGCAGTTTTTGCTTAATTTATTTTTAAAAGCAAACTTTTAAATTAAATAGAATGAAGTTCAAGCAATTAAAAGAAAGTAGATTTTGAATAACATTGCAATATATAACAATTTATTCGTGTAGTATATTATTAAAAATCTTTTTTCTAGTCTACCATATTTCTTAGTAAAGAATCTGTTATACTATTTTATTTAGTATACAGTTCACTTTGCTTTGATGATTCTGCTTACGTCAATTTCAAATTCACGTTTTTAAAAAATTGTCTTTTAGTGAAAGTAAAGTCTTTCTATACCTTTTACTGTAATACAATAGGCAGAGGTTTTATAAGAAACATTCTTTTAAGACTTATTTAGTGTAATTAGAAGTGAAATAAATTATGGTTAATGAGGTCAAATTCCGTATATATAAGAATTATGCGATTCCTAACGAAATTTAATTAAAATAACACTATTTATCAAGACAATGATTTGTTAAATTGTGAATACGTTTATAAATTAACACGTTACGGTATAAAAGGTACTTCTTACGGCCATTTTCGGCGTCTCTCCTATAAATTCGCGCTACATTTTAATTAAAGTGCGGCTATAAAATATTTGTAGAAGAACGAGAAACAAAGCAGGACTGCAAAGCGATAACATTAAATCTTCCTAATTTTATTTGGGTAGGTATAAAAGGACGTGGCTCTATTCTTAAAAATCCCTTGATAAGTAATAAAAGAATGTAGGAGATAAAGCAACGTTAAAATGAAATTTAAAAATTTTATCGCAGGATCTTTTTATTCTTTTCTATGTAATTCTCTAGATAATAGTAAATAAAAGAGAAATTTTAAAAAAATATTGTTCTTATTAAAGTTTTATAGAAAGATAAATTTTTAAAAAGGCCGAAAGGTTTCCTAGATGGAAAATAGAGAAAAAAACAAACATCATATCTTCGCAGTGAAATAAGAATTCTTATTGAAATGTCAAATTAATTCTACTTCGTTGCACAAGTTGCTTGTAACGAGGTATATACCTTGAGGGATGTTTATTTATAAAAGCTAATCGACAGAATTTCAAAGTAACTATAATGATATTCCAATTTTCGCGTTTGATCTCGTATTCCTACCTAACATGCCGAAATAGAAAAATAATACTTTTGAAAATAGATCACAGTTTATACTTGTTTGAACTTTATTACGTAATTACCCTTATAAATAATAGATATAGGTTTAATTTTATTCGAAACGAATCCAGTCTTAAGTGGGTTTACAAATTGATCAACCCAATCAGCAAAGACGAATGTTGCTCGTGTAATGGGATTACGTTTGTTTGTGAAAACAAATTGCTTTATTCCTATAATGGAAAGCGCTTTTCTTTTCTTACTTTTTTACTTCACAAAAGGTAGAGACAGACTTTTAGGTACAACACGAATATTTTCAATGAACGGTTTTACGCTACTTGGAATGCAGTACCTAAAGTAGACCGAATTATGGAGGTGCAGAACGAATAGACTTCATTTTCTAGTTTCAATTAGGTGATCGTTTCTTGGTCTTAATATCCTTCAAAAAGCAGTTTTAATTAATTAAGAAATTATTTTTTAAGAATACAGTTATGAAACGCTACTTTGTAACATTGAAGTTTCCTTAATATTCCATTAGCAGTTAGTTTAAGTAAGCAAACTTTTAACAAGTTGTTGAACGAGGTTCTGCATGTCGATATTGATAATAATCTAGTAAAACACAATAGCCTCAAGTTTCTTCTTTATAAAATTATGACATCATAAAGTGTAACAAGAGTAACGGATTTTCTTGAATTTTGTGAAGACATCGTGAAATATAAAGTGGGATTTAGTCTACTACCGTAACTTTCAAAACACTTAGCTTGCGTCGTCGACTTATTCCAATGCAAACTGTTCTAAAATGCATGCATCACAAAGAATTGCTTTAAAAGATATAGTACCTTATTTGCAAAAGCAAAAGAACGACAATAACGTGCTCAGAGTTACATAGTACAATAAAATGTAATTTATCGTTACTAACAGTATTCTAAAGATAATTTTGAAATTTAACAGAATTTTAATTTTTTAAGTCAGTCATAGAATTAGATGTTTTCAGTATTATTACAAAGACAAAATCTTAATGAATGAACAGTAATTATTAATTCCTACTGGAAATGTAATTACTGCAATAATTAAATTTGAATAATTTTATATTCATAACATATTCTAATCTACTTACTATTGCTTTAAAACTGGCGCAAAGCAAATTTTCTGTTTCTCACTTGCCCCTGCTAAAACACATGGCATTTAATTTGATTTAATACAGGCATTAGAATTTTTATCATTATAAACCGATTTACTGACTTTCTATTACTAGGCCACAAATTAATAATACTTACGTAAAGATCAAATATGAAATCGTTCAACACTATTAAAAGAACAACAACAAACGATCACTGTTGGTCATCTACTAGTAATTTTTTTATTGATCCATAAGATTGTTCATAATATTAGGACAAGTCAACACCCTTGAATATAATTGTTAACAGAGCAGTAACATCTATCAGCGAAATATAATTACAACTAATGTAATTTAGTGATTTTTCAAATAGGCTAGTCTTATGTTTAAAATCCAGAATTAACCTTGTTACAGACATAATCAATGTCTTTCACGACATATCATTGTCAACATCAGTCCCTAGACATTTTGTACTATTGGCAAAACTTAATAAGCAATTTTTGTTTTTAAATTTGTATTTCTGTAGATATATTTTCTGTTGAAGAAATTCATGACAACTGACTTGTTAGGATTGGCAATAAGTTTATTTTGCCAACACGTCATTAAACTGACCAGTGAGTGCATTAAGACGATCTTGCGTTCCCCAGAGTTATCAGCTTCAACCACAACGTGCAGATAAAATGCAAAGAAATTAGCGGGTCTGAAACTGAACCCTCGGAAACACCAAGGCTACTATCGTGCATCTCAGAAATTTCATTGCCAACTCTTAGGCCCACCTTTCTTGTATTCAATAAACAAACAATCCAACTATGCATATTTTCAATTTTTGCCGCAGTAAGTTCTATATCCAGACAATCAAAAGTCTTACATAGATCAAGAAAAGCGCTCCCACCTATTTATGTCTGTCTAGACAGTCATAGACATATTTTAAAAAACCATAGAATGAGCTTTCCGTCGATCTACTAGGCCTAAAACCATTTTGACAGTCTGTTATCAAATTAACTATAAATTTATCAACAAATAACAATATTTACTCATAAATAACCTTTTTCTATCACCTTAGCTAAGACCCTAAGAATTGTAATATGCCGATATTTTTCGAGAGAATCCGTGTCACCTTTATTGAAAACTGACACGACAATCCTTTTCTTAAGTTCGGATGGAAATTGCCTCATCTCTTCAGATTTACTGATTAGGTAAGTAAGCGATTTAGATATATAATCCTCACTAGATTTAAGAATCTCTGTAGAGATATAATCTAATCCAACGGAATTTTTATTTTTGAGTTGACTAATAACGTGAATAATTAGTCTTGCTCTATATTTCTAAAAATAGATGAATTAGCATTATTGTTAACTAAAAAAGTCACGAAGTTGACATTTCAGTTGCAGTTACTGAGCAGAAACATTCGCCAAATTTAGCTGTTATTCCTTCTTGAGTAATGTAGACTTCGTCATTGTGTTTTGCTTTAGTAATAACAATTTGCTTATTTTTCCCTGTACTACCGGTGACTACTAGCCAGACTCTTGTCAATTAAGTCGAGGAGCAACTATTGATATCTTATACAAACTAATTGCAGCACGTAACTTAAACTATCAGCAAAGTTTTTAAACATCCCATTGACGGACAATGCAAAATATATGACAATCAATACGTAATGTTATTTAGAACAAATGATATTTCGAGATGCATCTCACTCTTGATAACTAGCCAATACAATCAAGTTTCTGCACTTCAATCTCCTTTCTAACAAAAATTAAAACACCATCATAAAGGTGATTTGGTCTGTCAGAACTAGAAGCAATCTTGTAATTATGCAGACTGTCTTCACTGGGTATTGTAGCCCGTAGCCAGAGAGAGGTCAAGGATGGCTCAGCTATTTCTATGGAATTTTAAATCACCCCTGGTATAATGCTTCTAAAATATGGATGTGATAACTAAAACTTACTCCTTATTAACAAAACTACAAAATACAAAATTAATAAATTATGAATAAAGCTAGCTTATATCTCACTTAAAAAAACAGTCCGGCTCAAGATCGGTTGCTGATTTTACTTTTGTGTCTGTGGAAGCCATTAAATGATTAAACATCGATTTTAGTGTTTGGGGCAGTTTAATTTAATTCGCTTAACTAATTCGTCTCTTGAATCTGCACTCCAGCCTTCTTTGCATGTTTTATTGCTTTAAATAATCCCAGAATATTTCAATAGAACGTAGCTGCGGAATATTTGATACTCTCTAACATGCTTGCTGTTGCTGCAACATAAAATAATATTTGCCATAAAATGCATTTGTTTCAAAAAGGGTATCAATTTCCTTTCAAACTTTTATATTTCTTTCTTTTAGTATTTTACGGAGTAGTTTTATACTTTCTTTTCATTTTTCTCTGAGTGTGTCCAAGAACTTCTACGATGTCATTTATTGAGACTTTTTAACACAATCCTCTTTTGCCACCAAGTTGTTTACTATTTCCTAGCCTTTTAATTATTGTATTATAAATAGTACTTAGCTCAATTCCTACCTGTGCAAGTTGATTGATTGTGTAATTTTTAGTCTTATCCTTATGGGCAAGGTAAGATTCGCCAATAAAATTTCTTTTATTATTTATATTTAATCCGTTCATTGTACGAAGAACTATGAATAGTATGATAATGAATATTTCCGTTTTACGTTTTGAACGTCAGAAGCAAAAGTATAACTTGCCAAATTCAACAATTTAACTTTGTGTCAATTTTTAGTTATCACATCCACATCCTTGTCGTAATGCCTCTTGTCTCTTGAGCATACTCGTTGGAGTCTGGCAAAAGTGAGTGTACTATCAACTTTCTTACAGTACCTTCTGAAGATTATGACTCTTGAAAGACTGCGAATCATTGATTCTAAGATTGTGATACACCATCTTTTTTCTTTAAAGTTTGTTATTATCAAGACAGATGGGTCTAATGTGAATAACTTTCTTCATCAGACACTCTCTAGTTTTGATAAAGCTACTAGTGAAGTTAGTCCTATTACTCAGAGAGACAGGCGCGGATCCAAGGAGGGGGTCATGGGGGTCATGATCCCCCAAAGCATAAACTTTGAAAGAAGAAAGGCTCACTGGGTCTAGCTTGGCTACATATTTACCGCCAGATTCAGCTTGACGCTGACGTGGAGAAAATTATTGCAAGATTTGCGAAAAGTTCTAAAAGACGAGTTGAATTTATCATTTAAATAGATTATATTAATAGTTCTAAAGTTGCAAGGTGATTAAATAAATAAGAAGAAATATATAATATATACAAATATAATATAAAATTAGATACGATATATGAAAAATGTTTTTTAATGTTCCGTTATGCACCCCTCCCCCGTTACAAAAATAACTCCGTGACCCCCCCAAAATAAAAGTATGGATCCGTCTCTGCAGAGAGACCGCCTGGTATCTCGGAGACTCTGTTAGTGACACTGCCAACTTTGTGTCATTCACTCCATGGACATCTTGAAATATTTGGTGTGCTTTTTGAATCTCCAGCCTAATGGAGTTCTGCTTGAACGGCGTCAGTGGCAACTGACAATAACCAACTACAGTCACTCTAGGTATATACCATATTCCTGTCAACGGCGTTTATAATCGTTGGAGTATGATACAACCCTTTACTGCATGAAAAGCCAAGCTACCCAGAATTTGCTAGAGCCACCCTCATTAAGTTGGTCTAGCTACGAACCTGGTGTTGGTACGTTGTCGATGAAGAAACTTTATATATAACTTCTTCAAATTGTTTAGGTGCGGCATTGTTAAAAGTATAGTTATTATTACCTTTCGTTTCTAATTTCTCAATAATAAAATCTGAATCCGGTGATTTTTATGTAAGTGCGACTTGACCTGTTCAATTGATGTACTAAGATTACAACGACCTAGATATAGTGAAAGTTTAGGAACGGATGCGACGAATTCAATGCAGTATTGCTACTAATAATTTCTGCCACGCCTTTTTTTAACTTTAATTGTTGTGAAGAAACAGATTTACTAGTTTTAAATTTATTTGCAATTAGTTTATTATTGGTAACATTAGTATTTTTTGTCAAATTATCATTATGAACATTTTTGTTGGTAGTTTTGGGTTTAGTTTTAAAATCGTCAACTGTTGCAGTATTTTTGGATTGCATATGTGTCTTTTCCATCTCGCTTTCATTTGTATAGATATAATCGCTAAAGCCATAATTTTTATCGGTTGCAAACAACTTATTATTTGCACTTTTCTCATTACAATTTTTGGTTAATACCTTAATAAGATGAATCTTGGATTCTTTTAGAATTACCATTTGTTGTTTTAAATTTTCAATCT
>VTPC01091141.1:0-39204 GCA_011009095.1 Ignelater luminosus | reverse complement strand
AAGATTAAATTTGTAACCATTTTTTGTTAATAAACGTTTAAAATTGAAGAAAAAAGTCTCATTTCATAGGTATACACCTATGTATATTAGAAAAAATGGGAAAATATACAAACTCAAAGAAACATCCGTGCTTAAGTAGAACAAAGAGTGTTAGAAATCGAATGAAGCTGATCAGTAATAATAAATAGTAATTTTCTGTGATAATGCTTAATATTTTACTTAATATTTACGCTAATGGTCAAAATTCAAAATTAGTAAAATATCAATTAAAATTCTGGAAAAACAATAGAAAGCTCAAATATTCCAATCTAAGATAGTTGGTCTCATATTTTTTTATTAAATACAATAAATTACATTCATTTATGCATATTTCAGATAGTTTTTTCAAATAAATATAAAAGAAGAAACATATTTTCAGTGTGGTTAACTTATGCGGATTACGTGTCTGTCGGATACATAATAAAATAATATTTTGACAATTTTACATATTATCTATGATTTTTGATAAATTTATCGGCCACTTCTTGAATACAAAGATATAACTGTACTAACAATAACATTGTACTTGTTCTTTTAAATGTTTCACAAGGATTTATAACTCCTTTTAATAAGCTTTGTGTTCTTTTCTAAGAAGTTCAAAAACTAAGAAATATTTATTACCTAAACCAAAGAGAAAAAGAACAATAACTGTGGACCTGAGAGGGATTATGGGGAAGTACAAAAGGCGAATTATTCACATAAGGCTGATATGACTGAAGATGAGTTCAAAACAAATAGCGAAGTCTTTTTAATCTCATTAATAAAGACAGAGACTAAAGTATCTCAAAAGGCAATTCCGCTATGGTTTGAGCAAAAAACAAATAGATTTACAGTTTCTCACTTCGGGGAAATATGTCGTATGCGACCAACCACATCATGTGCAAAAACAGTTACAAAGTTATTGCACGGTTCATTTGGTGCCAATAAACATACGCGTGGGGAAATGATCATGAAAATAATGCTCTAAGCTTGTTCAAAGAAGTAAATAAGCATGTACCTACACCATAAGCGTGCGGCCTTTTCATTTATAAAACAGGTATTCTTGCTGCAAGTCCGGATGCCTTAGTGGGGCCTGATGCTATAGTGGAAGTAAAATGTTCTTTGGGACCACATAATTCCCACAATCATACTCCAAAGGAAGCGATTTTGACAAAAAAATTAAATTTGCTGAATTGGTGCATAATAAACTCGTTCTTAAACGAAACCATCCCTATTATTACCAAATTCAGGGACAACTAAATATTACAGGGAAAGACGTTTGCTATTTTGTGATATAGACACAAAAGACAGATAGTCAAACGTCAACTCAGGGATTCATTTTAGTCAAGAAAATTGAAAGAGATGAAGATTTCTGGAAAACCAAAATGTTGCCAAAACTTGAAAAGTTTTATTACAAATGTCTGTTGCCAGAAATTGTCGATCCACGCTTTACTAGGAGCTTCCCAATGAGAGATCCTCCTCGTTAATCTGAATGTTACTATATAGATATTTCTAATACAAAGGAATACTTGTGAACTCCACAGTTTCATGTGTCTGTTGCAAATTCAATCATAAAAATTTCTGTTAAAATTATTGAGCTGGTTTCTACTCTTGTCAATACTCTCTAACCACCATGACAACCGATTTTCTTCTTGCTAAGATCAGATGAAGCTATACTTATTCAAATTGTTAAAGCAACTTCATTAGTTAGAGAAAGGAGAGTAGAAACCGGGCCATTGTTTTCCAAGCAGCCAAGTTCAACAGGCTCTGCACACAAAGCTTCGTTTTTGCTCTCGATAACATAATCTACTATATTCTCAAACTGTCACCAAAGTGACAATTTTCCTGACTCGTAAGCGTCAGGTAAGTGTCATTTTATCTACTTAATGTTATCAAGAACACAAATAACAAAGAGCTGACCTAACGTAATATTTTCATCAGATTTCATTTTATTGCTTTTTTAGATTTTTCTATTTTAGACAATGATTTTTCTAATATGCAGTTGCAGAAAAATTTTTATACCTAGCATGTCAGGAAAGTGTCTGTACAAGACAAGGTTTCCAGACCTCTGGAATGTGTAATATGACAATCAGCGTTCCTCCACTATTTTCTTCAGCTATACATCACTGATTGCAGCAGCAAAAAACTTATCAAAGAAATTTGAAAACTTCACATTTAGTTTAACTTTTATGTTTTGTCATTATGGTTTAGCATTTCTCTTTATATGTTTCTTCAAATATGGAATAATGTTTCTCAACAATATTTACTTTTCTTTATACATGCAGCATTTTAATTCTGCATTGTACATTATTAATTTGTATTACATACTAGGTATACTATTACTTATCAATACTATGTCAAAGCAAATCAAGTTGTTGGTCAGTTGTTCAATAAAGAACATGATAATATGTACGATTTCAAGTAATTCAATTGTTAAACTTTGCTCTTTGCTTATTTTGAGTATTATATTCATTTTTAGAATGAATTTGAGTAGGTAACCTCCCTGAATGGGTTTAGTGTAAGTTGCGACGTACTCCTTAAAATCCATTCTTCACAGACTTAAATGCAAGTGCCTAACGTAGGTCGAAATATACATCCGAATAACAATCCCGCCTTGAAAAAATGAATACACCCTTTTCTACCTGACTTAAGCAGATGTGGGGAGGATTTGCGGTAAAGCTCGGTTGCTGTGTTTGCTAGAGAACGCTCTTAACAATAAACAGGATCAACAGGGTGATATTTAAAACTTCAAAAAACCTAATTCATTATACAGTGCGAACGCAAACCTTGACACATTTAGATCGATTTAAATGCTTTTGTACCTTTTAGTGTGTTTAACAGATCTGTTATGTTATCCATCAATTGCTTTTTGTGAGACATTCTTTACTAACTTTACGACTATGTAAGTTTGAATCAAATGGGAAC
Source organism: Ignelater luminosus (assembly GCA_011009095.1). Classification (NCBI taxonomy): domain Eukaryota; kingdom Metazoa; phylum Arthropoda; class Insecta; order Coleoptera; family Elateridae; genus Ignelater; species Ignelater luminosus. Next base: position 36,261 of record VTPC01091141.1, on the reverse strand, counting down.
CGCAATAGCATGATTAAGATGTCGAGAAAGCTCGTACCGCTGCACCTTTCGGGTTGCGGAAACTAGAACGTTTTACATTGGACGACTCAGAATTAAAAAGAACTAATTCCACAAATGCTAAATGTTCAGGAAACAAAAGAAAAACGTGTCAGAATTCTGTTTTTAGTATAAACTGAAACTTTTTTATACTAAATTATTTTGCTAGACAACAGTAATATTTAGCAATAAAAAATTGACGAACAGACTATTTCGATTTGGGAGGTTTGAGAAAACGTGTTGTGGAGTTAGTTCTTTCTAATTCTGACTTAGTGAATCTAAAACGTTATTGGTCGCGTAGAACGTTTTTAGAAACTTTATCTAAAGAAAATAGATAAACTATGGTATAATAAGCTTAATACAAAATACCATGAAAAATAAAAAAAAGGTTTTTTATCTAATACTTTTATTGCCTATAGGCACCAACTTCCCTATCGTTAACCTTATATATAACTATAAGAGAACATAGAAAGGTCAAAAATGTGGAAAGAATGGAGTTAGTTCCTCTTAATTCTGACTCATTCAATTAGGAAGGTACACATAATTGCGTAAACCATGTCTTAATATCTTTTATATAAATCGTAGCGTATAGAGATTTTGAGTTGCAAAACCCCAGCAATCTTAATCTCTACTGCAACACATAATAGTAAATAAATGGAACAGAACCAGTTTCAAATTTATTAAAAAGGACAGATGAGAGAAAAGGCTACAATTCTTCGATATAGGCAATTTAAAATTTATACCATTTACGGACTCTCTTTGAAATATTTGCTTGTAGGTTCCATTTAATTCACTTTTATATGAGCTTAAAAGCTATTAAACTCTCTAAAATATGAATTATAAAAGTTACCAGACGCTATTCAAAGAAAATCAATAATGTTCTAATTCTGGTAAAGTTAAGCTTTCAGTTGATTTGTGTTGAAGTGTAAACACTGTATATTGTGTGAATCATTTAAAAGCTGCATAATAGGTGTTTAGAAATAACGTTTGTGTGTAAATTAAAATGATTACTTATAAGATACAGAAATTAATTGACGTTAGTTTTCTCCAATTTTTCCAAATAATAGATGGCATGAACTAAGAGAGAATACAACCAGGACGCTTTTTGACTGAAGCATTTTTCTTTACATAAACAGAAATTGAGTGACGTTTTGTTTTTTTCCTCTCTTCCTTTCTTTCATTGAAACCTGAATCGCTTCTCTGGTTACTTGATAAAATCGCTTATATTTTAATTCTTCTTTTAGTTGATAAGAATTTGTACCCTTCGAAGAAGAGTACTATCGATAAAGATATTTTGTTGAAAGTTGTGCTTAAGATGCAGATTTAGACAACATTGGGTAGTCAGTTAAAAAAGCTCATTTTCATCAAAAATTATTACTTGAATGGGAAGAAAATAAAATATAGAAAATCTAACAGCTGCTTTAAAACTTGCTTTTACAAGTAGTACAGCAGTTTGAAATAGAGATGCTTAGGTTTCTTTTACTGTTTTTTCTCGTGGCCGATGGATTATGATTAAACCCTATTAGAATGTGCATCTTCACCAATAATACTTGCTTGTAAGTAACACTGGCTGTAGTGAATACATTAATATTAGAATGGGAATTTTATTTCTCACTTTTTAAAAGCGTACAAGTCCCTTAGGTAGCATTTTCAGATGCTTTTTTTTTGTCTTTTTAAGACAACCTCTAAAATTAATTGTTAGTACTTGGTGTCTCATTTAAGAAAATGTGCAGGAGATTTGTTTTATCTTTCTTACCACAAAACATACATTTTAAAGCTTAATCAAAACAAACTAAAGTAGTCAGTGTCACGGTGATGGAAGTATGAAGCAACACAATGTTCAAGCCAATGGAGACTATTTATCAAAAAGTTAGATAACATTTATTTAATTATTAAACAACTGAGACTAATCAAAAAAGAATCGCTCCCTTTACATGTTATAATTAAAAATTGAATACGAAATATTACAGTAATAATAAAATAAAAACCCAGTCAAAGCAAAGACATTACATAGTATGCATAAGTACAAGCTATATGTGTTTTGCCTCTGAAACAATTTATATAAGCTATTGGGACAAATTAATTTTACCAAGGTCTCAGCAAAGTGTTCTAATTTATTTATCTACAAGTTTCATTCCTGATTCGTACCCAGAAGCTGCTGACTTAGAGCTATCTGATAAACCACCTGGTTTTTGTGACTTTTGCGTTATAAACTTTTGCACCAAAGGCTCTTTTGAAAAATCACCCTTCGACACCAGAATACATCAGTACTGTACTAAACAAATTTCTGTGCAGTATTTTAATAGAACTGAGAAATAAGTCGAGTAATTCAGGATATCATGTTATAACAAGGTACACTGATGCCATGTAGAAAACGGTAGCTGTAAGCAGATCACACTTAGACCAGACTCAGAAGTATTTTATCAATGCTCTGCGGTTATGTCAGATAGTAGGTATCGATAATTTTGGATATATAGATTGTAAATTATAGATCGTACCTAAATTCTAGATGGCAAGTAAAGAAAAAAGAAAAACCACTGCCAAAAAGTAGAATCGTGAAGACACAATTCGAGCCATCAGTTACGTAAAAAATGAGTTTTTGGCACGATCTATTTTATTTGATTATTTTCATACTGCCCTAAAAAAAGAATAAATAGCAGTAAGTAATTATCTGGAGAAAGATTGAATTTTTGTAGCAAACAAAAAGCAAGCAGTAACTTTTCTAACATAGAAATAAACCTTGATTTACAATACAGAAAACATACAATACAGACAGATACACGGTCAGTCCATTAGAGTACACGTTCGTTTTTTTTTTCATTAATTAAAGAAAAACTGTTGACATCTTTTCTTAATGAAACTAAGCATTTTGAATCTTCTGCAACGGTTTTCATATCAGCTGGGCGTTTGTAATCATATCGTGAACCCTTTCTTAATAATGAAAAAGTATACCTATTGGTTTAAAAGATTTATGCAACGACATTATAGCAAACTGCCAATACACCAGACTACTGGAACATTGATTGTTAGTGTGAAGCAGAATTAGAAACACACCATTATCCCCCGTCGGATATATTTAATGTTGACGAGACGGATCTGACGATAGTACAAACTATACAACCTAAAATCGTTGCCCTTAGAAGATAATCATGGATCAGCACTTTAACATTGGCAAAACTTGCTAATAACACTGGTGTTATCTGTGTAATCTAGCAGTACTTTCATACCACCCCTAATGATCTTCTCCCGTAAAGTCATCAGTCAAAATGGGTAATATCAAAACCAATCTCAAAAGAAACATGTTTTATTAATTTCAGATTGATATTGCAGCCATACGATAAATCTCAAACTTATTGTTTAATCCGTGAAAGTAACGTTACTATAATTTCCTCTTCTCATACAATTCACCATCTGCAGCCCCTGAACAAGACCTCTATGGGTCCACTGAAGCACTATAGGTTACATATTCATCAAGAGGTAACTCACTTTGATGCTGCAGAATTATTTAAAAATGCCTACCTAAAAGTACAAGCTGCTCGGATTGCAACCAGTAGCTTTAGAACTATCGATCATACTCAGTTAATCTAGGAATATTTTTAAATTTTGACTTTGAAGTCGAAAAGAAGAACAGTAACAACTTTGATAGATCAAATCAGGACAGGCCCAGCGTGACGGGCAGGACGAGCAGACAGTCGCCCAAGAGCAACCAAATGTTTGGGGCAGCCAAAATTTGAAATCAACAAATATGTTTATAAGATAATTTTACGATACAGTGAACAAAGATAACAAGGGTCAAAAACATGTTTCAGTTCCCAGGAGGCTATGGAAAAATAATCATGTCTTAGCTTATTTCATAAAATTATCTGTGAAACTGACAGTTTGCATTAGAAACAATCAGAGATCATAAGATTGTAAGGTTATGTCTCAAAGTTCAAAGCCTATTGGAAAAGGAAATAAAAGATACAACACACCTTTTTACTGTCTACTTAATGAAGTCAGTTTTTCTCTAATCTCTAAGCGTCATAAAATGAAAAGCATAATTTGTTAATTTGTGTGTCTATTATAGAAAACCTAAACGAAAACGAAGTTTCAGATGTTGCTCTTTAGAATTTAAACATGAATTAGGAGATACAACGTGATATCTATTATTTGCTGTTTTAAGCCATTTTCTGTGTATATGTATTTTATTTTAATCTAAGGGGTGATTTAGACCCATTTTGGAGTGATCTAATCTTCTTTGGGAGGGAAGGGAGGGATGTCTGGTCATATACTGAAGGTCAGTTTTCAAATGCTATACATTTACGTTCTCTATCAATCTTTTACATTTAAATATTTATCGTATTTTGATGTAAGGGGTGGTTTTACCCTTTTTAAACACCCTCATACTTGTTTGATGTTTTATATACACAAATTTTCAGCATGTATAAGGAGTGATTTTACCCTATTTTGGGAGTGTTTTTTTGCTCTAGCTCAAGATTTTGAGAGTATACTTGTTATTCTGAGATCGGATTCGGTTTCAGCGTCGAAAAATACATCGGACTACCATAGTCACGATCGCAGGTCAAAACCTTTATTTTTTTGGGGCTGTGTAATCTTTGAACACTCATAAATAAAAATAAGGAATAAGCTGTAACAGCAATCGAAACTGTTCAGTTTGATGATTACTCAAGTTAATAGTGTTCTAGTCATTAGAATTCTGTTTATCATTCAAGGGTAATATTTAAATAATTCTCATTTTCTTAATATTCTTATCTGTAGTAATTCATGTACTTCAGATAATACCCTAATTGAAACTCTTACATGTATTTACGTTTAGGGGCCTGAAACTTATGTTCTTTAGGTGAGCCCTTACTACATATGGTTTAAAAACTTTTAACACCACCATTTTGAAAATTATAAATAAATATGAGGTTTTAAAGGTTCTCTTACACGTAGGGCTAAAACAGCATTTTTAAAGTTTGTTGTTATGTCTATTACACAAGAAGCCCAGAAGAATAACATAACCACCAAGGGAATTGAAATCAGTGTCTGACCCTGAGATTTCTAAGGATGGAAATTTGTAAGAACCTGAAGGACTGGAAGGATTTAGACTTTTAACAAGAATCAGTAACCTGAAAGAACCTGAAAGTCTATAGAAATCTGCACATTTGAGGAAATATGATGACTTTTCAAAATCATAAAACCACCAAAAAAGTACAAAGTATTGCAAACTCTTTGTTAAGCACCAAGACGGAAAATCACAGTTATTGAACCACAGATTTTATTGATCTTTGAAATGAAGATGTATGGGCAAGAATAATTGTTGTTTACCTGCTCGTTTACGCGAATAAGCTTTTTTGACCTGGATAAATTGAAACTCGACTGATTAATCTATTTGTTGAGATTTCCCATTTCGTGGTCTTCCACGAAAAGATAAAAAAGTTTCTCCCATGTTTAATGCTCGCCTCAGAGAGTTCTTATTTGTGATGCTTATGTCATCAAGGAATCGCGTAAAAAAGTGCCGCCGTATAAATAGAAAGCGAATGTGGTAATCAATGTGGTGACTGGAGGTCATGAAAAAATAGGGTAACAATATTTGAAGACTCATATCTAGAATGGAGGCTATTTGAACAAACATACGCTTCTAGTAAGAGCCCATATTGATCTGGGACCTGAAATGGGAAGTTTTACTAGTTTCATCTTAGATTCTCCAAAATCTGGAAGAATTTAAAAATTTTTTTTTCATTAAAATTATAAAGGTTTAAAGATCACGTTACTCTTTTAAAATTTAAAACAAAATTGTAGATTAAGTAATAAAACAAAAACATTTATAATTGGCATTCTTAATTTCTATCGGTCAACTTTACCATAATTGTTAAAATATTTAAAGGAAGAACATGTAGGAAAAACACGCTGTATTTAAGAAAAGGTTCTTTTTTTCGCCTTTTTTAATGTAGCAATTGCTCTAAGGATTTTTAACTGTGGCAGTAACTATATCAACGGTTGAAGGATTTTTCAAAGCATCAACTTATTAAAAATGACTCAAAAAGTATCACGAGTAAAGAATGGTTCTGTGGTTTGCCAATTATAGCTATAGGGCACCAATTAGCCGAAACTACAAATGAGGGGATTATACTGGGGGAATATGCTAAATTGCCAAAGAACAGAAAAAATTTTTATAAACTGTTTTCTTTCTATGATTATCTTTTTTATTTTTTTGAATGTTTTTTTTTAACTCTTGTAATAATTTGTAACAATAAGACGTAAATGTATACAATAACAATAATACTTGAGAGTCAAGAGGGGAAAGGTTTAGATCTACTAAGATTTAAGGCAACGAAGAAACTTTGTACAGGGGTGGTCAAATTCCTAGCAGCGACTCTAGATGAGAAACCATTAATTTTGAAATGCGAAACTGCAAAACTAGTTGACTCTCAGCCCTTTGAACATGCCCATCTGCACTTTGCACTTTTTGACTACCCAAGCAGTTTTTTGGTATGCCTTATTTACGAAAGAAAAAAAGATCTAAGCGCGATCGAGTAACAGGTTTAGTGTAAACACCTAGAAGTTTATAGAGTTTTACTTATGTACATTATAAAACCTACGAAATATTCCAGTAATCAATACACGAAAAAACCGATCAAAACAAGAGGTGACAATGAAACATTGAGACCTGAGAACAACTATCAACTTTTCAATTTATTTCAGTTTTTCTAAGGTACGCGTTTTAACTAGAATTCCTGCTCTAAAACCACAACAAAATGCTAAACTAGAAATGTAAGCAGCAAAGACATACGGTTCAAGAAGACTAATTAGATGGATAATTTTTCAACCGTAAAACAATTTTCATTGATGAGAAGCATAAATATATGACCACCAACATATATTATGATAAGTCTTTTCTATAATAAACCTTAATAATAATTTATTTAAAGTATATATATTTAACATAAAAAATGTTAAACATATCTAGTTGAAAAGATGAATACCATTAGCCGAATAAAAATCAACCGAGAAACTCGTGAATAGGTATACTACAATACCAAGCTAGTTACAAAGCAGATAGGTAAGATTTTGCAAATAAAGGAAAGAAAAATATTCTGACATGCGCAAAATCCAATTTGCATTGTTAAAGTAGATCTTCCAATTTTCTCGTTCATAAATTTCAAAAATTTCATCCGCTTTATTAATAACCCTCATCCACATACGAAATTACCGTACGCATTAAACATGACAAGAGTTACTAGATAATAAATGTTGTGGAAAAATTAAATAATATTCAGCAAGATTTAACATAAACAAAAATAGAAACTTCTAGAAATAGTTAATTCGCTGTAATCAAGTCACTTGATTTCATCTTCCGCTTTAGAAATATTAAAGAGGACAATTCTCGATGTTGCCATAAATTATTAAAAAAAAATCAATTTGAGAAAATAAAACCAAATAGCAATGAACTCGAAGTTCGATTTTAATGAAGTGTGCTGTAATGAGTTTTAGTATCGGCAGGAGTAAATTGAATTGCTTTCTTTACGACATTAATTTAGCTTTTGTTGTCGCAGTTAATGAGGTACAGTACGTTTCATCTTTTGTTCTTATCTTTCATTTCAGATTAACTTTCTTTTTAATTTTTATTTTTCCAGTTAGGTGTATAAAATATAAATGAAACCAAAAGAGAATCGTGGAAAAATATTTTCATTCTCTTAAGGAACCCATTTTAAACGCTTTAAAGCCTTATGAAGTCTTTAAAAAACATGAAAAATGCATATAAATCAGGTTTGAAAGGAACACACATCAAATTAAGTTCGCAAATCGAACTTCTCCCAAAGAACATCGTTTTAATTTGAAAGCGAAGCACAAAGTTCTGAAGTTAATTCGATGAGAAAAATTTGAAGGAGACGATTGGCTTCGGCTGCAACGAAAAGATAAGAATAAGAATACGTAGTCATTACCGGAAACCGTGTAATATAATCCCACTTTCGGTGTATTACGGGTTTTCCTACTTTTCATTCCAATCCACTGCCACTTTATTATTTTCATTTCTGCATTCATTACGCAATTCATTCTTGACTCTCTCGGAAAATAGCCAGATGACGATATAAATCTTATTAAAGAATTAATGACACGTTTTCCCTTTGAAATTATAATAAGGGCTAGAAGATATTAAATTACATAAAGAAAACAGCAAAACATAACAATACAAAATTTGAAGCTAAGTATTTTACATTTTGCCTCATTAAAAGTCATTTAAATCTGAAGTTTGCCAAACTTGAAAGAACCTTTATTTTAGTACATTAACATTAGATATCAGTCTGATTTATTTCCAGATTATTTAAAAGTTATGTGAAGGTAAAATGTTTATCAACAGTGTTTCCAATATAAAACTTGGAGTTCTTCTTTTTTTATTAAATAAAATTCTAATTTCCCTGTTTTTCAACCTTATCTAAAAACTGTCAAATGTTCGGACTTAAACCCAACACCAAATACAAAATTCAATTTTAATCTTAACTGAAAAGAATACCCAAAAATGGATGCAATGACAAGATCCAACAGTACCAGTAGCTATCGTTACGTAACAAACTTCATGACAAACAAATCATGTTAACAGTAGACACCTCTTAATGATTTCTCACCTTGGATGATTTCAGCTGGAGGCTCACAGTCCCCCATTTGCAACCACCGGCTAATCAGCCATGTATGTACATACATTCTAGAAAAAGCAATCAATTGACAAGTAACTACCCAATAAGATAGAAAAGAGTATTTAAAGAAAAAACTAAAGTAAGCAATAAAATAAATAAGACATTTCTTTGAAACCGAGTATAAGGCAAGATTACAGAGAGAGAAATCTATCACAAATAAACACGGTTAAGGTACCAGAATGATTTGTTGTTCATAGAAGTATCAAACTATGTTCTTGGAAACTCTTTGAACAAAGCCTAGCTAAACAGATAATTAATCCCATAACTTAGTAAGCTGGAACTCCTGACCTTGTGCCCACAGGCTTTTATATGGAATTACTACAAGTCCTCTGCGTATATTAGATGCAATCTAAGCACCACTACAGACTTGGAAAGTTGCATTTTAGCAGCATTTCGAAAATCATGATTAGTAAGACTCAGTAAACAGTAACAAAAAACTGAACGTGGGACTACCTATACAATTGATTGCTCTTGGGTTTTTAGAACGACTACAACATTTTGTATGAAAAAGATGTGTAGTTGGAACTTTAATAAACATCTCTGAAGATTAGAAATTCAATTTAACTTAAATACTATACGAAATGTTTATTAATTGTATCAGGACAAATCACTGATTTAAACGACCTTTCACGTTTCAATTTTAAACTTCAGTTTTTAATTTTAATTTATATTTTTAAATTATGTACACATTTTGTTTACATAAATAATAATTCTCATTAATAATATCTGCTGCATTAGATTACATCAAAACAAACTATGAAACTTATTTGTGATCGATAAACCATGCTGCAAGCAAGGATTATTATTTCAGTATTTGATTTTAACTCCATGTTTATACATACGATTTGATATTACAAATAATATCCTGCAGGCACTATAAGTGTATATGTAATCGGTATAGTTTCAATTTTATGACAGAATTATCTGACAATTAGATTGAATTAGATATAAATGTGCTTCAAAATTCGAAAAATGCCACATTCAATATTTAAATGAATTACAGAAATAGTACAGAACATATTTTTGTTGTGTGGTTCCATCTTGTCGTAAATAAAACAACAATAAATTTCTGCCTCCACATTAATTTTAATCAAGGCTTAAAGTTACATGTTTCGACCTCTATTACTCATGAAGGCCATCTTCAGACGAAAGTCGCACAGCTACTGGTCAGGAAAAAATCATCTTATAATACACAAACACTTAAAATTTAAACTACCAATTATATAATTAAAAAACTGTAAAGACAAAATTTGCATATAAATAACACGTCTAACTACACATTAAAACTAACACTGAATTCATTCAATCATTGTTCGATCAATACACACATAAAACAAATGTACGTATTCAAGAATTGACAAAAAATAGCAACAAGAGACTTAGAATGAATATTTACTACACAAACAAACTTTGCAGAGCTCTGGTAAGTGTTTTTCTGTATTTACATATCATTTCGCCACAAGTCAGAAACTACCTTACTATCGTAATCCTTACCTAATAAATCTTACTACTATGATTAACGCTGACTCGGCCTTAATATTTGTCTTCTGATTACCGCATTGCCAGAAAATAGATTTTACAAAAATAGTCGTGGTAGGTTTTATATTAGAGTTGGGTTTGAAATATTTAAAAATTTGCAATTCTAAATAAAAATATTTAGATTTTCAAAAAGACCCAACAAATCATTCTAATAAGCAAATTATTAGAAGCTACGATTGTAAGTATTTCCATTAATATGTTTGTTGTGACTTAATGAGAGGTTAGTACTCTTAGGGTTTAATGCTCGAGTTGGCTGTCCTTACTAAGGTTTTCCACGGTTTATTTTATAACGGCACAGTAATGTCCAGAAATTGGATCATCTCCTATTTCAATCCTTTCTTAAATTCACATTCCTAGCAAAAGAGAAGCTTTCGGTCTCTGTTTTCCATTTGTTGCAAAAAATGATTAAAAAGTTTTGTATCGGGACAATGCAAAGAAGACATTTTTAGGGTTCACAGTCATACCTATGTCTAGGTTTGAATAAATACAATTTTTTGAGCAAGCTAAGACACATGGCGAGATTTTGCTATTAAAACAATATTTTTGCTAAGAAATGAATATTTCATCAAAGGTTTTTCCTTAATTGTACCAATTATATGTAGTTCTCAATATTCTGAATCAGTTTTTTCTTAGGTACCCTTTCAACATGTGGTGGAATTATCGATCTCATGTTTTTAGTAAAACTCAACTTCCTTCAGAGATTACAATATAGGTTATCAGTGAGTTCATTCACTTCTAACTCATTCTATCACTTGCATTTTTTATTTCAACATTGATACTCAGAAACTTAAATTAGAGCCTTTCTTTGACTCTCTAATTTTTTTGTTCCACAAAGTTTGAATTTAGTGAGAGTAAGACAATTCTTGCAGCTCTTAAAGTAGCTAGTTGTACAGTTTATCTACCTTCATATGTGACTAATATGAGTGATAAATAGTCTCGGTCTTGAGTAGAAACATCTAGTTTTGAATGTGCATTTCCGGAATGCAAGAACTCGCATGTCTCATTTTTTTGTGAAGCGACTCAGTCAGTGTTATTATTCATTGTTACTGTTATTTCTAGTGTGTAAATTTTTCTTTTTTGTCTACCAAGTCCAGTATTGAGCAGTTTTCATCATTATCCAAATTATTTAATTGGATTTTTGGTAAATTTTAGTTGTTTGTTGTTAACATACGTATAAAAATATTGTAACAATATCACAGTTATTACTCCACTACAAGATCAATAAATCTTTTATTCAATCTACCTGTTTTTGTTAACTCTATAGAAGCACGATAAATGCTTGGAATCGGGATAATCCAGAGGCGACTAGAATTTGATTATTCGTGATTTGAGGAGGTTGTAACCCAGGAAGGGAAAGGCCGATCTCAGATGTAATTGCTTCATTTGACGCTTAATTTCGATAGAAGCGCTAGAAATCGCTTGATTCCATCAAAATTAGTACTTAGAAATGTGGCAATCGGTCATTTCCTTACATGAACTTTGATTAGTTCTACTGCGGATGCACTTAGGCCTAATAAATATCATTGTTATGTTCTTACAAATGTGAAGTGATAAACTTCAAGGCTAGGTTTTGTGCTGAAAGTTGAAATAGAATTCAGATACACTTTTGTTTCCTGTAAAGCAATAGCTGTCTATGATCAAATAGTTTTTGTTTTTATATTTAATATAAACTACCCTTATCAAACTGACGAACACTTTTCTATAGCTTTTCATATTTGTTCGTTGTAAAATAGTGCATCTTCTGTTGTTGGCATCTTTATCGTTTGTACTGGAGTCGTTTTGTAAGAAAGAAAGAGAACTTACATTTTTCTTGATTCGTATATATTTTAGAAAAACAAGTTACAATTCTCTCCAGTTTTTCGTTTTTCTACTACATTCTGACGTATATCAAGTAACTGACATAAATATAACTACGTGTGGCAGGTGGTGGGTGCACGGGTAGTGTATATTTTATTCAAAGAAGAATAGAGAGTGCATATAAGAACTCTTTTTTAATAAATTCATCGTTATAACTCGCATGTGAAGACAGGGGGCGTCCGTCGAAATCTACGTTCGTGAGACATATTTCTTTCTGCATAAGATATAAAGTAATATTTCATTGTCAAGATCTAGAAAACTGTAGACGTCTACTTCGTTTAGGATTGACTGGTAAACAGAATTTATCGAAGAAACGTGCATTCTGCATTTTACGTGTTGTTGACTTCTTATACGTACTACTATTTCTATTTTATTTAGTTGTACCTACCTTCATACATCTATGGAATTTTTATGTTTTTCATGTTCCTGTCAATTTCAGCAAATCATTTATAACGACATTCAAAAAATCAAATATATACTTGTAACTAATGCATATACTTCGTTAACATTTTCAAGAAATATATCTTAATAAATAATATGCAATTCTTAAACTTATACATTACCAAGAACCTTGCTTTAATTTACTCGATAACCTTCCATTGACCTACAGTGAATGTAATTATATGAGCACCTTATCTTTTTTAATTGAAGATTATTTAATTTTTCCAATTTTATCCTTATAGATAGTTCTTTTCCATGAACTATAATGTATACTCCAATTACTATGATGTATTTATTGCTGCTGACTGTAAAAATGCGTTTTATTATTCTTGCTAATTTATCAAATTGAAGGCTGTTTTCTCTTTCTTCTAAAATTAATTTTTGAACTTTGCACATGACGAACCTTTGACTTTGTCATATTTTAGTTTAGTTACTCTTTAATAATGTACTGTAGAATTTATAAGGAATACAAAATTATAAGGACATAACATTGTTTTGTACTGTAGAATTTTTGTGTTCATAGAATTTTATACCGATCAGAATATGTGCAAGTGAGTAGTGGACTTTGATGCAAAATAATCAACATCCTGCAGTTGGTATATGATGAGCAACAGTATCACTGCAGAGTATTGAAAATTCAATATCAGAAATAATCTATGGTATCGGTCCATTGTATAGCACAATGTGTTATCAATAAAAAAAGGCAATAATGCAAAATGCAAATTAGTTTTCAAGTTTCTAGGATACAATCCCGTACCTATTATAATAACGTCTACATCAAGATAATTTATGTTGTAGAAACTCAAAAAGCTGTATAATTAAAATGTTTAAATGGTAACCGTGCAGGGCTGATAATATTATAAGGTTGTATTTGAATCATCCGTAGCAACTAAAGCGTTGGTTAGTGAGTACTTGTAATGTTTATTGCATTTTGCTACCGTAAACTTGTTATTTAATGTTTTTAATATGAAAGAATGATTACTCGGTTATTAATTGATTAGAATATTAAATGTTATTACATTGATTACAGGAAAATAGAAATTGTCAGCAAATCAAATATGAATAAACACGTAAATCAATAAATCATATTATAACATACAATGTAACTGAATAAAGCATAAAACGAAACTAAGAAGAAGAAAATTATCAATTAATGTAGTACGACTGCAAGTCGAAAAAAAACAAAATGTTACAAACGTTATAAAAAGTTAATTTACCTTGTAGAAGGTTAGAAAATTTAGTTTGATGATTCCTGTTGAATAATAAAAACGAGCATTTGTTATCAAATCTTACGTTTTGATTCCTAATTGATTTCAAGACATACAGGATATTCAGAAAATAGAAGGCTGTTTCACACCCGACGAAAACTCAAAGAGTTCGTAATGGTATAAAACCTTTGAACGTGGACTGTGTGTATGGGGTGTATGGTAATTAATGTTGTAAGAAAATATACAATGGGCACAGTTTAGACACAGGCCTTTGAAAGGTGCCATTGGCAGTTTTTACTGTGGCAACGCGGCAAATCCCATCGGCACCAGGATGAGTTTTTATTACTCTTGCAAGCACCCAACGTAAAGGCGGATGCTGTTTATTTTTTATAGCCACTAAGTCACTTACTTCAATGTTTAAATTCTTTTTTGTCCATTTAGAACGCTGCTGGAGCGTTTGCCGTTTCTGAAGGAAACACTTAAATGATCTATATATTCTTAAAATGTTTATAAATTTAATGTAAGAAAGTTAAATCTTAGTTAAGAATATTATTCTGTTAGTTTGATTTTTCATGCATACGATAAGTGTTAGAAGAACGTTATGTAGGATTGATTTGGCTATATAAAAACAGAAGGGGGATTATTGGAAAAAATGTTAAATTCAAAATGCACTTATTTATTATTAACTTGTTATCTTAGAATAAATAATTTTAGTAAATTATAGAAGCTAGGAAATTAAACGAAAATCATGTTTGAATTAAAAAAAAACTTGACTAGTATGTATTATTATTAAATTATTAAATTGATCAACACGTAAAATGACACATTTGTTATTTACCATTAAGAATACGTCAATTATGTATAAAGATAACTTAGTTTTATTTATTTAGAAAAATGCTGAGTTAATCTGTAGTTGTTAAATAAAACGTCAGAAATCTGTTTTGCATATTATTTTTTTAATGCAATGACTTTAATTGTGCAATATCTTTACGTTACTCTGTTTTTGCAACTCATCAGATAAAATAAAAGACAAGCCACATTTGGGCAAATTAATAAGATGACTGAGAAGTAATAAATTAAATTTAAGTTTTTTCTGACAAACAAAGTTAATATTAGTGTTTGTAATCTGTTCTTGTGAAAAAGTAGTAACGATTTCTGTGCTTTAAAATAAAAATGTATAATATCTAAAACTAAGTACTTTTTTAAAAAGAACATACATAAAAAAGCGCAACTTCTTTAAAAAACCAACCTGTAGCTAAGACATGTCAAATCCAATATCCAGGGTAAAAGCTGATTCTATTTTAAACCTAGAATTCTTCTGTTTTAGTTTTGTTATTTTTTATTTTTATAAAAATAAATTATTTGATTAACAAATCAACAAGTGGACCGTTGACACACACACCTAAGATAAATGAAACAAAATTACAACGGACAAAATTCCATTTCTTGGCGTTCAACGTGTGTTTGTGTTAACTTTTCAAATTTTTAATTTTATTTTTGATTTTGAACTTTTTTGACAACATACCACCGCAAAACAATCGTAGAAAGTGTTTAGTTTGTTTATTGCTTTTATTTATGACAGTGGCTACTTTGTTGTTCTTACATCTTTCGGGATTTCCTTACTTCCTAGAATTGTGTTTCATATACTGTTAGGTAATCTGCCTGCTACTGTTCTTTTTGTGGTTTTGTCATTTAGGGTCAAATTCAGAAACATTCCTTAAGGCATACTCACCCTCACCTTACACTCATTTCACCCTAACTGAACAAAACTGATATTTAAAAACAAGTTAGCAGCATGAGTCACTCTTTAAGGTGAGTGTACAGTAAGTGGCCAGTAAGTCACATTTAAGTGTGCAGGAGAGGTTCCTTAAACTGCACTATTATAAAGGGATTTATGTTTATTTAATTCATTTTATGTGAACTATGCAGGTTTACCATACTAATATATCCTATATTACCACAGTATAACCATATTAAGCTTATATAATAGTGTGTAGTGTTATATATTAATAAGGAGCATTGTCAGAAATAAATAATAAATTTTGATCATTCCCTGACATATTATTATCAAGAAGAAATCGATGATTTTGCGGAGTTTGTGCAATGCATTGAGGATGATCCTTATTTACCAGTACCAAGGCAACTATGAGTTTTACAGAATACAAATAAATTATCAGCTTTTATTAAATATAAGTAATAATGAACTTTTAGGACTATCTTACGTGGCAACCAAAACCCTTTGTAGACAAATGATCAACTTATACAAAGATACCGCTCTTTAAGAAATACAAGCGCGTCTATTCACGGACCACGTGCGAACATTACTAAAAATGTGTTGCCAAGCGCAAGTCACGTTCGTTTCGTCATCGTTCTATGACGAAAGCATGACGTATAACCTACCACTCACTTTCATATTAGTCACTTATACCAACCTGACTTTGAATACAAAATTTGAGCATTAGTAACCCTCACCCTCAACTAAGACATAATTGAGAAACTTATAAGGTGAGAGTCAGTATTCCCTGAGTGGTGTCTTTGAATTTGACCCTTATTCTTTTGTTCTGTGTTGTTATAGTTCTTCGCTCTGCATATATCTGTATTGTGTGTTGTCTTTCATGTTTACTAATGATCACGGTTTTAGCTTTGTCTTGATTAATATTCATATTGTATTTACTTAGTGGTCTTTTGTAGATCCATAGGCTTTTGCTCAATGTCTTCTCATTTTTGACTATTATTACCACGTTGTTCACGTAGCTTATTTTTGCTGTTTCTATTTTTTGCATCTTTCAGTATCCTATTTTATAGTTCTTGGTATCTTCTATAGTTTTCCTATTTCTGTTGAAAATTTCTTTTTACTTAGAGATTTTCAATTAGTATATCGCGCAATTAAATTCTCAGGTTTACGGTTAACATATTAATTAAGACAACTTAGTTATTACAAACTATTCGATGAGTTCAAGTTTTGATGATTTTTATAGGTAAAATTAGAATTATTTAGTAAATGATACTGCAGATATATTTAGGCAACTTGACAATAACATTGAAATTGTTTTACTTGACAGTTTGGAGAGTTGCAGCTCTTTGATGGTCAGCATCTTATAATTACAGTTTTATGGTTAAAACCCATTTTGAGATATCACTGCTTTTGTCTGCTATTCACTGAAGAACTCTCAATCTACTTTCTGCTAAAGTTCTAATTTCTTAAACCTTCTTGGGTATTACCTAGATACTAAGACTATTCACATCGTTTTTAAGCAAATCATTTTCACACATTTTTGACATTATTGTTTTACAACAAATAATTTTCTCATCATTATTTTTTTTTAAACAAACAATAAACAAATTTTAGCACAACTATAAGAATAGTATACTATAAACAAGTTTTACATACAATCTTGTTTTTACATTTTTTACAGAAAAATGTATTTGCTTAATTATTACTGTTCTCAGTCACATTGCTTTCATCAAGAACAATGAAAACAATGTGTTAAGTCTAAACACTGATTCAGATTTGAGCAGTTGTCGGTTGGAAGTGACATGTATTACAAGATATCTTTACGACGATTAATATCAGCAAAAAAATACATAAGATCAAACCACTCGATAAAACTACAAAGCTTTTGATAGCGGAACTGTGATTTTCCCAAGTTTCTTGTAAGAATGTTATGTAAAAAACAATTTCAATTAATTTAATTAATGATAAAGCCAACAGCAGCTAACAATTATTTGGTTCTTTACATTTAATATTTACTGATTATGAAAAAGTAAATAAATAATGTCAGACGATATTGTGTATGAAAATTTCTATTATTGTTCTCGCGAGGATTAATTGGTGTTAAAATAAGGATGTTTGTTTAATCAAATCATTCTAAGAGGCTGCGTTTTCCATAATTTTCAGAATAACTTCTCACAATGTTTTGTCTGTCAGTTTTGAGTTGGGAGGATAAAGAATGTTGAAATTGACGCGGAAATGTGGGAGTAGACCCTGTTCTAATTAGTCGCGGAAGCCTGTTGAAGGAATTTTTTATGTTCTGGATAACGTTTTAGTTCTTCATATTGAAGATGTAGTTAGTCGATTTGCTAGAACGGGATCTGTGAGAAGAAAAAACAGTTAGTAGCTAACAACATAAATAGCAATACGATCGCAATGGGTTAATAACATAAAAAGCAATAATTAAAAAATAAATTTTAAGAATTTTTTAACATATTATTTATTTATTCCAGAATGAATAAAGCTTTCTTTATTTTACATTTTACATAAATATTTGGAAATGCTCCCCATTGTGATTTATACATGCTCTTACTCGTCGCTTCTTATTTTCAAAGATATTTTGGAATACTTGCTGATCAATGTCATGACACTGATTTGTCATTTCTTCTATCAATTCGTTTAAATGCTCCATTCTTCTTTTGTAAATCGAGTTTTTTATAACACCGAACATGGAAAAATTAAGAGGCGTCAAGTCGGGTGAGCAAGATGGCCATGGAATATTTGTTTCTCTACTATTAATCCTATCTGGAAAAAATTGTTGCAAACAGTCAATCGTTGCAGTATGCGCTGTAGCTCTACCCTGCTAGAAATAGCCTTGTTGGAGTTTGTTATCGTGCAGTTCATTAACAAAGACATTAAAATCTCTCTATATTTCTCAGCAGTGAGACACTGCTATCCAGACACCCACTTTGATGGCATGTAGAAATGTCTCAACAAAACGGTGAGGATTCTCAGCACTCCATATTTTAAAATTCTGCGAATTAACGTACCCAGATAAATGAAACCAGGCCTTATCCAATAAATCATCGTTCATATTGTTCTCAAACCGTCTTCGACTACCATAATCTGGTTCTTGCGCAGTCTTTATTTTGTAAGGATATAACTTCAGTTGCTTTTTAACAATTTTCTGGCAAGTACTTAAAGGGATATTTGTTTGAAGTGAGATTCTGCAAAGTAAGGTTTGTGGATTTTCTTCGATTACTTGTCTCACTTCTTCGATAGCTTCAACACTCACGGCAGGTCTTCCTGAAGTTTACGCTTCTCAGCAAATTCTGTTCTAGCAAATCGACTCACTACATCTTCAATGTAAGAAACTAAAGCATTATTCGGAACATTAACATTAGGAAATCAAATTCTAAATTCATCTTTGCAAGCTTTAATAGAATATATTCAATTGTGCTCGTGAACTACGCCACTCCGATAATAAGACATAACGATAAACGTGTCTTGTTGAACATTATAGACTGAAAATAAATTTCATTAATATTTTTTAATGTTTACAGTGTGTAAGAGTCTTATTATGATTACGCAGACACAGCACAAGAACAACTTTAGTCTTGAAAAGCTTTTTTTGTACAATAAGCCCAAATAGATAGAAAAGATGTCGAACAATACAACACATTTCAGCACCCGATGTTAAATGCAGGACAATGGCATTTGCAATTGAAAAATGACAGAAAACAAATACGTATTAGTTGTTGAAATAACTCAACAAGGCGTCAACATCAAAATTAGATTCTATAGCCAACTGGACCTAGAAACATTTAGAAACACTTTGTATAAAATTAAGCAGTAATTATAATTGTTTTTATTATTACTATTGTAATGCATATTACTACTAAATAAGAATTTATGTATGTTATTAATGCATTTAAAAATTAAACCGTATCAAACTCAAATTGTAATAATGCGAGAAACACTTATAAAGCCTAAAATGGATTTTATCAATTTAGAGCTCTTTAATCAAAAGCGAAATCAATTTTTGAATATTAATTAAAACATTTAATTTCAGATTTGATGATTAAACCCGTTAAAAAGTAAAATTCAAATAAATCGTAATTAAACTTTTTAAAATTTGTAATTCAATTTACTACTAATCAGTAACTTGAATATTAATGAAATCTTCAGTAGATTTAATTCTATGGGTATAAACTAATATGTAAATGCGGTCTAAGCTAACAACCCTATATAAATCAAATAAGGATTTATATCGCAATCCAGAATCAATAAACATTAGACAGTAGGGTTAGTTACTGTATGAGAAAACACAAAATATTTACTTTAGAATGTTACTCTTTCAAAAATACTTAAGCGTGATTCTTCCATTTTCCAACTGAGAATAATAAAAGAAACAGACATTATTTCTTAAAAGTAGAAATCTGAATTTTAAAACGTTCAAGGGAAGTAACATTAATATATACGCTTTACAAAAGCGTAATCTTAGAGAGAACTAAAAAAAGAAAAGACCTGCGATAAAAGAAACCGCGGGAAAAGTTCATTTGTATACTTCTACTCGATTTTGATAAACGATGCTATAGTAGGAAAGGTTTGATAAATGAATAAAGGTTTAGAAAGCTCTAAGAAAACATGTCAGTGTGGTCCTTACTACAACTGAAGAGTTTACAGATTTTTAACAATAGATCTTGCACCATACTTATACACTGACATAGCAACGCATTTTTTATTCAGTATTATTTCCATAAAGAATTTAAAAGCAGAGATAATATAAATTTTATCTTTTTGTTTACTTTTTATTAAAATATTCTTTCCGGTTTTTAACCTAGTTAAAGTTAGGTGAAATATAATTCTGATGGTCACAAAACGACTGTAAAAAATTACAGGGGACGATATATGTGAACCCATTATTCTGTTGCCGGAATAACTCATCTGTCACAAAAACAAACCAACACGAAATATATATGTTTCATACTTTAGTTCAGAAAACTTGGACGTCACCAAAATATAATCCCCTTTTCTTATGAAATAATACACAACGTTTTTAACTAAAAAAACGTTTTATTCGCATAACCCTTTTGATTATTTTTTCAAAACGGTTTCTACTACTGATTGTATGATTACTGATTATGGATTTCTCTATAAGTTATTTTTTAAAAAGCTTTACTTTGAGTTTTGCTATTGTCTCGTAAAGTAAATCAACAATTTACTTTTTTGTATAATTTATACTGAATAAATAGACAATTTAAAGTAAAATTGGTTTAAATATGAAGAGCTGTAAAGGAAAAGTGAACTAAATTCTGTAGCAACGACAACTGCAAATTAATGTTATGTAATCATAATTACAGTTAAAATTTCCGACTACCGATATACCTACATTTAGTGGTTTTTATGACCACTGGCGCTGTTTCACGATTTTTCTTCTTCTGATTTCTTCTATTTTTAAGTTTTATAAATATTCATTCTTTTATTACTAATTATTAGCTATACAAACTAATGTTTATTTTAAATTGGGTTTTATAAATTCTATTTTATTATTTTTATTTAATATATTTTCTTGTTTGGACTTTATTACTTTTAATTCAGTTCAACCTACAATTTTTCCATTTTAGTTTTCAGTGTAAGATATGACTTTCTGATTTATTACTATTATGATTGATACATGGCAATTTTTTTCTTATTTCAATCACTTTTTGGGTATTTAATTTTG
Source organism: Ignelater luminosus (assembly GCA_011009095.1). NCBI lineage: Eukaryota > Metazoa > Arthropoda > Insecta > Coleoptera > Elateridae > Ignelater > Ignelater luminosus. The sequence goes on along the minus strand of VTPC01091141.1, from coordinate 15,066 downwards.
TTGGTAAATCTAAACTTTACCTGAAAAAAAAGAAATTATATTTAGCTGTGTTGTTAAGGAATGAACGTTGTGTATGTTTTATTTCATAAATGTGTTATCATGTTATTGTATTACTTGTGATGTTTTCTTCTATGCTGTTTAAACAATGAACTGTAACACTTCTGAAGATAAAATATATCATAAACTGCTCTGATTCCCAATATTTTTGATATTATTTCATTGTCTTAAAACAATATCCATAATTTACTTTTACTATTTATAGAAGTGATTCAGTAATTGTTTGATGATTAGAAAATCGTGTAATTGAAGAGCCAGAACGCAGAACTTTTAAAAACCCAAAATTGGAAGACACTGAAGCAAGATAAATTACACAACGTCTGAATAAAGAAATTCTGTTTAACAAATAAATATCTAGCGAGAATGTTCAGTACAATGCTAGTAAATTGAACAAATTTCGACTTTATGACCTGCTCTGGGACAACTTGCCTTATTTACAAATCAGGAAATGAGAAAAACTTGAAAAATTATAGACCACTTACCTGTCTCCCAACTCATTATAAGACACTAACAGTTGTGATAATAAAATCAAAAAAATATATAAGACAAAATAAAATCAGCATGGGAGCAAAAAGAATATCCAGATGATGCATATAGATAGAAAGAACAATTAACATTAGATAGTCGAAATGTACCAAAAAGGGTATGATCTTGTACCACACTCTTGGCTTACATATTGTAAGGCTCTGCAAAATAAACCCAAGAGTTGTTCACCTAATTACATACGTGATAAGTAAATAAACTACATGTTAACAGGTGAAGAAGGGGTAATATCAGAGATTAAGATTTAAAAGAGTTACTTTCCAGGAGGCACCTTAAATAAGTTCTCTGTGGTTCCGTGGAGCTATAAAATCTCTGCTAACGTTGTTTAAAACGTTGAGGTTGAATATAAAAAACAAACAGTTTGCTATCTATCAATCACCTGCTTGATATGGATGATTTCCAGCTTTTTGCCAAATCTGAAAAAAGATTAAAAGACCTCATTTATATAAGACGTTTAGTAAAAACATATAGGAATAAGATTTGGAGATAGAAAGATATTATAATTATCTAAGAGTGCCACGAAATGAAAAATTAAACTACAGTAAAACAGAAATGCTAGTGACATAAGAATGAAGCCTACTGGCAAACACAAAATTGCAACCATTACCACCTGGGCTGTCCCGATACTGGCATAAACATTTGGTATCATCAAATTGTCCAACACTGAATTATTAAAAGCATTAGACAGAATGACAAAAACAACGCTGTCAAAATTCAGTATGCACCATCCTAGAGCTTCTACCAACAGCTTGAACTTAACCCGAAATGAAGGTAGTAGAGGTCTAATAAATATACGTATGTGCCTATGATTCATAGATTAAAAAACTTAAATCATATTTCCAATAGTTAAATAATTCTAAACTGTGATAAGAATTGTACATTTCTAAACTTGAGCAAACTACAAATGATGCTAAAAGCTACAACCGAATAGGAAAAATTAGTTATTCACTGAAAATATTTAAATATACTAGAAACGGAACCGACAGATAAAAGCCTGTCAGTGCCCTAGTTGAGGAATAGTTGCCTATTGTGCTGAGTCGGAAAGGTCTGCTCTTAAAATACCAGACAAAGTAATGGTATTCAGAAATCCGTGTTTAAAAAATATAAATGGCTTAGGTTGAAAGTGTGACAAAAGTTCAGAAACAAAAGAACATTTAATAACTGGGTGTCCTACTCTGGCAAATGCAATCTAGGAACCGTAAAAGTAAAACTGATGTTACATTCAGCACAAAGTCTTATTGTTTCCTCTGACAAGTGAGACGACAAGTTGTCTCCTTGTAGAAATGTCTTTCCATCCAGTCTTCAAAAATAACTACGGGATTGCCACGAAAGTTACCCAGTCTTCAAGGCAGAACGCATTAAACCACTCACTTTTAGTTCTGTTGTAATAATAATCTGTGGGGACGCCTTCACGCCAGGACCGATATAAATGTTGCAACTTGTACACCACATATGGTGCTAAAATAGTACCGTCTCCTGCCCCTGCAAACATGACAGATGTCAACACTTTTGTCGAATTTATAATGCATTTGGGGACGGGGTACTTGCATTCTCTGCGTGTGATAATTTTTTTTCTCGGGGTTTGTCACGCAGATTTGTCTCGTCATAGTTGACGATATTGCATGATGGAATAACCTCTAACTTCTTTTCTAATTTATCGAAATACTTATGGTCATGGATAATCTGGCATCTAACACAGGCCCTGATTCTTTTAATATTTTGTCACATTTTTACTGCCAAAGCGTTTTTGTGACGAGCCAGGAAAGAGAAGACAAAATCTTTACCAGGCAAATTTTCTTTAATTTTTTTATAACTCACCCTTGACGATCTAAAAAATCTTTAACCAAGCATTTGAGTGTGAAAGAATCTATGGGGTATCCTGATGCTGCGCATATCAGCAGTCTATTAACAATAAAGTTTTCTTCTAAAGAAGTCGGTGCAGTTTGACGGCCGTGGTTGATCATTCGATCACCACGCTTCAAATACCGACACAGCACGCTATGTTGAATGACATTCAAATCTAAGAATACAAAACATTATTTACTGTATGCACAAGAAACACAAAAAAACATTTAGTGTAAATAAATAAACAATTATCAGAGACAGACTATAAAACAGTTATTTGCTACTTGTATATGGTAAATACTTAGGTTGATTACAATATCATTATGGCAAATGATACTACAATAGCCTAGGTAGATAATAACAGACAGATTAGAAAAATTAAAAAATTAAAATTTACACAAATGTTATCATAAAGTACACCAGGCAAATAATCTCAAATTGTTCAAGCGCTATTAGAAAAATCCAAACACCTAAGAAATGCCAAATAAAATCTCCGATATCACAAAATAATTATATGTATTAAACAGAAATTACAAGAATTAAATTTTCAAAAAGAACGAATTTGAAATCATTTCGGTGTACGATGCAATTTAAATCAAAAAAAAAGTTAAACAATTAAAGCAAGATTCGGATAATCATTGAAGTATTAAATAAATCTTACCACAGTGAAGAAGGAAGCAGCTTTCGATCGAAATTTGCTTGCTGGAAGTGAAATACACCTGGAAAACAATGTTCAACAAATAAATCTTCAATTTAAATCCGAATAGTATATTAATCAAGAAAATTAGATGGTTTAAACAAATTGTTAAGTTACAGATCAAACAAAAAACTTAAATTACAATGGGTTTTAATAAAAGTTTATGATCCTTATTAACATGAAGGGATCACTCTAAATTTTTAAGCAAGGATTTAATGAACCAAAAAAAATCAAATGAACTGAATTAATTATTAGCACAAATTGATACCGGATGGAACCTGAAATTTCTTTAAAAGTCGGGCTTTTGTAAGCGATTAACCTATCTGCTTCTGGAACTTCTGGTGAAATGTTTAAATTAATTTAATGGTAGCTTGGGAATCCAGCATCCGTCGCTTCAGCAAATTGATGTCGACACTCAGTCACTCTCTGCAGTTACAGCTACTACCAGAAAACTTAAGGTATCATCAGGGCTTCCTGAGATGCCCGTGAAAAATTCTTCTGTGATTTTCACCACCAGATTTGTGGGATCTAATAAAAAAAAAACTGGAGACAAGGAACAACCATTAGTTACGAAGACGCAAAAGATGCGAGAAAAGAAAGTTAACTTACCCCTTGATAAAAGGGTTTATTTTATTTTTTTTTCTAATTTTCCAACGTGGAAATCGCCCCAGCTAGAGAAAGAAGTGCAGGGAAGCTCACACTCTCGCGTCTCGATTCTTTCTGTCTGGCCCGCTTGTCGCATTCCCCCCAGAATTCAAAAGAGTATACCGGTCCGCAGATTATCACCCTTCCCATGGAAGAAATAAACTTACTCAATCGCAAAATAATGTACTTATACACAATCTTAATAAGTGGAATTTTGTTGCAAAGCAAAGAATTAAGTTATATATACACGGTGTCTCACAAGGAAGGATGATGATATACCGTGAGATTTACCATGTGACGGGATGATAACGACGAAAAACCGTTACAATCTACATATAACTCTTACTACTTGACTTTTTAGTCTTTCTTCTGTTATTTTGTATATTTGGTTTTGAATTGTCGATATCATTATTGTACATAACCTACTAAATTTTAAAAATAGTATCGTGAGCAAGGCCTGGGTTAGTTCATTTCTTTAGTCTTGCGTTGTTCTGATAGATCTGTTTTGGTAGTTCAAAGATTTTTTTGAAAACCACTACCAGTAGCGGTTATTTGTTAGTTTTCATCCTTACTGTTTTGTCTGCATCTTGATTTACAATTCATGGAAATTACTGTTTCAGTATTTATCTACACCACTAAGGACTAAGAAAACCCTTGTCGAAAACAGTCTGCTTGAGTATTTAAACCTTGGCCTTTCTTCTTGACTGTAGTGGTCTTGAATATCTCCAATTAAGCCCGCTCCGCATCCTGACACCAGGGTCTCGTATACTAACATTTACAACGTATCTGGAAGTATCCAGACCATAATCGAGTAATGACCTTATTATAATTCTGCTTCTTAGTGTTTTCTCCATATTTAGTGTGTTGACTCTTCCCTTGTGAAGTTATTATTATTATTATTTTTGCACAACTAGCAATATTGGCTTAAGAATGGAGTTTACGACGCAATACAACCATAACACTAGTATATCATTCTTCACTTTGGAGAATAATAGCAAGCGAAGCGCTATAATACTCATCTTCAACAGAAATTAAAATGCTTTAGTAATGATAGAGACAATAAAAACTACGAAAATCTATGTATGAACAGTCAGCTTAGGGTTAGCATGCAAACTTTCCAGATTAAAAAACAGCACGTTAACTATAAGACCCTTCCGCTTGGTTACATAACCCTTGATTTTAAGAATTTATAAGAAAGAAATTAAATGGAGCTTTTCATTTATTGCACTGAAGCCTGACTAGTTTTTATTCTAACTAGAAATTTCAGGTCAATAGTCCTTAAATAAAAATTGTAGTTTTGGAGAGTTGATAGAATTCATCACGAAGTAAATAACATTCACAATGCAAAAACTATTTGTTCAATGCATACCTATGTGTACTGTTAAACATAAATAGAATAATAAAACTAAGCTTGAATCTAGAATTTGCAGCATTAAGAAAAAAGTGTTTAGGGAGAGACGGTGCCTAAATAGTAATTTAAGATATCTGGAAGGCTGTTACGCCCATTCAGGAAACTTTATTATCTTTTTTGTCATCGTTTCATTGCTTTTCGTATTACATTCATTAGAGCTCAAATAAACATACTAGCTTTAGGAATTGGGAACTTCTAACGACCCTTGCTGGATATACTTTTCGACTCCTCTTTCTTTGTGAGTCACCAACTATACATAACCGACTATAGAGTCTAGTTTAAAGATTTCTCTATTATTTTTAAATTGCCTTTTTATCTTGCCAGGAGAATTGGGAATACAATTTATAAACATTCTTATAACACTAGTAGTGAAGCTGGGTATCCTCTTCTCATCATTTGGAAGTCAAGTTTCGTAGCAACTGCGGTTCCGTTACGACCGATTAACACCGTCCCTATAGATATATCTTCTCTTTCTTTTCTTCGCGTATAAATATTTTCAACTTGGGTGTGGTTAAACTTAAAACTATCATCCTGAAATGAATTGGAAGGAAATATTTTATACTTTAACCACTCCACTACGATTCAAAATGCATGGGGTCATCAATTGGTAAGCAATACTAACTGATAAACATACGATATAAACTGATAAACTACTCTTACACATGCTATTTGATCTTTTAGTTAATTTGGTATTGGAAAAACGTTTTTCTCTGTTATTTAAATAAAATCAGCTTATTTCACTATATTTACATGACTTGAAAAGATACAATTTAATTTTATATAATTTATTTTATGCTCTAATCTTAACAAAAAATATTTATTAAAGGCATTAATCAAGTCTTATTTAAAACCAAACGCTTGGCAAAAATGTTATGTATTCAATCGAAAAAAAAGTATATAGCAGAACAAGATAAGCAAATTAAATGTTCGCTGTATAAAATTCATTAGAGCGCTTTCAAATATCCCTAGAATGTTCACGACACCCTGTATTAGATATACATACAAAGTATCCAAGTAAATATTTACAAGCGGAAATTGAAATGGAAATTGAAACTGTGATTGAAAACACACGCATATTATTAAAGTAAGAATAGTTTATCCTTATTCACTTTTATAATATCCTTTCCTAAATTTTCTTCCATTTGCTTTTTTAATTATGAAAATATTTAAATGCTTAAATTAAGCAGAATATCATATTTATTATAAAAGTTTCTGAGATATACTAAAAAAGAGCTAAAGTAAGCTGTGACAGCTTGAACCCGTAAAGGCAAAATGAAAAGGGAGACGGTCAATAACTTCTACTTATTCCCTCGAAATCTGTTCCACGGACAAACCCTTGTCCAAAAACTGCCCCATAGATTTCACTTAAAGCTTGTGGGTAAGCTCAAAGAGGTTATTTGTAAATTCTTGTACTTTACGTCATATAAAAAAATAAATTTTTATTTCAACCTTTTAGACTTTTAGACTTGCGGCTGGGAGGTTGAGGAAATTTCGTAGGTAAGGCTTACCAGTAAATTAAGACGTGTAACGCTTAATATTACTAATGAAGTTTCATCGTTCTCAGAATACCTAGTGTATACAAACTGACAAAGATGAAGCTTAGTACGTGTTGAAGATCCTAAAATACAAACACATACCCCACGTGCAAACCTGAAGCGTGACTAAACGACGTCCAAACGTGATTATAGCGAGTAAAAGAGAAAACTAGGAACGTTCCTGTTAACTTTCTCCCTTTTCCACAGTACATGATAAAACTAAAAGAAAACGCAACGCAACTCTTTTTTCTGGTAAACGAGAGTGAAACTATTTAGTTTCAGTAGCTGTCGTAGGGACGCACACACGAATAGAAGCACTTCCGATTTCTACCCTTCCGCTTTGTTAACTTAGACTCCATACGCATGTACGTACATGGTTTTCAAACAAACTACAAACGCACTAACCTCCCAAAGCATCTACACGCACCCACTCCCGCATACACATTCAAAGTTTAAATGCTAACAGCTATATCATGTCAGGAAAATTGGTTTCAGGCGACTTCAAATAAAGTTAGTCCAGTGATCAATTTGCAAAATTTGCAAACAACTGTAATTTAAGCATGAGAGAATAGAATAAACAACTTAGAAACATCTGAAACTACAATAAAAGTCAAAAGTTAAACGACTCAATTTATAGTTAAAATAAAATTTAATGTCGAGTGAGAATGGAATATTCGCAACAACGGTTAATGCTTGTTTCTGAAATACTCAAATAAAATTGCAAAATCTTGACAAAAAACACCTTGCATTCTTGATGTCAACTATAAGCTTATAGATTTTTCGTGAATCGCGCATTCCGGAAACGTCAACAATCACAACACATTTATGCATACAAAAATATTACGAGTTTCTAACCCAAATATTTTATAACTATTATGTAGACTTTTTCGGAAGAAAGAAAAAGCAAGAATAAAAATAATTATTAAACCAGATTATACCAAGTGAGTATAAAATCAGATTTACCATTCTATTTTTCTTTCTTTATGAACTGACTAAAATATATTGTAAATTATTCATATACAATAGTTGTGTACCTGCAGTTAAGATCAGTACTTCCAGTTTTGCCTAGAACGACATTAACTTAGTAATTGTAAGCGAAGCACCCTGTATATTTTTGCAGATTTAAAATCCATTTCAAATTCTGAATTCATCCATACCATAAATACACAGTTCAGCAACGATTAACATTTTTTATAATTCCCTTTGCGAGCAATCATGAGCTGATAAAAAGTAAGAGATTATCGTTTTAGTTAAAATGGTGTAAGTCTCGACACAGGCGAGAAAAGACCCTAGAGAGAGATTTTCCACTCAGGGAGCTGGGCCGGTTCGGAATTTTGCTTAGCAAATATATCTTGGCAGAGACGGAAAAAGAACTTTGTTGTCTCAACGATGTCGGGAATTACTTTAGAAAAAATGCAGCTGACATACTACAGTCAAGTTTTATATACGACCACTAAAGTGACGTTAATAGTAAATGAGGCATTTAATAAATAATAATCTTACCTTTACTGCCATTAAATAAGCTTGACCTCTTACAATTATTATACAAGATAATTACTATTATTTTCAAATACAAAAATAATTCGGTGAATTGATCATATATAACCAACCTTACTTATGTATACAATTTACATATCCTTAATACGTATACACGTATTTCTTCTACAGTCAATCAATATAGCTATGAGAAACTTCACCGATTTAATCAATTAACTCCATTGATTAGCAGGAAAATCCATGAGTAATTTAGCAGTACTGTCTGTTTTATGACCTTATAATTTGTCGTTCCTTGTTAGCTTGAAGGATGTTAGATACAAACATGAACTGCATGACTTAGAGCATGTCATTTACACTATTCTACTATCTGTCTTCTACTACTAAGTTTAGTAGTTTTATTTTTTTCTAAATTTTGTAACGATATTATTACATGCAAATAATGAGTAAAATTTCTAAAATACGGAATACATAGAATTTGACAGAAACTTCAATTTACATCCTTGTATCACAGGAGTTTAATCAATGCTACTTGCAATTGTTTATAAATTACAACACAAAGTCGTAATCAATGTTATACCTAACCGCATAAGTGAGATTTCTGCCCATGATGCTATAAAATTCCTTGCCGAATATTGTATCAAGATATTGATTTCTGTTTTATAATTCGAGTTTGCATTGCTGTACAATAAAATTCTTTTTGATCTTCGTAGCGACTTAATAAAAAATTATTTTGATTCAATTTGGATTAAAGAGTATATGGAACATAACCTGAAAAAGCAGATTTTGTCAAGACTAGTTAAACTAGTCACAAATGCTCATGAATTTAATCCGCAATTATTTCACAAAATCTGCAACCTCTTTGTTTTTTATTTAGTTTTGTGTTGTTCCTGCAATGTTCTGCAAATTGCAAAACCAAGGGTTTCGGCAGAAAAAGGTTCTTGGGTCGTGGAGATCCTAGTATTCAATACATGTAACATACCATAAGAATAGCTTAGAATGTCTTGGTCCAAATTAAAAACACCTTATAGCTTAGATTTTGTACATGTAATTCTGTGATGTCAAGTCATGAAGATTATAAGCTTTTCTCATGACTTGGCATCCCATAATTGTTTTTTTCGAAAGGGTTTTTGTGTATCTGACTTGCAGTTACTTACCCCTTTTTAAACCGTATAGGCCGGAGGTGGACAAACTTGAACCTTGGGGCCGAATTGGATCGTATAAGCAGAAAACATATAATCTGGAGAAGGAGAAATCATTTTGGTTTCCCAAATTTCAAGACAAATTAAATTGTTTGTTTTTCGTTTTCATTCTAATAAATTTCCCAAGAGATAGTGACAGCATTTTTATCAATTTGATTAATTCAACCATGACGTGTCCAGGAATATTTTTCAGGTTTTAAAACAAACTATTTATGCATATTATAATTGTAAATGAAGCAAAAGTGGCAGTTTCTATCGAACTTAAAAGGTAATTAGCCTGTTGATTTGAGACTATGGAATGCCAAACATCTAATAATATCAAAAATAATTTTAAAGGGCTTTATGTATTAGCAAAAAAACTGATTAGATTTTGATAAAAGACATTTGAGCATAAGACTTTCTGTGTCTAGAATACACAAGAATAGGTAGGAGATCTCTTTTACATGTACAACTTGATCAGTAAGCAAAAATCAAATCAAGTTTGGACGAAACCAGTTTCTAATCCGGTCCATACAAATTAGTTTAGCAAGGAAAATAACTGGTTGTGGAAAAGAAAATACTGCTATAAAAAGTAAATAGAATACAAGTGCAGAATGTTGTAGAAGTAAGGAAACACTGCAGCTCCAACATATTCAGGAACTTACACAAGCAATATTAAGAATTTCTCAATCTAGAAAACCTAAGATAACTGTTGGTAAGAATAACTTGCTCAGCAAACCCAATCCTTTCAAAAAAGTCAAAACGATCCAGAAAGCCTGGGCAATTCAAGAAGTTTGAACAGCTCGCACAACACGCAAAGCCTATAGACATCCAAAAATCTAAACATTTGGAGATATGATCTTACCTGCCCAAACCAAACCCTGACTCACAGATATACGGTATGACTTTTTTAGAAAGTTGGCAAATATAGTAATTTGTAGTTTTTACAAAAATTAATCAAAATTGATAAAATTGAAGATGAGTTCTTTTCAAGCATCTGCTAATATTATCTGACAATTAAAAAGCTTTTATTATTTGAACTATTTAAATTAGCAAAACAACAATGAATATCAAACGGACCAAAATGCTTGTTCTATTTAAAGCTAGTCGGTCCAATACAAAAGTTATTAAAAATGCATCGACGATTCTCCTTCCGCTTTCCTTTGAAATATTTTATACATACCATCTTAGGTATTTACTGCACTTGTTTCTTAGATAAGTAGTTACATCTTTACTAATGTTTGCATCCCCATAGAAGCAAGTCCTAAAACAGTCTTCACACTGTCTTAACATTTGAGCCGGCCTTGAATGTTCTTTATTAAAGAAGTAAAATAAGAAAAGTTGAAATGGCTAAAGTGTAACAATCAACATCAAACTAATACTTTTGCGTATTATAAACTCTAAAGCTGAGCATAAAAGCTAAGCCCCTGATAAGAGATTGTTTAGGTAACGAATATACAAGGGTTCTATAGTATCATTGCTTAGGAATGTGGTTATTGATTTTAAATTCTATTTAAGTTTTTCTTTATTTAGTCTGCAAAAACATTTTGTAATTTTTAGTTTGAGAAATAATACCCAAAAAGATGTTAATTTTGTTTCAGTTGTTTATGACTTTCGAGGTCTTTGCTTGGTTTCTTGAAAAAGTTAAAAAATCACATTTTTTGTTTTTCTGTTGTTCTCTCAATATCTTTTGGATTGTTCACTGTAACATTTTGATTCAATTTTTTTTTTAAATGTCAAATTGTTGGGCATAGAGAAGTTGGCATAAGCGTTTGCAATATAGCCCGTCTGTTGAATTACAGTAAATCTACCACGTCTCAGTATTAAAGAGAAGAAATGAATAGAAAATACGCGGACATCTGCTATAATCAACACCTTATGAAGATTGGAATCTTCATCTAGTGTCTCTGAGATCGTTTTTCTACAAGTTGGCCAGTATGAAATCAGTGTCTAGCAGCTATTGGCCAAAGAACATATATGGATTCAGTTTGTCGTAACATTCGATCGTTTGATGTTTCTTCTTGTCCACCGTTTTCCTGTTTGCCATTGAAACCAAGACATTATGTCACTAGACTAAACTAGTGCAATGAATAGTCCATGTGTAAATTCATGAATGGAACCGAATTGGCTTTAGCAAAGAATCTTGCTTTGTTTCTAGGACAATGATGGGCGAAAAAAGTGGCAAGAAAACATTGAATGCCAAAACTTGCATTACATTGGACAAAAGCTGCAACCATGTTGACAACCTTCCGGGTCGGCAAAAGAATTGTTATAAAGCAGTTTTAATAAACGCTAATGTTAATGTAATGCCCTAGCATTTTTGTTCTGAATACCTGTCGCTCATTTCACGTATGTGGCACAGCATGGGTTGAAAGATTGCCGATCTGCAGAAGCCCCCAAGTACTTTAGATAAACTGCGAGCACAGGAGACAACTCACCAAGAGATAGATTATCTAATTTCAAGTATGGTAAGAAGAGTGGCGAAATGCATTAAAAATAGTAGAAGGCTCACTCATTATTAGAATTTTTTGTTGGGTTTGTCCTATTTATTTCGTTTATGTACCTAAATCTGATAAAGTTCTCTAAGTTTCATTGAAATTCACTAATGTTTTCTGAGTATTCGAATTTTTTTGCAACGCGTTATACATATTTGAAAGTGTAACAGACATTTTTTTAAATTGTATTGATATATTATTTTGAGAAACTTATTGTCACGTTTTTAATTTGCATAAATGTGAGGTTGCTATTATCATAAGCATAACAAATCACTCCAATGGAATTTTGTAATTTCAATTTCAAGTTCCCATAACAAATCAAAATAAAAAATTTCATATAAAAATACTAAAGCAAAGTAGGTCTTCACCGAAGGTATTTTAGGTTGTCGCATTTCATACAAGCTGTTCCAGTTTTCGCAGTAATTTCCGGTGAAAATCTAAATGAAAATATTATGGAAAGTAAATCATATAATATCATACTCATACATAAAAAACTTCGAGTTTATGTTGAACTTTAAATTTTGTTTGAAAGTGATTTAAACCTGTTGGTTTTAATTAAAGAGATGCTTCCTGTTTTAGTAAAAACGAAAACCAGTTTTTTGCACCCATATTTATTACATCTACTTTTCAACAAAATTCCTTGTTTGGTACGTTTAACAAGCTTGGTTACTTCCACTAAACTAGTAGAAATTTCCGTTGTTTTATGTCCTATAATTAGAAAGTCTGTTTATTTTGTAAAACAAACAAGATAAAAATAAATTCTACTGAAACTAAATTATTTGAATATCTATTCGCTATTCTAACATAAGATTTTTATAGTTGAGTACTGCCGATTTCAATAACAATATTGTAAAATCTTTAAAATGGTCAAGAGAGCATCAAAGGGTAAGATGTGCCTCGGATATGCTTCGAAATGGTTGGATAAACTTGATGGAAACAGTTTATTTTTATATGTTTTTGTTTCTCGGCACTTTTTGGCACAATCTAATTTTACATACCTACACACAAAGAGTAGATAACGTAGAAAGAATTTATTGACCGAAAACAAATTTACTTTATTTTTATTTGAAGGAAATGTGTTGTCTTTTAGCTTTTTTTGGCGATCTTTTGTACAAAAAGCTTTTGAGATGCAAATAAAATATGGTGAAAAAAAGATAATAAATAACATTGAATATAAATTAAACAAGAATTATTCTCGTGTATTTTCGTGCTAGTTTTCTATGTAAGGTATTGTACTGCTACAAATAGAATTTTATGAATGCCCTTCTTCCGGCAATTTTGGAACGTGTATGAATAGTAAATGCTAGTGTTCATCGTCCATTTAATTTATATAATACCATAGTATGTAGTTCTAAAAGCAATATATCATCAAATAATGAAAGATACATACAATCCAATTTAATACATTATTACACAACGTTAATTCAAGATTTAAACGTACTTTTCTCAATTTCAAAAGATTCTCAATAATTCTTAACATCCTCAAAAAATTAAAAATGCATAATTTTAATGTAAGCATTTAAAACAGAAATTAAAATTGAAAAGAAAAATTAAATTAACCAGTGAGTTTCTAACCCATCTCTTATATCGAAAAATGTTTATGCAACGCAATGGGCTCTAACATAGAACTATTAAAATTTGCTATTCCTAAGCAAAATTTCAAAGATTGTATATCAGGGTAATTTTCAGTTAAGTTCAGAATTGGAATTTTTGCAAAATGCACATCGTATAAAAAATACTGTTAAGGCATAAAATATCATCACAAATCTAAAGTTACTTTGGCATCTTTTTAGCCTACTTGTTACTATATCTATAGAAAGCTGTTCAGAGACATTTTGTCATTCTTATAAAGCATTGACTAGTTGATCCTGATTGGAACGTCGTGTCTTTATCGCCTACTGCTGCTTGGCGTTATGACTTCTTCCAAATACGTTCAACAATATTGAGATCTAGAGGCTTTGCCAAAGGTGGATGAGATGGATAGAACATCAAGAGAGTTTTGGTAACTGGCAAATTTAGCAAGGTTTTGGTAATATTTACTTATCAAAAGATCAGCTCGCAGCATACTCGATTTGAGACCTACGGCCAACTAAAATGTTTTAATCGCAAAGAAATACTTGGCATTGCTCAACAGATGTAGGAAACATATTGTGATGATATTCAAAACTGTATGGTTTAAAATAAAAAAAAAGGGGTTAATCATTCAAAGAATATAATATGATTAAGTGCATGTACAGTAGGTTTTGTGATTAGGAATAGATAACGAAAAGTAGGTTGTATAGAGCGAGCGGATAGATAATAAAAAAAAAAGGAAAGGAAAAAAGGGAAGTTTGTGGAAAAGAAAAATTGAAAAAAGGGGTATCTAGGTATGATTGTTGATAGATATAAAAAAATGAAAAATAGAGAACTGTGAAATAAGTCTTTTCTTTTAAAAAATGAAAAGAAGTAATAAATGGTTATTAATATTCGTTATTTATATGGTTGTTAAGATGTTTATGTGTATGGTTATTAAGATTTTTATGTGAATGGTTCTTAAGATTTGTTATATTTATGGTTTCTGTTATGTTTATTGAGGTTTATGTGCAATGTGACATGTTATCACAAGAAAAGTACATCAAAAATAAAATAAAATAAGGTACACCAAATAAATGGACTTTTATTTATCATTAATTGACTAAAACAAAAAAAGACATCGACAAAGAGATACCAAATGGAAATGAAGAAAGAATCAGTACGGTAAATGGAAAAATGAGGAAGGAAGCAAATGAGTAGAGTGACTTGGTGCGCGTTCCCAATTTCACTGTGGTGAACAATTATTGGATGAGATACAAAGTGCAAAATTGTAAGAAGATCAGACTGAGTGCTATAAAGCTGAACAAAGGATACCCAGGAAGAGGAAGAGGACCTACTAAAGTTTATAGGTGGTATAATTAGAAATAAAATAAAAAATAAAGTAAAATCTTAACTACTAAAAAAGGAAGAAAGTTAAAATAATGAAACTGTGTAGTTAGTATAGTTAGATAAAAACAAATGTAAAAATTCTTTTAATGAGTTGATCATTATCAATTTATAAATTTTTGTGACAAACATATCTTGACATTCATACTAGAAGCTGGCAAATCTCATTGACACAAGTTAATGTCATAACCATTAACCTATAATT
>VTPC01091140.1:193120-225224 GCA_011009095.1 Ignelater luminosus | reverse complement strand
ATAAACATCCTACTGACATTTCGGAGAGTCGTAGAATGGGTTAATGACTTTTGAAATGGCATATCTAGGTAAAGATCTATTTAAGTAAGAAATAAACAGGCATCTCTTCTCTCAGGCTTTCCTTTCTAAATAGGTAACTATCTGACTTCTTAAGTGATCAAAAAAATTCATTTAATGAATGTGGTAGTTGACGCAATCTTACAAAGCTTTGCAATAAATTGTTTCCTTGACAATTTCATCAGGAGCAAAACCTGTGACTAAAAATTCAAAGTGATGGATTTTGCTGCAACTGCTTTGGTTCTAGAGTCACTTTGAGGAATCTTTACTTCTTAATTCTAAAAACAAAATCGAAATTGCCGTAACTGATTGACCAATGATGGACATTTTTGTTGTCAACAACATCAGCCAGATATGACGGCTTATTTTAAAGCTTTTTAACTTCCTTCTAGCAGACAAATATAGTCTATTCTGATTAAATTATTGTTATCAGTAGAACCCCAAGACTCTCAACGCTGCACCAGGCACTAATGTCTAGCGACGTAGTATGGTTTTTCTCTAATTGCTTAGAGATTTTGCAATTGTGATGTGAGAACAACATTTTGATACGATTCATTTAATGCAGGATTATACCAGTGTAGTAATCATGCTAATGATTGTTCTAATTGGGAAAGTCGTAAGGACAAATTATAGAACAGATTCACGTTTGGCCTTTGTCTTCTAACGGAGATGTAGCTGAGTTCAAAATATTATCGAATGGATTTTAGAGCTTGAAATGACAACCGACGAGGCCGATGCAAAGTGTATGTTTCTATGTGTTGAAAGAAGTGAAATAGTTTACATAAGACATAACAACGTTTTTCGCGATTATCCTGTATAATAAAGTCATTAAGTTGAAACTTCAATATAATCCATCGACGCTATTACATTTACACCCTATATAGTTATTTTGTAATCAGAAATAAAACAAAAGTAAAAAGATGTCAGGCAAAGGCATAAAAGTGTTCCATTACCAAAAAGAAATTACGTACTATGGAACGCTCTGCATAGCTGGAAGTAATACTTTTCTCTCTATCTGTATCTGTATTTACAACTTGGACTACTCCAATAGTAATATTTTACCTCTGCTACAATGCTCAATAGCATAGGTATTTGAAGTGTATCTTACCTTATCATTAGCTTACACAATGTACTAGGTGTCAGCCGCACTTAGAAAAAACAAAAATTGTTAGCGTACGAAAACAGTAGGTGTTGAAATTCTTCTCATAGGTCTGATGACATCAAAATGACTTTTTCCTCTTCATTTTCTCAGTTTCTTTAGAAAAAAAAGAATTATAAGTCGGCCAGTGGATTCTCAATTACCCTGTACACATCCACAGTTTCCTTAGTTTGTATATGTTTAACCGCCAGTTGGTAATCAACGGCGTCGCCACACATTAAATGTGCTAAAGTAGGGGATGGTCACGTCGGGCCGAATTGGTTAGTATAACGACAAAACCCGGAAACCAAGAATTGTTTGGTTAAATTTTTGCTTCGAAGTTAGTTTTTGCCGATATTTTTGCCATTATACGAGTCAATTCGGCCCCAGTGAGCAGATTTGTCCACTCCTGCGCTAAATAATAGGTAGAAATACAATAACTAATAAGCATAGAATAAAGTGGCAATATCGAAAATGAAACCTATCGACGGTAGGTGCGCGGAGAGAACTTGCAGATACAACTATATAGACAGGTAATAACAAAAAATCTCAAATAAATGAAGAATGGAAGTTTGGATTTTAGAGAAGAAGGAAATAAAATTAATATATATAGCACACAATAGGTGATAAAAAATATATACATTCCAAAACCCTATAATAAATAAACATTTTAATCGAATTGAAACCTAACGAGTTTGTTCATTAACTCAAAAATTAACGTTAATGCATCAATCTATAATTAACTTTCGATTCAAATAGCCTATTTTTTCAATTGTTTCTACACCTACTATGTCAATATAACAAAGTAGTGAAAACACTGTATGTAGGTATAAAATTCAATCGTCGCCAATAAACTGTAAATAATTAAAAACAATATATTGAAGACTGTTCAGTTTTCAAGGTTTCATAAGTAGCTATAACTTCTGACTCTTATCAGTAATGCAAAATCTTTTAATCCCAACCAGAGCATACCTTACATCAGAAGTTTTTATGATTAAACAAAATAAACGTACCAAATATAAAGCTTTCTATCACTTCTTCCAAACAATTAATTCCACCTAGAAACAGTAAATTCCTTCCAATATATATTTCTTTTATAAAACGAAAGACTGAGAAAAGAGAAGTAATAAAGCAGTTGTATGTAATACCCACGAATCCAACCACCCTCGATTTGTTTTTTCTTTTATAAGGTGGAATTAACGAATTATAAAGCGTGTTATTAAATAATCAATACAACGCTATGCAGACAATTTATAAAGAACAATGCATGAACCTGATAAAATTGTGAACTTGACCTTCGAGAATGAATGTACACGAAACATAAACTGCTTTTTATAAAGGCCATTGTCCACGAGTGATAATAATTTTATAACCCGTAAACCAACATGCACTTTCGGTATAAAATTTGTCTGTTATTATAAGTCTATTAAAGTTCTTCATTACATTAAATATCCTTTTATTCGCGTTCCTTTATTACGATTTTCGAAATTTTGTGTAGAAAGCTCCATTTTTAATTGCTACCCCCCCCCTTCCAAAAATGTCCCTTGTTTTCATCTTTTCTAAAAACCACACAAAGGTCCCTAAGATATTATTTTTGCCTACATAAACAACGAAATGTTTCGTTAATGATTCAAAAATTATCGAAAGTAATCACTGTCAAAATTAGACAAAAATGTTCATTTACCCATGGGAACTATCACATACAAATAATAACACTTAAAAAAGTAAGTATTGTTGGAGAATAGCTAATAGTCAATACAAAAATGCTAGATGTTATAAGAACATTAATAAATTTTAAAATAAACATCCTTCAGTTGCCAAAATAAAATCTACAAGATGCTGAAGGCCAAATCCTAACCTAACTGTCAACTAAAATTTGAGCTGTACATTTATTAAATCTCACTTACCTGTCTTATTCTCTCCCAGTTTTCAATATACATAGAAACATCTTCTATATTTCCATTATCTTAATTATTACTTATGTAATTTGGCAGGTAAAAATCCCAAAATACAGCCATTCACGCAGCACGAAAACAAATATACTCTCGGTATTCTTCACGTGTAATAACGTAACAATGGAGCAGAATGAGCAGTTAACCTTTGATATATTTAATTTAAACACGTTAGAAAAGTGAAAACGCTAATTATTGTTTAACGTTTTATTGTTATTTATTTCTGTAATTAATTAAATAATTACTAACACCTTATTTACCCGCACTACACACCAACCAATAATGCTTATGGTACAACTTTTTATATCATCAACCTTTGCGAATTTGTATCATAGTTGGCAGCACAATGCACAAATTCAAATTGACATTTTTGCTTTGACGTTTTGCGCGCTCTGTTGGAGGAAATCAGAGGGAATTCAAAGTTTACAAGCTACAGTTGGCTACAGTTTTAAACGGAACAATCTTCAAATCTAGTTTTGTTTTACTTCAACTTTAAAATTGTTGAGAATAATGAATAATTTCAGGTATTGTGTATGAATTACAAGATTTAACAACGCAAAACCGAATCAAACTCCATATACAATTATTCTTTCTATTTTACTTCTACACTACATTTAAAATAAACCTGTTGCCAGATTGCTAATAAATGCTTGTTTTGACGAGCAGTTAACAAATGGTAGCACTGTGGCATCATAAACGTTCTGGACAATCGGAGCAAATATAAGTAAACCAATTTTTCAAAAATCCTTTATTCTTTTCAAACGCCGACCGATGACCTTCAACTAAAAGTTAGGGACACATAACATAACAATAATGTATGGTTAAGGAATAATACTGATGTGTTCGAACAGATGTCGCTACGTTTAATCAGTGGCTTATGCAGATTTATTTATGGACATTATGAATTATAAATTACTAGAAAGGCTTCTACCTAAATATCTGCCATTACTTTCACTAGCTTAATACTATGCATTTTTTGTTATTAAATTTCATTTTACCAAATTTATAATTGCTTTATATTAAGCTGAAGAAGAGGATATAAATCAAGCACAAATATCTTTGAAAAAAATTCACCAGCCCTGAATTCACGTGGACAACACTGCTCTCATCTCGTTTGGCCATCGTGCTCCTCCAACATAACGTTTTGTCACAGAATTCCGTGGTTTTATTTCCGATCTAGTTGGTAAGAGTTGGTTTACTTGTTGATAGAGAGTTTGAGAAAATTCACGTTAAACATCCCGTTAACGATAAAGTCACATGACCAAATACCGCAAAAGTTTAGCGGTCATGTAACATTTAAAGAGTTTGAGCAAACAACCGACAATATACCAACCAACGTTAATGGAACCTAACATAACCTGACGATCTAAGTGAATGTGGTTATTTAAAAAAACACGTTTTCAATTTATTCATTTATTATTAATAAATTAGTAACAGTGAAAATACTCTCAAATAATGTACATGCTCGAAGTACACGCCACAACTTACTAACCTCAAAAACCGAGTTACCGCATACGGTATTCGCTCCCTTATTTGCAAGAAAATAGCGGGCTCCGATAAACTTTAGCGTTACGACAATGTTCTGAGCATGCGTAGTTGTCACAAAATAACGTTATCGTATAGCGTAAAGTGTGCTCACACTCTCTATTTTTTACGCAAGTCAGAACTTTCAAAAATCCTTTCTGTGCTAACAGCGATGCGTAATTATTCCTGCGTTCGGTAAAGTACCTCTGGCAGAGTGACAGTTAGTTTTGCTCCGAATCGTTTATTGTTTTTGTCTTTCTAAATCTGGATTATTATTTAAGTGACAATAATAAGAGACGATCCTAGCAAAAATGGTTTGTTCATTAGTTAGTCCAGAACTGTCAAATTATTCAGAATCCCATCATTTGTGGATTCCTAATATGCCCTTTTCGTTCATTTGTGTTTCTGAACAGTTCATAACTGTCCGTTTTTATTTATCTTTCTAAAAGGAGGTGTATGTACGTACACTGGGGGTACTATCTGTCTCTTTCTTATTCTTTATTAATTTCTAGGATATTTTAATTTGCTCATACAGGAGTACAATTAATAAAAATGAAAACAATGTGGTTTATAATTAATTAAAAAGAGACGGATTGTTATACTCCGGGGTGCATGTCTCTATCAAGTGATAATCTGATAAAACTATCTAGTGCAATTTTCAAGAATTATAGTAAATACAACTTATTTATAACTCTTATTCATTGTTTACTAAATAATCTAACCTAAGAATCTGTTCATTTGAAGTCATGGTTGAGAATAGCTGGGAATTGCTTTATGACGTCGTAGGTGTCCAATAACCCTAACACTAATGAATGAACGAGCCCAGATAGATACTTTGCCGAGTGCAGGGTATGGTTACTATTCGTTTACTGTTGTGGACGCAACCAACGACAGCACGTCATCAGTATGCGGTATACGTTAGGCGCGTTCAGCTGGTTCAGCCGGCTCCAGTGCTAGAAATCAATTGTTACCGCTGAGTTGCAGCGGCGTATTTGGCTGAACAACAAAATAAGTTATAGAATTTGTAAATTATGTTGTTCAGTTGTTGTTTGTTCTAATTTGGATTCCGACTGAACCAATTGTAGGAACTTGTTTGTAGTTTGTATTTTATGAAAAAGGTTGAGAACTCTCTGAGAGCGGCGGTTGGTGATTTAACTTCATGGCGGTTGCAAGCCATTTGATTGGTTCCTTTACGTACAAAATGTATGTACAAGCCAATCAGACAGCCTGCAGCAGTCTGCAACCGCCACGAAATTAGGTCACCAGCGGCTGCTATCTGACGTCTTTGAGAGAGAGAGAGAGAATCAACGCAAATGCCACCGTAGGTGGCTGCCATTTAGGAAATTTAATTCCTCTATGGCTGGTAAATTTGGAAAAAAGGGTAGTCGTCGACATCATGTCAGGCACCAAGCATTCAGCACGCCCGTCAACAGCGATGATGATCTGGATCCAGGATCCCCGCCGATGCCGGTGACCCATTTGGAGTGGAATGCCCAAGGACAGCCAGCGAGCCGTCACACAGTGACGACGGTTGCGGAACACGATGAGGCGGTTCTTTTCAGAACGGTGTTAGTATTGTGTAGTGAGGGGGTGAGAGTGTGTATATGTTGGAGTGGTGATGTGTGGGTGCCTAAGTGTGCATAGTGTGCCGTGGGCTAGTGCAGAAACTGTTCCGGCTTTTGCCTGACGTCTTTGAGACATACTC
This sequence comes from Ignelater luminosus, assembly GCA_011009095.1. Classification (NCBI taxonomy): domain Eukaryota; kingdom Metazoa; phylum Arthropoda; class Insecta; order Coleoptera; family Elateridae; genus Ignelater; species Ignelater luminosus. The sequence goes on along the minus strand of VTPC01091140.1, from coordinate 218,848 downwards.
TCTTTGCTTTTATCCAGCACATAGAGCACATAAACAGTGTTGCCAACAATGGCGGTTTTCCGCCTAATTGGCGTTTTGCGGGATACTTACGGCGCGCAAAAGTTCTTGTTGGCGCTTGGCGCATTTTTTGGCGCTTAGAAATTGTTTAAGTTTAAATCTGTTTTGACTTTAAAATATAATAACTTTTATTACTTTTATTGCATCTCAGCAAGTTCTACAGGGAATCTTAATATATGTGTAATTTGAACCGGTATTCGACGGTGGTGCCGTCTAGTAAACAAACTGAGAATATACGCCGTGTTGTTTAAATTAAAAATTTTACCGAGATTTAAATTGGCGCTTAATATGGTGCTTTTTTCATCTCAGATGGCGCTATTTGGCGCTTTGACGAAAGAGAACTGGCGCTTCTATAAGATAAAATATTGGCAACACTGCACATAAACAAACAGACCTTGTGTGTTGATTTTGGCTTTCGACATTGGGCGCGTTCAGTCGGACTGTAACGGAAAAACCCCAAAAACATAATAAGAATTAAGAAATTATATAAATAAACTCTCAAACTTCAATAATAAATAAATTCCTGGTGCAATTTAGATTACGTTTACAAGATCGACTGAAATTTTGTGAATCTATCTATCTAGAATGAATGAATGTGAATGAATATCTCTAATTTTCCGGATTCGCTTCAGGCGAACACGCAACTATGACAATTTTTTTTGAAAACTAAGACAAATCTAGGACATTATATTAAACTTACTCATGATGGAGGTCACCCTGGCGCCAAAAAGAAGGCATGCCCGGGAAAAAGAAAACGTTTTCTCTCTTTTTACGTTCAGTTATGTCCCATCAGTCACTGATGAAATGATGATCAGCGTACTGAAAAACAAGTTCGGGACGACTAATTACCCTTTTTATAAATCCACTTTTTTTAATCACTATAACTAATTTAAATAAGTATTTGATTGCCTTTTTAATGTTTGCATAATTCAAGTTTTTATTTTTTATTTTTTACACGCATAAGTGGTAGGTACCGGTATGACATATCTTTCGACATTGGCCTAAAATAAAAAATGAAGGCTCTGCACTCCCAATCGTATACTAGGTGTCCCAGAAAATGAGGAACACCCGTGTTCCCTCTTTTTGCTTTACTTGCACATTCAGTTGAAGTGAAGTTTTTCTTTAATCTAACCGACTGACCATGCAATACTTCTATTTGAATTACTTTAAGGTTATGTAGCAGTAGCTACTCTACTCGTGCACGTGCTCTACTTCACTTCTCGTTCATTGAAGTAGGAGTACTATTTATATCCTTGTATTGCTTGTATCATAATCTAGATAATCTCGACAGAAACGAACATACAAATGAAGACGAAATAGTTGTTCTTTTTGCTTACAGCGGATTCAAACAGACAAACGAAAAGAACAAAATATTACAAGTTCACAGAAGCTAGTTGTGATACCTTATAACGGAACCTTAAAAGCAGCATATAGTGATTATTCTATGCTGTGAACAGCTAAAGGAATGCCATTCAAAATTACGAGTCGCCACTGTTTATATTATTTTGTGCATTATTGATGTAATTAAATTGTATTTAAGTATTTAAGATTTTAACTTGCAATCGCATGTTAAAATGTAATTAAATTTATGATACGATACAGTTTCCCATGAATATAAAAAATTCATTCACGATTAAAAATTGCTTAATCAATCAATCTGGCAACATTGCTTCGTGCCATCTCTTTTACCCGTTTTACCCTAAAAACAAAACAAAAAATAACTAATCGAACAGAATTGATGCATTCGAAAATCTCAAGAAAATTGTAGTTTGGTATTAATCCTATTAATTAAACAAAAATGGAAAATAACGTTGACAATGCAAACGTACAAAACGATGAAACCAAAGCTACTGCACCAAAAGTAAGTGGGTCTAGTGACGAAAAAGATGAAAAGGCACCCGATAGTTCAGATAACAATGGTATTCAAAAATCCAAACCAAGTAAGGCAAAGAAGAGAAAAAAACCGAAGGACGTGACTGCACCACGACAGCCTTTAACTGGTATAAACTTGTATGTAAGCATTTGATCTTAGTTTGTTAATTATCTGTGATTTTTTTAGGCTATGTTCGATACTTGAATGATAGAAGAGAAAGTGTCCGTGCTGCAAATCCAAATTTACCATTTGCAGAAATAACAAGGATTCTAGCTAGTGAATGGTCTAACTTACCTGCTGATAAAAAACAACATTATCTAGATGCAGCAGTGCAAGATAAGGAGCGTTATCATAAAGAGTATAATGCATATAAACAAACTCAGGCCTATAAAAGTTATACTAAACAAATGAATGAAAAGAAGATGAAGGAAAATAAAGACGAAAATAAAGTAAATGTAGGTGATTAAATGCCAATAATATGTACAGTTACTAATTGTTTCTTTTGTAGACAACTACTGCACCTACTCCAACAATAGTATCAAGAGATTCTCATAATAATGAAATGGATGTGGGAAACTTTGATATACCCATATTCACTGAGGAGTTCTTAGATCATAACAAAACTCGTGATGCAGAACTTAGGCAATTAAGAAAGTCCAACACTGATTATGAGCAGCAAAATGCAATTTTGCAAAAGCACATTGAAAATGTTAAAAGTGCAATTGATAAACTTGAAGTTGAAATAATGCAACAGAGGAAAAACAATAAATCATTACAGCAGCACCTAGATCATTTACGAACAACTCTTACTAATGGGTTTGCAAACGTGAAACTGCCTGGTAAGATTAATTTTGTTAATAAAGGTAGATCAGAATTATATGAAGTTTGATTACAGTTACTGAAGAATTACCAACATTACAAACTATAGATACTTACATGACAAATTTACATTCGATGTTGTTAGAAAATAGCAGTCATGATGCTGCTTTGTTGCAAACTGTAAAAGATATTGTGGCTCGTTTAGAATTCAATGGATGACAGGAGGAAAATGAAAGTGCGAATAATACCATTCCAGAACATGTTGTCACACCTGTAAAGATTAAAAGGAAAGGAAAGAAAAACTAATAGTTGAGTGCGATTTCACTGTATTATTTAAAGAAATAATAATATTCATAATTTAAGTAGATATTTTCTCTTCTTTCTTCTAATACATAGCATATTACATAAAATGTAATACAATATTAATAATTTAAAATAAATTCGTATAAATACCTATATTATTGTAATGTGAGCTTTATTCTAAAATAAACATAGATGAAGTGTATTAAAATCTTTATTTCACACATTTTTATGAACTAATGTACTTAATTCTATTAAATTGCATTATCTTACTCTTTTCCTGCAAAACACCATGGCAGTCCATCATACTTACCTGTTTGCTCACATTGTAACTTGCTAACCTGCAGTATTCGTCTCCCAAGTAGCTTTCCATTATGGATGTATTGTACAATTTTGTTGGTATAATGAAGCATGTCTGTATGATACAGGTAAATCATTAAAAGATTTTAAAACAGGGTTATGTTTAGCAGGAAAAATATAGAGCATAAGTGAATAACAATTTGATCTAATTTTGTTTTTGAAATAACCTCGTCTTTCATTTTTTGGCAAAAACTTTTTTATTAAGGATTTCTAAGATCAGTCAAGACTTTCTGCATGCACTTTTTTGTTCAAATTTACATAATGTTTTGGTATTCTAAAACCATTATCAGATTCATTTCTTTTTATGAGCATGTAATTGTATTTAGTCATGGTTTGATCGAGAATTCTATGCGAACTTTTGAATACTTAATGCGTGTGTGACAAAGCAAAGTTTGTTTTATTACATGGTTATCAATGCTGGCTCAAAGTATGTCGGCACTCTTAAGCAAAAATTGTTTATGCGTCATCGGACTCCAAAACAGGCACATGAGGGGGGGGATTCTGATTGGACACAAAATGAACTTAGGGCAACCCTACTTTGGTGCTCTCAACTTGGAAGCTTATTAACAATTATGATAGAAATAGGATTTTAGCGAACATGTTTTTTCTTTAAGTTTTATTTGTATCAACTCATTCTACCAGTTACTGCAAAAGAAGTCTGGAAACATTAACGTAAACTTTTAAAAAAAATTACTATAGAGTCTTCAGGAATTTGAGGTTTGGTTTTTGCATATCGATGTGATAAAAGCTACGTCTGTCACATTTTTTCAATGTTAAAAACTAGACCACCTTTAAACAATTTTATCTATTGCTATTCACTATTTCGAATTAAACATTTTTAAACATTAATTACTATTTTAACACATTAAATACTCCATCGCTGTCAATTTATCTGATCTTTGCGCAAATTTCCTTTATAAGAGTGGCGCCTAGCAGTTGGTTCATTGTGAAATAATGCACAATCTTGTATAGGCTAGGTGTCTCAGCATATTTTCTTTTACATAAAGCCGAAAAACTCTCAACGGGCTGTGCCTAGGAAATGCTTGATGGTGGGTTCTTCTTGATCTATACAGGATCTTTTGGTTAACTTTGTGCAGTCAATAATCTCAGTAACTAGGTATATAGTAACTAATGGAAATTTTCTTATAGTGGTGTTTATTCTATGAAAATATGTTACTAAAGCATTTATTTCACTGCCGATTTAACCAAAAATGCACCAAATTATTTTTTTCTTGAATGAAATGATATATGCGGTATACTCTTTTTCGGTTTAATGAATAGAGAAACTTCTTCTGGTTATAACGATTAAGATGAGTATACTTTTATAATACAGCGTACAATAGAGTTTGAGCAAATTCAAGATAAACTTCCCGTTAACGCTAAAGTCACGTGACTAAATACGGTAAAAGTTTTTCGGGCATGTAGCATTTAAATTGTGTACCACTTTTTATCTACATACCTACTCATGCGTGTTTTTTATTTAGTATGTTTCGCTTATAACCTAAATCTACACATCAAAAAATAGTCTTTTTTCGATTTTAAATGACCGTATTAAAGCAATATTGGCTCAACTGTTCACAAACCTTTCATTCTTCATTTGCGACATCACAATTTTACAATTTATTTAGTTTTTTACAGGACAAGGTTGACATTGTAAAATAGTAGTTTACGTAACTAGTCAGGAAAGTGATACTTTCCTGGACGAGCAGACAGGTTCCAAAACTGCAAGTCCAGTAAAGACACTTTACTGACATGTTACGTACAATATTTTTTCCAACACCGGTTTTTTTTTTTGATGTCGTAATCACATACAGGGTGGTGTCTGCAGACACCATGGTACAGATATTGTACTTATAGGTATACCAAATTATGCTTTTATTATCTTCCCAGTTGATTTTACGGCAAATATAAAAGTGCCCACGATGGAACTAATTTACAATTATTTACAATTGAAGTTTTTTAATAGTTAGTTTATTTATATATTCTTAATAAATTACATTTTATTATTAATTTTTAAATGTAAGGTCCTGTACTTTAAATATTACCATACTTGGCAAGTTTTAAGAATGTAATAGTGTGGTCATGTGGATACAACGTCTGACTTCTAATCTAGAGGTCCTGCGTTCGATCCCCGCTGTCGGACATCCTGTGACGTTTTTAGTTTTTGTTTAATTTTTATATTCTTCTAGGAAGGGCCCGTTACTGATTTTAAACATTAATTATTTTTAGCTGTCTATAACGCACTTTAAAACTTATTACACAGCTTTCGTGCGGTCAGAACCATTTTAAGAATTCCAAATTATAAGAAATTTGTGGCCAAAAAAGGAAATTCAGAAAATTGGTTTTTTGAGGTTATTTCAAAAACAAATAAAGTTAGATCAAACTTCTTTTTAGATTGTTATTATTATTATTCAGCATACGTAACTTGCCCCAATTTAACTGATCTTGTATCTCTTAAAATTTCCCAGATTACTATTTTAAATAACCCTGTATTATTAATGAGCCCGTCGTTAGACTAATTACTAATTAATGGGGATAAAGTGTGATAATTGATCTATATTAGGAATGGCCAGGCAAGTAATACACCTATCACATCTATGACTACAGTGAAAGCTTTATTAGTGGACATCTTTAAAAAGTGACCACCTCTGTTAGACATAATTTTGGGTATACAAACCAAAATCATAGAATTTCTATAATACAATCCTCTCTATAAAACAGATATTCTATGTTCGAACGCGAACAGTATTATGGTCTAGTTTTCAGGTTTGTCATCTATCAACAACGGACGCAAGTTTCCCATCTACAGACAGGAATTTCTCGAACTTGCCGCTATTATTTTATTTCTCTAAATTTCAAGAAATAGGCATTAGAATAGTTTAAACAAACGCGTTATCCTGCATCCTGCATGTTGTTTTATTATGAACAATCAAATTAGACGTGGGTACACTCAATTTGATTATAAAAGCAAGTGCCCATAATAGGAATTTCTATAAGTCAGTCATTGCTCCAATTTCTATTAATTTCTCACGCTTTATAGCACAACAACTGTAAGTTTAAAGTAATTGTTACTAGTATCAAATGAAAATTAATTCTATGTTCTCTTAAATGTAGGGCAGTAGCTAAAAGCAAAAACTTGGGTGTTCACATAAAATCTCTGGTAAAGCAAAAATGTCTTCGCTATTGTTTTATTATTCCTTTCATATTATTTTAAAGCAGTCAAAGTATTTCTAGAGCAGGCATTGCTCGCCTTGTCTCTTCTTTGCTACAGTTCTGCTAAGCGTATTCTGCAACAAAAATTACGGTTTACATTTGTTTATCGCTATAACTAGCTTCTTTAGAATTTAGACACTAAAAACCAAAGCTAATCTTTGTAAAACCAAAAGTTTGAAGTAGATTGGTAGGCTTAGATCAGTATACACCTTCTTGAAACCAGCAGCAGTAGTATTTTTTCAAATAATCGAGGTATCCGCTCGACCCAGCTTATTTTTCACACCCTGTATATAGGGAGGTAAGAATAAACGTTTATTTATCATTCCTCTTGCCTTAACTCTAATATTTCCCCTAAACGAACAACTAAAATAAATCTCTAACGGTCAAGTTCCCCATTGAAGGATATCTCTGTTATACAGACAAAACGTTTGACATTTTTGTTGTCCATTCAAGGGAACTTTCACTCTATTTGATACTAAAAAGAATTCCCACTTTCAAGTTTGATGAAAATAAGATTTGATTATTATTAGAGTTTGCCTATTTTTTTCGATTTATCACTCTTATTACTAACAAGATTAATAGTAACCTACTGGAATAATTTACAAGATCTATTGAAATTGCTGAATTAATATCTTCATTTGTAGTTGATGATTTTGTGTGTACACATAGATTTTTGTATTCTCTTGAACGGGTTAAATAATTTTTCTTGTAGTACGCATTTGATTCTTTATTGAATCATTTATATAGCCTTCTTTCACTGATGTAAACTTTTATTTAACATGTCTTCTTAACGTTGTGGTATTCTCACTGGCAACTACAAGTAGGGGAGGTTAAAAATAGCCAGTATCGTGGCTCTTGGAACAATCTAATAATTTTAGTACCTGTAAGGTACAATTGCTGATATATGCAGTTTATTTGCACGAGCATACATTATTCCCATAATTAATGTAACCTTTATAAACAGGTAATCGATATTATGCACTCAAGTTTATAATCTGTTTATTGTTTATCTTTGTCGCAAAATATTTTATTAGATGCTTTGTTAAACAATCTGCGAGGTTTGCTGGAAAAATCTCTGCAAATGATTAAGAAAAACACAGATACAATTTAGTAAATGGCTTTATTGTTTTTCAAAATATTTGCCCTTAGCATCAATACACTTTTGTATACGCTCAAAACAAATTTTCAAAGCATTTTTCCAATCTGAAGCTGGTACCTCAGAAACCAGATGCCTAAATGCTTCAACGGCTGCTTCAGCCGAAGAATAACCCTTACCACGCATTTTGTTTTTGATTGTTGGGAACAGAAAGAAGTCATTTGATGCTAGATCAGGCGAATACGGACAGTACTAAAAAGTGGACAGTTTGTAAAGCTGTGTGGGCACTTGTACTGTCGTAGTGAAGAAGGATGTACCGATTTTGATCGTTTTTTCTAATTTCACCGATGACTTCCGGCAAACAAATTGTTGTGCATCAATCAGCGTTCACAGTCCTTCGATCCGCTAAAGCTATGGCTACCACATGTTCAGAAATACAGAAGAAACAAGCGATCATTTGCTTTGCAACACTGCGTGAGCGAACAACTTTTGTGGGTTTCAACTCACTTCGAAACATCCAAATAGTGGATTATTGTTTAGTTTTCGGCTCGTATGAATAGATCCAACTTTCGTCACTAGTTACAATGTCGTATACTAAATCTCAATTACCTCGATTGAGTTTTTTCAGCATTATTTTGCACCAATTTACATGATTCTTCTTTTGAGTTTTACTCAAATTATGCGGAATTCAGCGACTGCAAAGCTTCCGTACGTTTAAAGCAGCGGTCGGTCCGCGAGGTAATTTTAATGGTCCGCAAAGAAAGTCAGATATTATATCATACTCACTGTTCGTATTAATTCGTACCTTTAGAAATTATGCTAGTGGTCCGCGAAATTCTAAATTGCGACTTCAGTGGTCCGTAATATCTAAAAGGTTGCCGACCGCTGGTTTAAATGATCGTGTAATGACTTCCTCACCAAAAGCCGCATTAAGCCGTTCGATGCATTATTTGGGCGTTAAGTTGCTTCGAAAATCATAAAAAATCATTGCTCGAAAATGTTAGCGAGAGTTTCATTTTTTCACAAAATTACTTTTTTCAAAGCAATAAGTAAACAGAACTGGCTAGCTTGGGTATGAGCTGTCAACTGAATTATAAGTTAGAAGTGACAAATTTTTCGAATTTGTCAATGGCCCAACGCTGACACCACCGGAAGTACCTGATTGCAGAAATTTTTCCAGCACGCCCCGTATCAATAGTATTTATTTTTTTTAAATTAAAAAACATACAGTCGAGCGGTGGCGTCTCATGGCACGGCATTCTAGTTGGACAAAAGTCAAACAAATGAATATCGCTAAAAGTAAAGGAAAGATTGCATTTTGCATCTGGCATTTATTTTTATTATTATTTATCAGATACCAAAGAAATCAGGGCCGTAGCTAGACAAAATCTTACTGTAGGCAAATCTTGAGTTCTTATATACATAAAATGGATAAGAGTTAAGCAAAGTCAGGATTGTTTTAATTGGTTTATCTTTTTTTGTAATTTAAATTTTTTTTAATTGGTGGATCATTTTCTTGATTCACACAAGTACCTATGATTTTATTAGTACAGTCAAATTAGGAATTTTCCCAAAAAAGTTCATAAAAATTTTAATACTCTGTAGGGTTGTTGAATGAGGTCCCCTGATGTATGAAACACAACTATCCTCCTCATTCTTAGTGAGCTCGCATAGTTAGAGGGCAAAATATGTCAATTTTCTAACTTTTTTTCTGTTTTTTGTAAATATGCCGGAAAACTATCGATCTTAGCAAAAAACACATTGTGAACAAAGTTAAACTACACAAAATCGATTTGATTCATCTTTTTCTGGCAATGATTTTCTTCAAGATGATTGAGTTTGAAATTTGAGGTGTTTTAGGAATTGGTACAAGAGATTTCTCGCTGAATTTTTCGACTGCAATAACTTTTTCAGACTCATCCAGGTTGGAAATGTTGCAAAAAGAATAATATTGGTTTTCCGGTAGAAATCTAAACTCTGCTTTTACATACGTTTTGTCGTCAATAACAAGGCAAGTTTTATTTTGTCCAGCAATATACAGTGTGTCCCTATTTCGATGCTCTCTATTGGGATCTCGGAAATTGTAAGAGATACGAAGTCGGTTAAATTAGAAAAGTTTTGGCTATTTTGGAGATCAGTTTACTTATGCTTTTGTTTTTTCAAAAAAGCTCACGGCTTACTAGATATTTCATAAAAATGAAATTATCTTATTTTTTTTAAAGTGAAATATCTCAGGAACGAGCAAAGATAGAAAAGAACAGCAAAGAGCGTGTTTTAGGGAATTTACTCCGAAACACAAAAAAATTATTTTCGCAATTGTTTTTTGTTTTATTTCGGCGGTGAAACGTAAATCCAAATTTTTTCTAATGGAACGCCTACTTGATTTCCATATTACTCAACTGCACGCCTTAAATACTTTTCAGTGATACTATGGTTTGCCATAGCTATTCTATTGTTTTACCGAGTTATGAAGTAAAAATCATTTTTCATCATAGTGTGCCATGACATTTAACACATAAAGTCGTGGAGTTTTATCAAAGAAATTCATTTGTTATGCAAAAATTGCTAAAACAAAATAAATACGTTTGTATGGGACATTAGATGCTTAGCTGATGCTATCTGTGAATGATTAGTAAATTATCTTAAAAGCATCTTTTGTTTTGTTTCAGCAATTGTTACATAATAAATGTAATTTATCTGACAAAAACCAATGATTTTCAAATGTTTAAAGACATGGCACACTAAATGGGAAATGCTTTTTATTCAAAAAAAATAAGATAATTTCGTTTTTAGCAAATATCTAGTAAACCGTGAACTTTTTTGAAAAAACAAAAGCATAAGTAAACTGATCTCCAAAATAGCCAAAACTTTTCTAATTTAACCTACTTCGTATATCTTACAATTTCCGAGATCCCAATAGTGAGCAACGAAATAGGGATACACTGTATTGTCCACTGCTTCATGGTTTGCTACGGCGCTTTCTGCTTTTTATGTGTGATTATACCGTACCTCTTTTTAATTTTTTGTACATTTGGCTGACTTGTACCAACTTTCTTTGCCACATCTCGGAACAACATTGACGGTTTTTCTCAAAAAAGCTACAAACCTTTGCTTCTAATTTTCAATTACGAGTTCGGGTCGATCGACGGTCATGCGGCTTTCTATCAACAATTACAGTTTGCTTGATTATCTTAAGTCACCTTTGGGATGCTCGACACAATCTAGCAAGAACAAAAGTAGAAACTGCAAAATTTTTGTTCATTACGCAAAATTGATTTTCAAAAACTTTTTTCAGTTAATGACATTTTGACTATTAAACAACTAAATAACTAAAGCTTGACACTTACAACAGCGTAGAGCCGCCTAGATTTTAGAATTGTTATGTATTTTCAAAAACCCCTTTTGTAACTAGCCCTACTCAATTATTTAAAGGCGACAATTTAATATTCAGCGTTCACGATGTTTGTGGGTCGTATATGGCTATGGAAGAATGACAGTTTGAGTATTGTAAACCGGGCTGTTTATCTATTAACTCGGCTTGTGAAATCTTACTGACGCTTAATGTGCTTTAAGGTTATGATTTTATGACAGTTTAAACCTCACGCTGTTGTCTTTTTTCTGTAACTCTGTAAATATAAGGAAAATGAAAGCATGGCTTGTTACGACCCAGAAACATCACGAAGGGAGTATAGTAATCCTAATCATGCTTTAGTCATTTTTTGGATTTTCTCAGTAATCAAGTAATTTTTGTTTATATTAATTTGAAGGATTTTTAAGTCCATAACACATTCTCTATAGGAAATCAAATTCTCGTGCGACTTTATTCTCGTGCTGGTGTTTCGCCCGTCTGTAAATTTTGTTTCCAACATAGACAATTAAGTATTGCCTGGTCTATACAAGAAAAAAGAAAAGCAATAATCTGTATCACGTTCTACATTGCAAAAAATTCAATTCCTGTAAACACTATGACTAACAGACGCTTCAGAGTTGCCACTGCTTTTTGGGCAAAATCCGTATTAATTATTATAAAATGCATTATTATGGGTTAGATCGGTGATATAACAAATTTTATTTGCGTTTATAAAATTGCCCCTATGTTGCGTTTTTATTAGTATGAAAAGTGTCTATTTCCTTAGCGCTCTTATAACGTGACACAGTGTGATATCTAGGCATTCTAGCTGGACAAAAACTAAAAATGCTTAAAAAACTCAGCAAAAGCATTTATGTTACAAATGTTTGACGCAGAATTTTGAAAATTCTTTAATCTTTCCCATTTTTCAGAATTTTTAAAAGGGGAACTTGCAAAACCATAAAGGGCAGCTTAAAACAATACCGAGAAGCCTCTTAATATAACGTCTACACTCAAACTTTTTGATTTTCTGCACGAAGAGCCAAACAGTTTTTCCGGTCCCCTCTTCTAGCGTGAACAAGGATGGTGGTACATGGTTCCTTTTGGGTTTTAGAGGAAATTATCGACAACTGGCCTGGTAGTTCTTGAGATCTAGAAAATAGATATAGCTAAAGAAAATTATTTGTAGCTTTAGGTGCTTTTGTTCTCCGGTTCTATGATGCACAAAATAAAAATCTCTCGCAGTACAATATCACTAGCAAATATATATGTTTTGATTCTACTATGTTGCATTTCAAAGAGAAGAGTGACATTGAGTTTACGAATTTTTTTATATTACAATGTAGAATGTTATAGTTATTTACGTAACAAATCAAGGAAGTGATAGTTTACAGGATGAGCCGCTTCTGCATATTTAAAAAAATGTTTGAAATAGAAAAATCTAAAAAACCAATAAAATGAAATTTGATAGAAATATGTTGTCTCAGTTTCGTTATTTTGTTCTTGTTAAAATTAGTCATTGACGTTTGCCTGATGTTTCTGTTTTGGGAAAGTTGTCACTGTGGTTATAGTTACAGAGAAATTATGGTGGATAAAGATACGTTTGAAAATAGAAACAAATTAAATTAGGGAGCAACATTTCTATTTCAATAGCGTAATTCTTACTATCTTTTCTTATTTTATTCATCATTTTCATCACCTTCATCGTTTTCTTTATTTTTTCCTTGATCAAGACAAATCTACGGGAATACATGAATCCAAAATTGCACTTATAGAAGATTTTTGCAAATGACTTCTACAATAATGGAAAAAAGCGCCAACTTAGACACAATGATTAGGTTGCCGCAAATTCTTCAATTTTACAAATAAACTTCAGTGTTGTTCTATAATTTTTTACTTCACAGAATATTTTTTGTTTCTTGTTTTTTTGATTTTATTACGTCGTCATCCAGTGTAGGTATATCTTGATAAACAAATTTTTCAAATGTAAGGAGTTTGATAAAAGTATATAGTCAATATTCATTGAACATGCAATCATTAGAATCTGCTTGCTCATTAGATTTACCCGAACTAATGTGATGTAGTCTCAACAGGTAACGACGCTTACTAATAATTATGATGGTCATTAGTTAAATAACAATCAGGATTATGACGTCACCGAACGCATTTTTGTCAAGACCCTAATGTATAATAATGTTTACACCCATATTATTTTGAATTGAATCCAACTTGTAATGAATACCCTAAATCAAGTCTTATAATAATAGATTTAAAAATTTAAGTTAATACCGCCGTGACAATGCTGGTTCTTTTACGTGATAGTGTTCTTACTTATTATTATTAATTAACTGATTGATAGTCATGTTTAAAAAGTCTGAAAAAGCTTCTTCTTGAAATGGTTGTTTCTTGAGATGACTCAATTATTCTAACAGGTCCAATACATGTAGTACCTTTTTTACTCGTGATTAGGTTTCATGTTTTTATTTTTGTTCTATAATTTATTATCATATTTCTATTTATTAATGTTCCAGACAAAACATATGTTGTTGTTCTGAAAAACGTATTTCGTTACTTTTATCGTGCATACACCCTGTGACGTGATTTCTCAGAGCTTTTTGAACGTGTCTACTATTATGTCGTAAAAAAATACGAAACGTAAGTAATTCGTTAATATGCACCCACGAGAAAATCTAATGGAAAAGACTGATTAAAAAATTGTTTATAAATGATAAATTCTAGAGGGCACATATGCTACGCAAGAGTTGGATTTTTATAAAACAATCCCTTGTGTAATTTGGGATTTACTTATCACCATTCATCACCGATTCCATATATTAAATTATAATTCACATACGGAACTAGTTGATGAAAGCAGAGCCGCTTTCCTGTTTTTCCTTTTTTTTTGTTTTTTGCCAAATATGGTTAGACCCGTTTGTTGTAAGTGAAATATCAGAATAATAAAAAACATTTTAATTTCCGCATAAATATTATTATTTGAATTACATATAGGTATTAAATATGCATCTTGATGAGTTTCTTTTTCTATCTGTTTTTAGCATTTTTTGTTTTGAATCATCTGTTTAAAATGTTAGATTTTTGATTTGTAATTATGCGATTAATTAACACATAATTTTAATGTTAGATTACTAATAAGTAGGTGAGCTGTATTTTATGTTTGGTCCCCTCTATGTTTGTTAAATACGTAATCTGATACAATTTTTGTAGTCATAAAACAACCCTCGTTTTCTGGCTTCCCCCTTAAATATGACGTACCATATGCGTTTATTTTGATAAAATGCTCTTGTCAAAGTAAACTGCAGAAAGGTAAAAAAATGGAAAACACAAAATGTAGTTTACTATCAATTAATTAATATACAATTAATTAAAAATAGGAAAGAAAATTCTTTTTATTTATACAAAATCTAAAATGTATTATCGCCGAGTTGAAGTAGGCACGAGTCTTGATTTTGGTAAATGGGAGTATCAAATTTTGATTCATGATCCGGTGTGACAGGAATTAACTTGGACGTAATTACTTTTTGACTAATTTTCCTTTATTCAAGTATTTGTATTAATTTTTCACATGTTACAAAATAGAAACTATACTCTGTTTTACCCAAAGAATTCTAGGTTAAATTTTAAATACCATAATGAATGAAAGATTACTTTATACACTTTACTGTACAAAAAAAGTCTTTTTCGTGAATGTGCATGAACGTGAGTCAAAACCCATTCACGCGCCCATCTCTGTCGCCAATTATAATATTAGATTTTCCCAAAATATTAGAAGGCCCGGTATTTTCATCATCGATTAACTTTAATCGGAGGTTTATTTCTACAGATGCAGTGGTCATAATTATTACATCCATGATGGCGATAAACCTTTAATCAAAGTTAATCAATAATGAAAATACCTAGTCTAAAACAATAAATAAAATTTCCTATTATTCTTTTAAAAACCTTAGTAAATCAAACAAAATTTTTAAATAAAAGCAAGAGCTCTATCCATCGGGAACATTCATGCTTTATGGTCAATCTTTTTCTGCCCGTTCGAATATAAAAAAGTAGCAAGACAACGTTATGTACAACTTATTTTGTCTTAAGAAGACCAGCACAACTGTGAATCAGAACCTCAACGCTTTTTATAGGATAATCCTGACCAAAAGCCAGAACGTCTCGGTATGAAATTAGCTGATACCGGTATATTTTGACTTGTTAAGTAAAAAACGATATTGGCTTCAGTTTCTTTTTATCAGTCACATATATCAAGATTAATAGGGTGATACAAAATTGAAACAGCAATAAATCTAAGCTAAGTTTAAAAGTAGTGCTGTTCCGTAATGGATATATGTTTCCGTCGATTTTAACTGGATGTGTTGTTGATTTGAAAGAGCTTTATGAAAACATCAACAACGAGGATGATGGGTGACAACTTTGTGGCGACTTAGAAGTCGTCACTCTGTTGCTTGGGACGCAGTTGGGTTACACAAGATACAGATCTACTCATTATACCAGGTAAAATAAGACATACAAGAAAAACATTAGAGTCTGAACTCCAACAAAATTTTTCTTCTTTCATTATATATAAAACTAAGCTTAATGAAGAAGATAAAAATAGAGAACAATTTTCAAGATTAAGTGAAATTAAGATTAACGAAGGAAGAAAAGCCGAAAGTTATCAAGAATTGCTTAATAAATTCTTGAAATGCCTTAAGAAACTATGTTGCTGAAAATACGCTTTTTTTTGTAGAGCAGTCTGTGATGAGCGTGTTAACAGACTACTGCTGGAACCTAGTAAGAGATGTACCAGAGGTTATATAATACTCTAGGTAAAAAGACATCGCGCAATCTGAGGTTAAGACTCAATTGATCATTTTTTCTTTACTGTAAAATTTTGTAAAGATAAGTAAAGTTAAGTGCGACACCTTGTAAATGAAGAGGTTGCAATAGCTCGGCCGCGAATCTTTTGGTCAATTCGATCTTGATTTCATAAACTGTTTGGTTTACTAATCTGGCATTTAAATCTCCGACTATTAATAAAAGATATTTGTTTTTATTAGGAGTTTATCATTTTGAGTAATTTCTTGTAACACTATTGTCTTTCTCATCCTATCGTAATCCTTTCTTACTTTTAAAGTAACAAGAACACTTGACCCAAGTAGACTTTAAAAGCTTTTTAATTTTCATATAGAATCCAAATAGGTACATTGGTACCTTGGTGTGTTTTTCATAGTTTTTACAAAATACTTGTTTATTACAGATTTATCTCAAATCTATAACTTTGACTTCTATAAGATGGGTGTGTTTAATGAGGGTTGTTTTTTTTATAACTACTTATTATTAATAGGTTAAAAACTAAATAATGAATTCCAAAAGTTTCCATTCAATTTTTATTACAAAATTGAAACTGTCTTAATTCAAAAAGAATAGTATCATAAAATCTATTTTCTTTTACTATAATATGCATATAATGAGTGCCCAAAAAGTTTTGTAATCGAGTCATTCTTGAAACGAAAAACATAAACTAACGCGACAAACCATGGGTCACTTAATGTTCTGGAGTACTGCTCTGTAACTATATTATATAGGTACATTTTATGATTGTAATAAGTTTTATTTGTTATTTTTTTATGTTGCTTTTTTGTAATAAAAAACCACCAATTACTACATAAGACTTCTTATCTTTTGTTATACTAAATATCACGATATTTCAAACAGACCTTTTATAAGTGGCAATAAATATCTTTTTAAATCCTTTTATTAAGGCCCTTTAATCCTTTTAAAGTTGATGAAGGTGGATCAGAATACGTAAAATTTTGCAGGAGTGTAGTAAAACTATACGTCCCATAACAATAGGTTATTGTAGTTATAAGTAAAATTTAAAGTTACAACCACTTGTAAAACCAATCGACCGTATTAAGCAAGATCTGAAAAGTACGATGAAGCTACGAACAAAGAATACTTTTAAACGAAGGAGTTTTCATAGGGAAGTGCAAAGTATTTTGTTGTACTTACACAAGCACACACATATTCAAGATTTCCGTAAGAACATTATGGCTAACCGCATGCAAGGTAAGTATTTATGATCCTGACTTAGAGCAACTATAGTCTGTCCCACGACCAGATAGAGTAATAGATCATTATGGGAGGAGCTAGTTGACAGCAGCCCGTTTTACATTTAATTAAAGAACAACTGATTTTCCGCAAATTTGAAATTACGCTGACGCTGTTACATTCTGTTTGCTGGTGTGAAGCTGACCCACCAATCAGGAAATGTCTTTTAAACTGCCCGCTCTTCAAGGGGCGTTTTTATTACTCCATCTGGTCGTGGAACAGACAATACATATGCTCCGTACAGTATTATGTAGTGTTTATAAAGTAAGGCATACATTTGATAACGATTAAGTAAAGTTTTTTGGGAAAAATGGTTAGACCTATAGATTTTAACTTTTCTTTATGTAGAAAGTAATATCTTATAAAGAGTGGTCGAAAAAAGTTGCAATTCTTTAACAGAATCAGCATGTGTGTTTTTTCTGAATTCTGTATAAAATTCTAGACATACTTATAGTGTATAACATAACCTGCTTAATTTATACTTAAATTCGACTGTATCCAAAAACCACACAGTAACTTAGAGCAGAGCTGTTTGAATTTTCCTATTTTTATCTTTTATGATCTTTTATCATTTAGCAGTCTAACTGGAAGTTCCGGATATTCGGCAAATTCCAGTTAGACCGGAAATTAATGCCAAACTATAAATTATAATAAATTTTGAAAAATTGAGGCAGGAAAGTAACACTAAATAAGTAAGACTAGAAGTCTAGAGACTCTACGTGAAACCAGTCTGGAGCCCAATAGGGACGAAATCCACACTCTCAATCTCTTGCCAGGCCAAAAAATAAGCAATTCATGTACTCTTCTAAAAATTAAAACAAAAATGCAATATCGCGCCACACCTGTCAGCATTGACCCATAATTAAAATCGGTTCTTGATTTTATTTTCTATTCAAAGTGAATCTAGCAAATTATTTTTTAAACTAATTTTAAAATCATGGAAAACTACACTTTTGTGCATAATGTTAACTTATCATATAGAGATCAAAATATCCACAGACTTCAGGGCCAAATTGGGTGAGTTTTTTCTATGCTTAGAGTTGGCCACGACTTGAAACACAACTGTCTTTTCTTAGTTCGAGAATTAAAAGAGTGAAAATTCAATAATGCATATGTTAATATTTAGAACAAAGTACATCTGACAACAGCAAATACGGAAGTTCTTGAACATCCGTCACAAGCTGTTTCTGTAAAATTTGAGTCACCCCAGAAAAAATTTAGCAAACAAGGTCATAGGCTGGGTGACTAATATGTCATAACACACGTGTGCCACACAAAAATCTAACTCTTTAGTATGGTATGGCTTTCATTAATTCACAAGCGAGTTACGGTTTTTAACCTACTAGTGAACTACGGAAACACTTTACTTGTTTAAAATAGTCACAGTTACGGCGTTTCTATGAGTATCGGATAATAGTATATTATTTAACGAGGGTGGTCGGAGTACAGGTAAAAACTTGGCGTACGTTCGTACGTACATACATACAATTGGAAATTTGCATGTCGGTGAATGTTGTTGGTCTCCGTGGTGCTTGGCTCATAGTGATGTCCGCGACAGGAGCAATACACAAGGTTAGATAGGAATTTTGGAGTTGTAGTTCTACTAACTCCGCGTCTCAAAAAGTGTTTGGAAAGCGGGCACTCAGGAAAACATGATAAGGAAGCATACACTCAACGCTAATAGATGCGCCCCCTTCCGGAACAAAAACTTTCCTACGCCTCCGAAACGTAGGATGAACCCGGCTTAACAGCGGAAAGGAGGTCAGTAATCGGCAATCGAGAAACCGATGGGACGGCAGATTTTCAGGAACGGAAAGGATGGTGCACTTATAATCAAAGTTGCAATATGACCCTTCCTACATATTTATATTCGGTAATAGTTTAGAGAATCACAAATGCAATGTGCCATTTCTAGTATTTTACATTTCTATTCATTAGATGTTTTAGGGTAGCCGAATCTTCCTATACTTTTTATCTACTAAACGTTTTAACAATCTGTAAAATATTCCGGAACTTAGACAGTTTTAGTATGCTCTACAGAAGGGGTGGACAAACGTATTTCTCGGGGCCAAATTTGATTGTATTAAGACAAACTTATCAGCAAAAACTAATTTTCAAACAGAAATTTAACTAAACAATTTATTTTTGACGTTCGAGCTACAATAAATATTCGAACATATTTTGCCAGTTAATTCGGCTGTAAGGATCAGAATTGTTGGGTACACAGATGGATAGATAGATAAATACCTTGTCCACCCCCGTTCTACAAAGTTGGATCTTTTTAAATAAATGATACAGGATGTTAGAATTAAAAAGCATGTAAGGAGAGTAAAGGTAAATGACAGTCGGACATCCTCTTTTCCAATCAAGGTTAAAGATTTTGTTTCTTTTATTTTAAGATTGGCCATTATATTAAATGACTTAATAGCGGTTAATTACTTGATGTTTGGCCGCAACATCTCCCAACCCAACTCTAATAATCGTCTTCTTCTAAGATTGTCTGGGAAATTCAATCTCGAAGTAACAGTCAAATGCAAAAAATGTTTTATAGGAGTTCTGTGCGCAGAATTCTGTTCGGTTAGACTGTTAGGGCAAAAAGATAGATTTTTAGTGAGATAGCTGCTTGATTAAAATAGACTGTTCACACATCTTATGGTAATTTATTCAGTAACGTTTGAGTTAATTTATTTAGTTCTGGAACTTTCTTATTTTTAGTCATAGAATCTACTTTTCGAATCTGGCGGTAACTTTAATAGACACTGTGTATAAACTAAATTTGACTAGATTACGTAGAAGAATTGGCAACATTAGCTACCATATTCCCAAGAAACCGAACGCATTCAAGTTAAACTTTGTTTAATCTCCGACTTCTGTATTTAGCTTAGTCATATTAGGATTTTACCTGGAAATAAATTTCCTAAAGAGGATACTTTGCATATGCATAACAGTACTAGTACTCAGCAATAAACATATCAAAAATCAACACTTGTGCATGAGGTGCTACGGACGCCATCTTGGGAAATGGTAGCCATATTTCATTAATGGTTAGAAATGTCAAAAAAAGTCTCAAACAAAAAATAAAGATTATCACAAAATATAAATTTCCTGTAAGAATAATGTTTTTCGTATCTGCAATTCTCTACCAAGAAAAAGCACCTGAAATTCAATTTAATACACATAATTATAATATGTATAAATCCATGCGCAGTGTGACTATCTCTCTAATGTTAAGAAGAAGGAGTTTCCCATCACTGCACTGCCATTTCTACGAATTTCAAAAAAGCAAGATAACTGTTGATGTCCTAATTACGACAGGGGCTCTCTAGCATGTTGCTGATGATAACAGTGTAATTCTAGTTAGACAGGATATACATACAGACTTTTTAGTGTTACTGACATGACTATGCACCATTGAAACTATTTGATCTCAATGATCAAAAACTGGTAATCAAGAAGAAAGCGTATTCAATATCTCTAAGCAACGGGAGATTCATCACCAAGTCAAAACTGTGCTTCTATTTTCTCACTGTCAGGATACACATATAGGGTGTTTAAAAAAGAAAAAGTCAAGTCTCTTAATTCATTAAAAAGGAACGAAATGTTAAGAAGTAAAGTTATTGTATTCAATCAAAAAAATGCAACTAAGGAAGAAACTGTTGATAGCTGGAAACGAGTTCATCATTGTTATGATTCAAAAATCAAAATATAACGTAAAGAATTAGTTCATTTTTTAATCCTTAGCACGAATTGCACTAGAAATTAATCAAGATATGAAACATAATAGAAGTTAAATAATTGTTTCCATCAAAGAGAATATTGAACTTACAATTAGTGCAGTTCGTATAGGAAACTATTGCAAACACTTTTTTTCTAATGCAGTTTTGGATGCGTCCAAATATGAGACACAAGGCAAGTTTTTGTTCCGGAAGGGGGCGGATTTATTAGCGTTGAGTGTTCTAGATTCTTGTCAATGGAGTTCTACCAACCAGTTACAGAAAGCTACTACATTTGGTTTAATGTGCTCAGCAATGTCTAGCAAGTGCAAAGACAGATCAAGTGAGAACTCGCCTGAATTGATGTTGAAGAAAACGATGCAGTCGAGTTGTCGAGATGATTAATGAATAAAAATGTTCTTACTGGTTTTTATATTTTATCGTTTTTTGTAATTTTCCAGATTGAAACAGATAAGTCTTGAAATGACAATTCTAAGCAGCTTTTGTGTATTTAATTAAATTAGCATTCTTTACCGGTTGAGATTGCAATGTCCTTTTAACACATGGGCTGAAAAGTCCCAGGCCTAACAAATAGATGGTGCTAGTTCTATTGCATTCACCGCTTTTTCAGTTAGTACTAACCTTCAAAAGACAGCTGTTAAAATTTCATGATATTCTATTCATTATTTTGTGAGTTATTGTGCTAAGAGTGACGCTACTTTTGTTATTTTCAAAACAATGGATCAAAAACAATTTCGTGTTTTAATTGTACACTGCTTCTTGATGGGAAAAAATACCGTTCAAGCGAAGCAATGGCTTGAAAAGTGTTATGGGGACTCCGCTCCATCAGAAACAACAATAAAACGTTGGTTTGCTGACTGCAAACGTGGTCGTAGAGACACCGATGATGCAGAACGCAGTGGACGTCCAAATGAGGCGGTAACACCAGAAAACATCAAAAAAATCCACAAAATCGTTTTGAATGATCGAAAAGTGAAGTTGCGTGAGTTAGCTGACATTGTAAAGATATCAAAAGCACGTGTTGGCTTTATATTGCATGAGCATTTGACTATGAGAAAGCTCTGCTCAAAGTGGGTGCCGCGTTTGCTCACTGTTCACCAAAAACAAGAACGTGTTGATGTTTCTGAGCAGTGTTTGGCCATGTTTAAACGTAACAAACCGGAATTTTTGCGTCGATATGTGACAATGGATGAAACATGGATCCATCACTTCACTCCGGAATCAAAACGATCGTCATCTGAGTGGACAGCAACTGGTGAACCTCGTCCAAAGCGACCGAAAGCACAACAATCGGCTGGAAAGGTTATGGCCTCGGTATTTTGGGATGTGCGTGGTGTAATATTCATCGACTATCTTGAGAAGGGAAATACCATCAACAATGAATATTATATAGCGTTATTGGAGCGTTTGAAGGCCGAAATTGCAAAGAAACGATCGCATATGGCAAAGAAAAAGATTTTGTTAGAGCGGCGCTGGAATGATTGCGTTGTTCTTGATGAAAATTACGTTGATGAATAAAGCTAATTTTGAACAAAAAAAACCGTGTTTTCTTTGTTAGGCCTGGGACTTTTCAGCCCATGTGTTACATCTGTCAAGAGACATTTCTCAGTCATAGTAACACCAGACTTTAACTGTCCCATAACTTTGTAACTGTTCTAGATATTCCTACCAAAAATATGTATTTTGAAAGGGTGTTCATTTCTTCTTTTTTTGATATTTTAAATCGTTAATAAAATATGTCTGAAAAATTAAGAATCAGTTACCATTTTCCAAGATAGCGAGTGGGTACTAGTACTGTGCATCCATAGTATTCCGTTTAGAGGAATTGTTTCCAGGTAAAGGATTATTTTTTTCTTAATTTGATTTTCGTTCATCATTACATAAGATGGATCTGAAAAAACTTAAACTGAAAAAACCAAACCAATATTTGTTTATTTCCAATTACATTTTTTATGCAGCGGATGCAAATGCACGGCCTGCACTTTCCTCACTGCGCCCATGCTAATAAGCATTGTATTTTATTGTTAGGCCAGAACTAATGGAAAAGTGTAAAGGTATCTCGTTAATTGCTTTAATACAGCTAAATCGCTCTGATTGTGAGTGTATTTGTCCCATAAATCATTTGAACGTTCATGTCGTACCTGCTCAATAAGAAACAAAACAATTCAAGTGTTAATTTATGACCGACAAGTTTTAATTTCAAATTTTGATTTTATTAAAAACCTTTTGATTTATTTATCTACCAGTTTAACTGAATTAATAAAAAACTTTATTCTGACTACGTTATATTGAATTTCAGTTTCTATTATTAAAATACAAATGTTAAGTTTTGAAAATGTCAACAAGACATGGAAATTTAAATAAGGTAACTGCGAAATAACATCATCTAAAGAAATAAAGAAATAAAAAATCAAATTAATTAATTATTTATTAATTATCAGAACAAAACTGTTTAATTAGCGTATCATGAGAATAATTTATAATGAAAATTTTCTACCAGGGTGTAGCAGTTTTCTCGCGGTGTATTCTAATGTATGCACGTTATAGTTTGATTTTGGTTTTATCTCCAGAGACCTAATTAAAGGTTAGCAACAGAAACTTACGTCGTTTTCAATTTAAGTTGGTCTTTGCTAAAATCTTCCAAGTTAAATAAATACTGGAGAATATGTTATTTTCCTTTGTTATGAAGTTCCTACACCAGTTAGATTTACATTTCAACAAATGTTTTCAGTACAAAGTAATCTTTATTTTTCTTAATTCCTTTCTTAAGTATATGAGAAAGCTGACAAATCTTTAGGTTTATTCTTCAATAAAAAGATGAATAGTATATGAAATTAATTTATATTATCGACTAATTATCAGCGAGGAATAAATTATACCTTATATGTTTCTCTTGTTATCTCTGTTTCAAATATAAAAAACTACACCTATTATCATTCGTTGTCGTTTGTCTATAATGTAATGAAGAAAACAAAAGGGGGGGAACTGAAAAATATTC
The DNA here is from genome assembly GCA_011009095.1 of Ignelater luminosus. NCBI lineage: Eukaryota > Metazoa > Arthropoda > Insecta > Coleoptera > Elateridae > Ignelater > Ignelater luminosus. Next base: position 194,935 of record VTPC01091140.1, on the reverse strand, counting down.
GACATGTAAAAATGCGTGGGCATCGGGACGCAAAATCGGAGTTGCATCCTACTCGCGGTTTGCCGTTATAAACAGAGCAAGCGCCAATTTTAAAACACTTCCATCGTACCTGTTGAGCAGAGATCACAATTTGGGGTGGTGAAGAAAAGTCCGGTTTAATTTTTCTCAAAACACAAATTGGTTCTGTAAAGAAAACAACTGTGACAAAGTGGTAGCAGACAAAAATTCGCCAGAAAGTCTTTTTCTTGACCGCACTTCGAGTTCGACTGAAGGTAAGCGATTTTTGATATATTAAATGGATCTACACAACAAATGGAATTAAATCAGTTATGTATAAACTTCTTTTTCTTGAAAGTCATCTTTTTTCATTCTTCTTTTTCTGTTATTGAAAAAAAAAGAAGAGAAATCTTGTAAAAGTCATTAAATCGTTGATTGAAACGATTTTTCCAAGAGGACTATTTCAATTCTGAATTAATTAATGAAAACTAAAAAAATAAATATTTCGTAATATTATTAACTTTTTTCTAATTCCGAGTAGCTACAATTTTTAAGTAAAATATTTAGTGTATGTCAGTTTTAAGGAACACATTAAAACTAAAAATAAATTTTTATTTTATTATCTAAATAAAATCTTCATTACATCTCAAGATTAAAATATCTTGGTTTAGTACAATTTACGTATCGAGCGGTACTCAAAAGTCTGAAAAGTTGAAAAGTAGAAATTTTTTTAATATTATTTTTTTAAAATTAGTTCTTGAACTTTTCGTTTAATATAAGTATCAATGAAGAGTTCAAGTCATAAAATGAAAAGTGTAAATTAACACATAAAATATTCGTTCAATAAGAATTTTTTCCAGCTTTATGGTTAGTGTCATTAAAGAGAAGTCATAAGAAAAAATAGAAACAAAGATTGTCTAGGTTGTTAAAAAAATAATTGGAACAGACTGTTGCGAATTGCAAGTAACTTTTTCACTTTTGTTTCATAGAAACACTAACGATATCCCTAGTTCATACGAGTGTAAAGAAAAAAATAAAAAAACAAAATTTTACTTATTTTTGTCAAATAAATTTGCGTATTTAAAAAATATCACAGACTGACATGATTTGAAAAAATAAAACAGCAATTCATCTTCATTACTACAAAAAATTTTCTTAAATTTGTTTTTTACTTTTTTTATTGAGATTCTGGAACGCTTACTTTACTTCAGTCTATTTATTAATCAATTTCTGGTATTCTAATCAGAAAAACTGTTTAAATATTGGAGAATTAACATTCTAAAAAATAAGTTTTTTCATCTAACATAAGAGTGTGAGTTAGTATTTAATTAATTATTTAACATTTTAACCATCACAATAGTCAACGAACAAGATATAATTTAGTATGTGCAGTAATATAATACATTATAACAAAGCAATTATTGATTAAATTATATCCATGTTTACTTTATTGCAATCTACTTTTGAAATGTTCTTTTAATCGAGTTTCTAATTTTTTTAAAATTGGATTTTTTTGAATATAAAATCCTGCAAGAAAGGTTGAACAAAAAGAATCTTTACAAATAGCTATCTATATTGCCAGATTAATTTTTAATTCAAAACAATAATGACGGTTTGAATTCATCACTTTGGTACTATATAACAAAAAATGAAGAGAAGCTTTCTTGGTAAAAAGATTCAAATTTAAGAATTATTTAAAATAAAGATTTTACTCTTAACAGCAAATACCCAATCTGATCAGAAACGATATTACTTCCTATTTGAAACACGTTTTTTAATAATTCACTAACACGAAATCAAACAAAGAAAATTTAATTT
>VTPC01091140.1:154651-192720 GCA_011009095.1 Ignelater luminosus | reverse complement strand
GTAACAAGTCGAGTAATATACCCATCGAATACAGTTACAATTCGAATATTTATTTATTAATCTTTACAAAATTACCACAAAAAAATTTCACTTTTTCGTGGTTTTATATACACAGAAGTTTTAGAAATCTTCAAGTAGCTGTTTTAGTACAAAAGTATCCAAACTAAATCACTCAGCTCGTTAGTTTTGGTTATAAAGTTTTTGCTTTTTACTTCAAGTTTATCTAACATATCTCTATAATAATCAAAACAATATCTAAAATCTGATCTGAGTTGGTTTTTGTAGAAAGGAAAGTTTTAAAAATATCCATTTGACGATCCCAAAATTCTTTTGTTTCAAGTAAACTATTCAATTTGATGTTTAAATGGTTTTGATAAAAAACAATGCCTTTACTAACAAAAAACAAAAAGTTCTCAAGTTGAAACAAAAAAACCTTAATTATGAAATTTATTTTTGATTTGCATTTTTTTCCTGATAAATGAGAAATGATTAACACAAAACAAAAAAGGTAATTCCGCCTACGAGCCCTGCGTCAAAAGTATTCGCTTAGGAGCATTTGAAAGCTGTCAGTTTAATTTACTGTCATATATTTACATACTGTCATTGCTCATCTGCAGGCACTGATTAATATATGTTCTTCTGGTACTTTTGATACCGTTAAAGTTATTCCCCAATAACAGAAGCACGCTTGTCTTTTTTAACAATTTTTCTTAAAATTCTCAAACCTCTCTCAGATAATTATTTTTGTTCAATTTCTTCTCAACACTAAATGTGCAAATCTTTTTAAATTTAAGTGCCAGGTTCCTTACAGTTTGCTTACAGTAGATCTTGAAATAATTAAATTTTTGGCAATTGTGTAGAGGACTGGCCAGTTTCAAATAGTACGACTTTTGTCGTATTTATTGGGACATTATAATTAGGAACTTACAATTATGAACGACTCTACAGTGTACACTATTATCATAAAATAAACAAATTATGTTTTTCTATGCTTGTGTCAAAAGTAGCGGCTTTTGATACAGTTTTTGGTGTCAAAAGCGGCCTTTTTGAGTATTAGTACGCAAAAATATTACTTTTCGGTATTACTGCTTAAAAAGACTGCTTTTGACACCAATAACTGTATCTAGAATTTTTTTTTACACTGGCGTAGATGAAACAACGTATGCAACATATGCCAAAAGAACATTTTTTTGCACTCATGCGCATTCATATAAAAAATTGTTTTTTTAGCACTTGCTGCATAATGTACTATTGCTGCAAAAATTAAAAGTACACGTATATTACAAGCCTTGTCTTCACCAAGAAACGTTAGGCAAATACTTTTGGTGCAAGGCTCGTACTCTTTGTGTTTGTCAATTACTAAAGTATACAAATCTTACCGTAAAGGAAAAATTCTACACAATGCTTGTGTTAACTTTGTATGGTAAAGGCAGCCTACATTCCAGTCTACGTTCTATTTGCTCTCATCGAAAATGTTTCCACTTTCAGTATACTACTTGATCTTAGTAGAAACACCTTACTTATCGTAGATATTTCCTGAGCGCATTTTCACATATCAAAAAATATACTTCTATAAAAAGAGTAGAAAGCGAAAGCAAAAAATATAATCTGTTTCTGCGTATAGTTAATCAGTGAATTATAGATCTTTATACATCAACAAATGTACCAATACAGTCTACCACATATTAACGTTTACATAGATCTTATTCCACAGAAAGTTCTAAGAAATCTAAAGACACGTAAATCTTTAATTAGCTTTTCTAAATATGATGAAATGAGAAATATGTAAGCTAACAAAATTCATTCTTTCTTGAAGCGTTACTGTTTTTGTAAAATGAGCTAAGATTATCTGCCAACAGTAAAAGAATTTGTTGATGACAGGGCTGTGAAGTAGGAAATCCAAGTACACTGTTGCACTATTATACAGGAAAATTAGAATTCGCGTGGGAATCATACCCACATATTCCCGGTCATCCAGGCAGAGCATTTTAGTAATACTTAAGTTTGCATTTATCATGACTTAGTCATTACTACGGAATAATAATCTACACACGATTCCTTATTTTAAAACTTAAATTGGAATTTTGCTCGGTGCGTTCTCCATCTCATCTTATTAGATCTAAAGAAAAAAAAATATTATTGCACAAATACACTTATTACCTTGCCATTTGAAAGTTTGATGAAAGCAGTTAAGATAATTGATATCATCTTAAAGACTAACCTCTAGACTCAATCTGTAACACAGTATGAAAACAAACTGTATTGTTGTTTTAGAGCAACAAAAGTACTTTGGTGAATTAGAACAGGTTTATAATTGATTATAACCAGCGGTGTATTGGAGGGGGAACGCAGGGGAACGGCGTTTCCATACTTACCAATAAATACTAAATATTCTTTTAAAAATCTAATTATTTTTATATAATAAATGTGTACTATAGCAATCAGCGTTCCTCCACTATTTTTTCTTGCTATACATCACATTAAGATTTTCAAACAAACTGCCTGGATCGACATTTACTTCCTTTGAAAGTGTAGGACGAATATCTAGACAATTATTATCTTTGGTATGGTATTTTTATTAAGTATGTTTCTTGGCTTCTGTACTTCTTTGTCTTCATTGAACGGTAGGCTGTAACAGCTGTTTTATTTCTTCATTGAAACTGCTGCTGCTGGTGTAAGGTATTCGGTTCTAATATCTTGTTTAAATCAGCCCACCTAAAAAGTTATACAGATAATATCACTTGTCAGCTGTCAAAACGAATTTTTTAATATTTACCTTGCCACCCTATGAAAAATATTGTTAGTACGCTGATGAAAAACAACCAAGAGTCGGCGTCAACTCTTTGTAGATCAGATCAGTGTTTTGTAACCTTGTTGTCACGAGATGATATACTGAAAGATTAACTGGGCGGGATCATGGAGTGAGAAGAACTTAGATCAGAATTATTTAATATCCCATTATGTTTGATCTTTAACGAAATTCCTTGTTATTAGCATCTCAGGAGTTACTCTAGAGATGCACTAAAAGTGTAGTACTCTAGCCTTCTTCTCACAAAATAGGTTTGTGCAAAACCATATTAATTAAAAATTTGGACATTAAAACTTTTCTTGATTTAGAGAGGAGTACCAACCTTACTAACTGTGCCCATCGTCATATGAGTGACAACGTCTTCCATAATGTAGTGTTACTAGCCTCTTACGTTTTGAGAAGTGTTCCTTTAATCTTCTTGAACAAAATCAGTTTCATTATTTTATTGATAATGCTTTGGCGGTATACGAACAAATAAACTAGATGTGTAAGACAATGGTGTAACTCACACAATATGCGTCATCTAATAAATATTCTCTAGTATACAGGTCGATTTTTGTCACTAAGGGTCATTTCAAGACAAAAGCTCTTGGCGTGCATTAGCAAATGCATAAAAGTCTTCATTTCCAATAGGACTGTAATATATAAAAATCCGTAAAATATTAGATACCTTACTACAGCAATTAACGTATTTCTTAAAAAACTTCCTACGCTGTGAGAGATATCGAAACAAAAATTTCCTGAGCGTGGAAACTGGCAACACTCCTAGACTTGGTAAAGTTTGAATGATCGCTAGTGAATCACCCTGTATAGTTTGAGAAACAAAAGGCAGCTTACCTTTTCAAGAAGAATAAGAAACCAAATTATTGTGTGATAATCTGATACTGATTGATTTAGTTGAAGAATTCAACCTGTGGTAGCATGAAGTTTTACTGCAAAGGTCATCACATTTTTCTTCGTTACTGCTGATCAAGAATAAATTGTTGCATTTGAAATTACTGCTGTCTGAACAACACAGGTGTTGGTTAGTTCTAGGCATGTAACAGAAAATTACAATTTCTGAACGGGTCATCCTTGTTTGCTATTAAAGAAACGAGAAAATTAATTTTACGCTAGAAAAGTTTTTCGTAACCGAACAACTTTGGTAAATTATAAAAATAATCAAAGTATTAAGTGCGATGGAAAAAGTTTAGATACGAATGGAGACATTTTAATGCTTTTGAAAATACTAAGTTGAAAATTGTTCTTAATTTATAATTTGTTTCTATTAGGAAATCAACTAAGGAAACATCAAAATAAAGAACCAATAAGCAAACATTATAGGTTACGATGTCAAAAAGTTTCTGTATAGCAAATGCAATAATGAAACTGAAAGTATACCTTTTATCCACCTATCACAGTTTATTTTAAATGAAATGTTCAGTTGAATGTTCATTTTATTATCATCCTACCAAATCCAGTTTTTCTAAAGTTTTTCTATTTTTTGTTTGAAATCTCTTGATTCTTTCTAATTTTCCATTAAAAAGACATAACAACTATTTTTATTTTAAATCAAGAAAAGGATAATTTCAAGGGAAATGAAGTATGAATTGCAAAATTGTAAAACAAATGTAAAATTTATTGCATTGTAAAAATGGCCGCCTTCGTGTAAACCTTACTTTAGGATTTTGTTATTACTATTAGCAATATAATAAAAGGTTATGAATTCTTGTAGTGTGAGTCTTGTCCCAAGATAAAACTTTATCTCTTACTTTTTCAAAATTACCTGTTCTACTTTCTTTGAATTCACTAGGTTTACACATAACATGAGGAGAATATTTTACATCACTTTCCATTTAACTATAGGAGTTTAACTTTAATTCTCCCATCTTACCCAATTCTGTACATTTTAAACCATCTTGGCAATTTTTCTTATTTTATTATAATTTATTTAATCAAAAGAAAGTACTACATAATTATTATACTAGGAATAAATCTACATAACACAAACTAACACATAACTTTTAAGTGCTTAGACTTGTTAATATCACTTTAAACAGGGCAGGATTAAACAATTTAGGCACACGCTAAAAGCTCTTGTAATTATATCGTGGCATGAAGTTGAAAGGTACAAGTTTTCAATATTCGGAAGAAAACCTTTTCAGAGAATCTGTGTTGCTTAAAAGATCTGAAAAGTACTTTTATCAGTTACAAACTTTCTTTTAAAGCGAAACTGTAGAAATCTTTTAAAACAATACCTATTCATCATAATCTTATTCTTTTTAAATGTCATTTTATTATTTGTTGTGAAAGAAAATAGGAAACTAGGAAATTAAGTTGATTTTATCGATTTTGTTAATTCTCTGTAAAACTTTGTACAATAATTAAATCTACATAACTATGAGTGTCATATTCTCTTGTAACAAAATGATAATATTTAATATGTTAAAGAATTTAAAGTAATTTACATATCTCTGGAATATTCAAATCATCATACATTTCCTTTCCAGATAAAACGATTTATGCATTATCAGTTCAAAGGGGTAATACGCGGTTTTACTTGAAGGTCCATTAAAACCTAATTCCTAAATTTACTTTTCTCAATTTACATTAAAACAAAAGTTTTATCAAATATACGACTATAAACTAATTGACTTAATTTATCTCTATTTTTATATTTTGCCACTAGGTGACACCACATCAATATTTAAGTTTAAAAACAGAACAACTTAAACTTACGTTTAATTTCCAAAAAGGCATTAAGCTTTTGCAAAATGCTGTGTTGGTTTCATTTTAGAAAGTTGATAACACATTTCCGGTTTATCTTCTACTTTATAATTTGCTTTAATCGAAAATTATATCATAATGAATCTTTCAGGAAGTACCACGCAAAGTTCGTTTAAAGCTAGTCTAAGTTGGTTGAAATTTTGAAATTTGATATTATTTAGGCAAAGAGGAAATTCTAGTAAAAAAAATAAAAACTTTTTCTGCATATGATGCACTGCATACCACAGATAGACTGCTAAAGCACTAATTTAAATTTTAAAATCCCATCCCTATGTATGAGGCTCATGCTTATTTTAAACACTTTTATGGAGGAGTCTATTTTAAGTTTAAATTGCTATTTCTTAAATTACTTTAATTTTTTTTACCTTTTTTAAGCTTTCCAGTAAGTATATTGATATTGTTAAATACAGAGTGTTCTTAAGTTACATTAATTTGGGAAATAAACTCTTTAAGAGTCGGTAGATGTATTGTAAACGATAGTTCACAACAAAAACCTTTTCTTATGGCATTTATTTTCCTAAGAATTACATAGCATTTTAAAATGAGAAGTATATAAACACTGCGTTCTATTTGGTCGTGTTGTGCAGCAATGTTGCGTGTTCCTTTGCCACCAAGTCATCAAGCTGTCCAAGTCAGGAAGGGAGGGCTTCGGATTGCAACACGCCTGTGTTTTGGGGTGAATTTCGATTAAAGGTCCGACTGCAACCATTTCCTCGTTCCATCTACACCGGTCTCATCCGCAAAGTTTGTAACTCTTGCCACAGGCTGCGACTGTTCCATCTTAAGTCGGCTTTTTGTGCCTGGGATTCTACACATCCGAAAACCATCATTACTATTAGAAACTTTTTCGTGGGCCGACACCACGATTAAATTCTCCGCATGCGAGGTTATGGTTCTGGAAAGAACTGATGTTTACAATTAACAACCATTATCTATATCTAATAAAATTGTTCAATAAACAACAGTAACAACTCATTAATGGAAAATGATTAAGCTCGCTGTCTTCCGTCATCAACAATATCAACATCTAGCATAATTGTGAACCGCGCACCATTAACTTGTAACTCTATTCCAAAATTGTTCAAACTTCATTCTACGTTCATAGTCAATTCATTCTTCTTAGTATATCGTTGTCTTCTTCTGGAACAGCATCTTTATCACATAATCCCGGGTTATCGTTATCAACTTAACCTCTATTGACCAGCATTGTCCTCAGAAGGTACATTTGTCTTCATTGCCGCATCTCAATCTCCACAACCACCACTTCTCTGGACAACTGCCAACAAATCTTTCTCTATCTAACCACAACGTTAGGCTTCATCCACCAACTTAACCACCGAACTGAAAAAAACACTCCAAGTATGTAACTCCTAAATCCACCGTTTTCCTTGGAGAATCGTCAATAACATGGTGATAGAGGTAGTATTCTTATGATTTACTACAGTATAGTATTGGCTCGGTAGATCTAGTGATTGATCATGATTCAATCTTCTGCTGTTCGGGCTTCTAAAACATCTAATATTGAAATTAAAAATGTGAAGGTTATTAACGATGAGGACGTCTTACTTAATTTGGAAAATAAAAAATGTGGCGTCCTCTCGTATTACTGTTTCACAGCGATGTTAATTAAAGTTGAAATCAGTTCTTGTGGTGTATCTTGCCAGAGATTTACACGAACTTTTGCAAGATCTTCAAGAGTCACTGGAGGAAATGGGAGTTGTCTAAGTCGCCTTTTTAATTCTCCCCATAAGTGTTCTATTGGCTTCATACTCAAATTTTAACAAGTCAAACCTGGACTGGAAAATTTATCATTCTTAGACATTCGACAACCTTTTTTGCTACATGGTGTCTTGCACTATTATGCATAAATATGAAATTATAACCCTTGGATGCTGCAAAAATGTTCATTAAAAAGCTCATTGATACAAAGCTAACTACGTGCGACCTTAAATAAAAATTCCATCCCATACTAGTATTGAACTTCCACGAAACTTATCAATTTGCCTGAAATTGCACTGAGCATATTGTTTCTCGAAACGATGATATATTTTGTCACGGCTGTCGCACGACGTTAAACAAAACCTACTGTCGTCTGGGAACAAAACTCGGGCCCAGTCTCGCATCTGTCAGTTTCTGTACGGTGCTTTACAGTGCTCTACAGAAAAACGTAATCAGCGAGCTAGCATTCTTGTCTATTGCGTTTTGTGCTTCAAAAAGCTGCTATCGTAGACTTCTAGCTATTACAAAAGGTCCAACACAGGAGTAGCTTTCCGTTTTCTATTTTGGCCTTCGTGCCTTACAAATTGTGCAGGTTCCCAAACCTCTTACTATTCCGCTAACCGATTATTGTCAAATCTAGTCTGGTCAGTTACTAAAGAATAGAAAATTTTTGCGCTTTCTCTAACAACGAAATTAATAAGAAATAACCCCTTTAATCTAAATTAGACTTAATATGCAATTTTTATAATTAATTCCATCTAAATATGCATATTTAGCTTTTTGATTTAGATTTTGATGTAGATTCACGTGGTGTACAAATTATGCGCCATTTTAAATACATCCTATACAATAATGTTAAATCTCAGTGCACTGAACAACATGGTTTTATCTAAACAGAAATCAACAATAACAACTCTTTCTTGTTTCACACAATTTGTTACTGAAACAGCAGATAAAGGACGGAATTTATACCGATCTCCGAAAAGAGTTTGATAGGATTGATTTGGTTCTTCAAATGTTGAACTTCATCGAATCGGTTTGCAGATTCTTGACTTGATTCCAAGAGTTCCTCAGGGCTCGAACATCGGCCCTTTACTTTTCATATTGCTCATTAATAATTCATGAAATGAAATGCATAGTAAATGTTTGCTATTTGCGAACGACTTCAAATTATATGTAGAAATTAATACATTAATAAATGATTGTATACTTCATCAACTTGATGTACAAATGGAACAATGATAACAATCTCTCTTTGAACATACCTAAATGTAAAGCAATATCTTGAAAAAGTACAACGCAAATTTCTTAAATTCTTTGTGCACCATATTGACGAAGTTTGTGCACACAAAATGCAGTTGTGTAGGCGATTAGATATGACTGTGGGAAGCCATCGAACTTAAAAGTAGAACTAGGGCCTTTGTATTGTAAGGACGTATTGAGTTTTCATGACAGATTACAAGTTTTAAGCACTTGGCCTACTTATTAGATTCTAATTAGTGCGACTAAGTATTACGTTAACAGAATCTTTTAAGATTAATCTGAACTAAATCGAAAAAATCACATTTTATTATGAACTTCAAGTTTAATTAGTACGAACGGCATTACACAAGCTGCTCCAGAATGAAGTAGTACATCATATCAAGATTCTTCGTAATGGAAAACTCTACATATTTCAATACCTCTCGATTTTATTAAGATAAGACGTGTATCTCGTCAAGAAAAAATTTTGTTTGATGTTGTTTCAAAACCCTGTATAAACTAAGAAAAGATATTAAAGTTATCCCAAATATTGATTACTACTCATAAGAACTAAACTAACAAATAACTAGATAATCATTTTAGAGGTGACACAAAATTACATTTTTATAGAGTGATAACCCTTAAATAACTTCATCTCTAACAAGATTTTAATATTTGATGTTTCTGTAAGATATATTTAGAAACTTTTCAGCAAATACTAAAATTCCATAGATTAGGTAAGCGGCATCAATGTTCAGAAGTTATCTTTTTAATATTTCGAACGTCAAAATAACATTGTGGTGCAATTCTAATCACACAGATATATCTTCCCATGAGAAATATAAATTTTCCCCGGAAGATCCTCGTGTTACAATTTGTAAAAACCATTTTTAAAAGCAAACACAACCTTTTTCCACAAAAATGTAATTTTTACAAGTTCGGAAATGTACAGGTAATGTAACAGTTTTTATAGGTAGTATGAATATTACTCATCGGAAATTTTAATAGGAATAACTAAAAACATGAAATAGAACTGATAGAAAGTTTACTGACTTACTGATTTGGACTAAAGCGCGTAGACTGTAAGGGTTACACAGTCTCTCTCTAAAGGTTAAATAAAAACAATGCGATGTTAAAAATAATTGAATAAGATAAAAACTAAAATAAAAATACATAAACAAGCACAAACATATATAATAAAGAAAAAATAAAACATACCGAGTATTCTACGCATTAGAAGTTACGCGGTAGGAAGGTTATAGATGGAAACTGTAAAACAGAAAGATTACTGGTCTTAGATAAGTAGAATGTGGTGTCAAACAAAAGCTGGCTCTCTACTCTTCTAAATAGATACAGTAGAGAATGTCCCATGAAAAATTTAAAAAAAATAACAATTTGCGTTTTGCAATTGCCCTGAGTAATAAAACCGTCCAGTTGAAATTTGAATAAGAGATCTTAAAGAGAGAGAAGATCAAATATAACTTTTATAAAACCTAAAAACTTATTTTGCTAATTCCAGCCCAAATGGAGAAGTGTGAAAAAACTTTGCAACAAACACTGAATACTGACAAAACGGTTACCTTTAAACTCTATATACTATATATTGTAGATAGCATCATGGAATCTATATCTCACATTCTATAGAACACCCTCTATAGTGGAAATTAATTTTAATTAATTTAATTTTTATCGATCTATACTTCTTTGATATTTCTACAAATAGCGATGCTATTGATTATCCAGAGATCTCTGGAACATTCCGTATATGATGCCACAGATAATCACTTCATAAGTTTCTAAGAAATTCAGATCAGGATCGAGAACAGCAGAGCAAAAGAAAAGAGCCACTTATGAAGAACTCTACATTTTCTGAATTCTTTAAGATTTAATTACAAACCTAAAGGTTATGCTATACTTTGCGTAAATCCCTTAATAGTGAAAAATAAATTATGAATTATAGGATAATACCTAATAACACACACAGTCGTAATATTTTGCTTCTGATTTGAGACCCACCTAAAACTAGTAAAAGTTCCTTCATACACTTCTTTCTGGCTGTGGAACTGCATAGAACTGAATGCGGCATCATGCAAGACATTACTGAAAATTTAAAAATTCAGATCTTAAGATACCAAATGATAGACAACAAAATGGACGAACCACTTCACTTTTATTTCATCGTCTGCCTGCACAACTCAAAATGTTTTCTTGCCTACTTGAATTCTCATTGAATGTGCTGCACTTCATCGACAATCCTATCTACTTTAATTAGCATTAATTCAAAAATTCTATTTCTAGCCAAACTAAATATTAAGTTATTCATTAAACCTTTAAGCTAAGACAGGGTTACATTTATAAACAATACATGACTGTTTAATGGCCTGCAACTTACATAATTGCTTCACTTTTAAGCTTTTGAATACCTACCTACAACTAGAGAAGCTTTTATGCTATTGAACGTAATTTGTTTCTTGGATAGGGTCAAGACACTGCAATAAAATTAATGGATAACCTGTTGAGTGATGGATTCGAAATGAATACTACTTATAGAGATTTTTATTGTTTTTGTTATTGTATTTTATTATGCAGAATCTAGAAAAAGTTTTAAAGCTTCAAAAATCTTTAAAAAACGAATTAATAATTGGTCATAAGCAAAAATTAGAAAAAACTGAAGGGACTATATGAAACTTTTAGGGCTGGTTTTCCTCAATCCATTTTCAGTTTTGGTTTTCGGTTTTACAAGTCAACTTTGTAATTTTCTATGCCTATATTCTCACATACAGTTCATGTTTTTTCCAGCGGAAACAGGCAACGTATTTCTAAAGAAATCTTTCGGTCATATTTTTGCTTAATTACACGGAAATAGTATAGAATTTAACAAAATTCGTCACACAAGAAAACATTAAAATTTTATTAGTTTTCAATTCATAACATGAAAATCATGCAACTGGAAGTATTTTTGAGTAAAAAGAGGAAAATATTAAAGAGAATCACAATTGTGATAATTAAAAAATCACCTCATTAATAAACAAATGTTACGGTTACATTTTAAAGTAGAAATGGGTTGTATTATCTTCTTTTTTCAAATCTTACTGGCCGATTTTAGTTTTCCTTTTTGATCTTGAAAACGGCTTAGTATTATTATTACAATTACTTTTCCGTAAATACAACGGTTCTCCTGGTACCAACAAAATTAGATTTGTGGGTTGGAACTATCGCTATGACGTAAATGCCAAAATAAATTTAAATTTCATGGAGATTATACATAAATGAGTTCTAATGGCCGCAAGTTTTTCTTTTTTTTCCACTAAATTGATTGTGTACAGGTATACAATGAACACGGCGTTTATAAAGAAAGATATCTTCCTTATTTTCCAAATTATCACTATTTTTTGTTGCTACCCACGGTTAATCACCGCGGCCAGTAATGTACGTTTCTTCTATACAGGCCACGCTAAATAATTTATTGTTATCTATCAAGCCTGTACAGGCCTATCGGTTGAAAAGTGGCATTTTCTAGGATTCGAAAACTACTCATTCGATTTTGATGGTTTTTGTTCATATGATCCCCTGCGGTCCAATAAGGACTCTGAACCATCCCTCCTTCTCTGGTAAAACAAGGACGATGCAAGTTAAAAGAATCCTCTGAACCTTGGTGCTTGGAATCGAGGAATTTGAGTAAAAGAACTATAACCAAAGTTGAGTTTGGCTTTATAGGACTGCGTAAGGGATGGGTGAGGTGAGGGTTTCTGTGAGATATCGAAACCCTGCTTGGGATGTTTATTTCCATAATAGTTCTGCGTAAGTAACTACCAAAAAGAAACTCCTCCCGCTCCAGTGGCAGCGCTAGAAAGTTTTCAAATCTAAACAAAAAGAATTGTAGAGTGAAATCAGGAAAAGTAATGAAAATGGAATTTGGTATGTATACTTAACAGACTAAGACTAAATTTCAATGCAATGTTTATCAGAAGCATTTTTGTAAGGAGTGTTTCTTTGAGATTCACAGTTGTAAACTCAAGTAAATGGCTTTCTTTGAATTAAATTGTGTAGAATTGTTCACTATAATCTTGGTTGCATTTCTCAACATTTTATTTTCGTAGTTTATCTCCATTTTTGAAGTTTATAGTAACTAGTTAGTCAAATTCTGTATTAGAATATTGAGAATAATTAAAATGTTCCCTTGTATTTTTGAACATGTTATCTTTACTAAGGTTTTTTATTATTATTAAACCAACTTTATAGTCCAGGTGTCTAACTTGTACGCACCGTACTTAGAGGCCAAGCCAAGGAATTTCGTACTACGGTTTCAAGCAATTGTAGGTGATAGACGTGGTGCACCATGGCTGTAAACAAGAAAAATACGTGGAACCATGCATTGTAAGCTATCGATTTTTTTTTCTCTTGTTTGGTAGACAACTTATATTCACCCCGGCACTTTAGGTGTTAAAGGTCTGTCTTAAAGGTAATACGAAGTACGATTATCTTTGCTCCTGCTTTAGATTTGTTATTTGAACTTTTGCCTTTTTATAAATTGCGACTTCGAATAAATCAAAGGCTGATTGAAAGTGTATGAGTTAAAACAATTAGGCAAAAAAAGGTTAATATAAAGAACAGAAAGAGAAAAACTATTTTTAAGTTTTCAATCGGCTGACATCTTAATCTTTTAGACAATGCTTTAGATTCTTTCAAAAAGATCGCCTTATTCGTGGTGCAATTGTTTGTCTGTCGGTGCCACCGTCCCAATGTAAAGAAAGAACCTTTTCTCACATAAAGAGTGAATTCGTACATCTTCCATCATCTATTCCAATTCTATGTATAGTCGACTATACCTTGATAAGCAAATGAAAACAGGATGACTTTTGAGCAATAGAAGAAAACTTTGGCAGTTGGTTTGTGAGTTTGCTTTACATTAACTTTTTCAGACGCCAAAGAGATCAAAAACGCTGTCGGTAAAAAACGGGCAATACCTGAAGAGAAAACCGTTTATTTGGAAATCACGAATGTTGAGCTTTGCTTTGTTTTTAAGCCTTGTTTTCAAATAATGTTTAAAATAACTGCTAAGTATCTTCAATTTTTGTTATGTCCCAGCAGGTCAGTTTCAAATTATTTTAAGTTGTTTGTTGACTAATTTAAAGTTAAGATGAAAACAGGTACATTCAGCTTTAGATAAACTTGATTAAAGATTTTCATGTGTATATCAACACTTTCTAGATGTTGTTGCAATGGCTACATCGGTAAATCTTGCCCACAGACAGCATTTGCGCGTTATCTCATAAGTGCTGCGGTTTTGTTGCTTACTCATAAACATGCGCTGGCAAGTCGTAACCTGTTGGAAATATGACAGGTAGGTCCTTGAAAACGAGTTCTATGCATTTTGAATGCGTGTACTTCAAAGTAATAGTGTAACTATCTAGAGATCAAAGCCTTGAAAGTAAAAATTTGATGAAGACCTTTTGCGAATAACATTCGAGCGTAACTCATGAATAACTATTGAACAACTTGCAGCTGTTTGAAACGTACTGATAAGGTTTTTAAACTGGGAATTCATTTTGAACTACTGAATTCGAATGAGATCATCACTGCTAATCTCTATTGTGCTCAATTTGAACGTCTAAAAGTAGCACTAGAAGAAAAACGGCTAGTTTTCGTAAATCTGAAAAGCGCTCTTTTCCGTCAAGACAACGCCAGACCGCATAAGGCAAGACCAATGCGAGAAAAACTGGAGGAGCTGAGTTGGAAAATAAAGATTCATCCAGCATATTCTTCAGATATAGCAACCTCCGGTTTTTATTTGTTTCGTAGTTCATAACACGATTTAATTGTCAAAAGTATGGCAAACGACAACGATGTCAGTGATGTAATAAACCAGTTTACAGCTTCGAAACCGGCCGAGTTTTTTAAGAAAGGCATCGATGATTAACTGAATGATGGAAAACAATTGTAGAAATGATGGGAAATGTATTATTGATTAAAAACAAATAACCTTTTGTTTTATTTGGACCGAGTTGCTTTTGCAACTGTGCTTTAATAAAGGTTGTTTTGGATTATTCTGTTGTAGATTAACCTTTTGAGTGGTTTGGGTGCTTGGAATTATTTGGTTTCAAAATGGCTATGATACTATTGATTTGGAGTACGTTTGTAAGCATACGTGCCAGCCATTGTTTTGAGTACAGTATTTTGGATGAATATCGTTAAAATCTTAACTGTATGAGATTGGTCTTCTGATATTTTAAAGGTGTGTTATACCTGGCACCACTACATTTGGAATTACAGGAAAGTATCATCAAACACAAGATGGATGTTATGATTTTCTATCTATCGTAGTTTAATCATTCACCATTTTATCAGTTTTCGTGCACTTCTGACTTCGTATTGACTGCTATACACACAGCAACAACAATAACAAGTTAATATCACATCATCATTTTTAATAATGTCTTTGAGAATGTAGCTAGCTATAAAAATATTTTCAATTTTATTCTAATTAAATGTTGCTGAACTAACTATAGACTACTTTGTGAATAATTATAACTACTGTGATGAAGTTATTATTATTATTTACCTCTCGAGTGGACCTGAACTGCTGCTAACTCATTATCTACTTATATATCATTATCAAGATACAGGCATTTAGCTCTCCCTATACCTATAAATTTGTCAAAATCTAATTGCAGATTTAGATTTTTTATACAACTAATTCTTAAAAAAACCAATTAAATATGTAGTTGAGACATCTTGATGTATGATAACTATGAGATCTATTTAAAACATTGGTCCCCATATTCTTTTGTTTGCGCCTTTCAGTGTTATCCAGATACAAAGTGTCAAACTAGAAATTAACTTTACATTCTATTTAGAAGATTAAGATAGATCTCTTGCAATTGTTATTAGGTTTTTAACATTTGATGACACATGAAGATTAGACGGATGTTGTTCTTGCGAATAAGCTAGCTGTCATTGATATCTTTAATAAATGAAATTTAACGACGGAGTCTGCTATACTAAGGATTTTATAATTATTCCGTTTTAGGCATCAGAAGGGCACATTATATAGTATACGAGGGCGGTTCAATAAGTACCCGTGTTAGAAATGAAGATACAATTTTTTTCAAAATTTTTTTTTTATTTTTCAACATAGTCTCCTTTTAGAAATATACACTTCTCCCAACATTCCTGCCATTTTTTTAACCCCTCCAAAAAATAGGATTTGCCGAACTCTCCAAAATACGCCTCTACCTCGGCGATGACTTCCTCGTTTGAGCTAAATCTTTTTCCCGCGAGCCATTTCTTCATGTTAGGAAACAAGAAAAAGTCGCAGGGAGCCAGATCGGGTGAATACGGGGGATGCGGCAGCAATTCATAACGCAATTCATGCAGTTTGGCGGCGACAACTCCGGATGAATGTGCTGGTGCGTTATCGTGGTGAAACAGCACCTTCTTTTTCGCCAAATGCGGCAGTGTCTCCTTCAATTTTTTGTCGAAGCTGTCTAATAACTCACTGTAGTATTGTCCAGTGATCGGTCTTCCTTTTTCTAAAAAATCCATGAGGATGACGCCGTTCGCATCCCAAAAAATCGTCGCCATGACCTTTCCGGCCGATGGAACCATCTTCGCCTTCCTTGGAGCAGATTCACCGGGAGAAATCCATTGTTTTGATTGTTGCTTAGTTTCTGGTGTATAATGATGAATCCAGGTTTCATCAACGGTGACAACTCGACGCAAAAACGTCTTCGGATTTTGCTTAAATTGCTCCAAACACTGCTTCGAAGTTAACAGCCGCATCCGTTTGTTGTCCACCGTTAGCAATCGCGGCACCCATCGCGCCGACAATTTTTTCATCGCCAACTTATCATGTAAAATATTAATTGCCGTTCCGGTCGACACATCTACGGCCTCTGCTACTTCACGCACTTTCGTTCGTCGATCAGCGAGAATCATGTCGTGGACTTTTTGAATGATTTCCTCGGTAACCACGTCTGCCGGGCGTCCTGGTCGCTCCTCATCAAAAACGGATGTTCGCCCACGTTTAAATTCGTTGAACCAATATCTAACTGTGGTCATGGATGGCGAAGTGTCCCCATAAACAGCATCCAACTTTGCTTTTATCTCCTCGCATTTTTTTCCCATCCAAAAACAGAAAGCGAATTACCGAACGATACTGCTCTTTTTCCATCTTAGCTAAAATCACGAAACACGTCTTACTCAAATGGCTGTCAAATCCAAACTAACCTATCAATCAGTCTGCAATTTGTTATACCGTCGTTTGATAGATGGCAGCACACGATGATAACACCAACTTCCCTCAGGAACGCCTTCTGTCGTCAAACACGGGTACTTACTGAACCGCCCTCGTATACTGCGGGGTAATTGAAAACCGTTATACCTACTTAGGAACAATTTCTAAAAAGGATGGCCTTACTGCTTAATCAAGATGAAAGAAATGAGTTAGTTTTAAAAAAGGAATTAGAGTATAAAAGTTTTTCTCGTTTTTACAACGCCATAAATAATCTTTCTGCAGGTTTATCATTTTTTTTAAATTCTAAAATGGAACAATTATAAAATTTTTACTACACGCAAGTTTATTGTGCAAGATTGTTTGTTGCTTCTGGAATTAGGCTTTGTAATTTCTTTATTTATCTTTACCAAAAAAAAAGAATGAAATCTTGATGTGTAGCATCTTTATGTAATTTTAAATTCATGTAGAAGTGAATACTATCACCACTACTTTAATTTAACTAAAGTAGAGACTTATTCCTAAAATTGATTTCAGACTATATTTGAGATTCAGAAATTGATTGTTAAGTAATTCCTGCTAATGCATACTTTATTTCTTTTTCGTATCAGCCTTCGTTATTATCAGTAAGATCTTTCTTGGCCCCTTATAGAAACGAAGTTTCCCCTTCTCAACAACTCGTCACATTACTTCACTTTCAATTACTCTTATTTCCTTTGATAAATGAAAATTGAAAATTGAAGTTTTATTTGTTAAAATAAGCATAGAATTCAGAACTTTGAATTTGTTTATATTAACCGGTCAAAACAAAAATAGAACTATCTCATTAAGATCATATCAGTGTTGAAACCGTTCATTGGACTGATAATAACTGTTAATTGATACATATCTGTAATTCAACCATGATTATTAATTACTACGAACTAGCGGACTATAGATAGGAAGTATTTAGATTGCTAACACTTAAAATGCGGAACTATCAAACTAATATCGTACGCATTAATAATTTTGTGAATACATTGCCATTTTATCAGCGAATGATTGTAAACAGAATTTCATGTAGAACTATTTCAAGAGAGTGTTACCAATAGCGAAGCGTCCTTGAAGATATTCCAAACTCATGAATAACTGCAAGTATCTATGCAATTTCATCTGGAACTGTGTATTTCCAGTCAACTTTATTAATTAAAACAGCTGACTAAATATTACCTATCATGTCAACAATATTATTTAAAATTGACTTTTTTTAGCATAAAAATAAAAATACAAAATTCATTCCATTTACTTGTGCAATATACATAAACATCAAACTCTATCTCAATTACTGAGACGAATCGATAAGACAGATTCAAAACGATTCTTAATTAAGCGGGGCGTTTCTTAAAACAGTGACATGACTAGTTTGTGTTTTTTCCTCTGAAACACTATATATCTTGATATCTTCTAACTTCCTACCAATGGCTAAGGTGGGAATCATTACATAGTTAATAATAATGGAACTGTATAATAAAAACTTCCATCCAGCAGATCCTGATTCTGAGATTTAATACCTTTGATTTTTACTAAATTTGAGTTAGTAATTTTGCAGCAATGCATTTCGAGTATATTTACTTTATATCACGTAGCGTCATATCAATACCACAGCTTAGCATCGATTAACTTAAAGGTAGTGGCCTCAAGGATGGTGTAGTATATTTTAGAGTCTGATTTGGTGATTTCGAAAAACCAAAGAAATGTTATACAATGCATAGTTATCAAAATTTCTGAGAGGGCTGCAGACGTTCAATCTTATGGACCAGCTGTATCTGTTTCCTACGTACTATTCGTTGCAACAACACAATGTAGTAATAATTGAAATCAAGATATTCCACTTGTCTTCAGCATTTTCAAAAAGGTCACTTAGTATTAAACACTGTTTACATATCCACAATACTTACGATAAGTCTGCAGTCCAGAACGATTAACTTTGATTACTTCAATGGAATCTTCTAAAGAACTAAGGTTTTTATTTCCTGCCTTGAAATTTATCCGTTAAGCTGTAGGTCTTGACAGTTTTATTGTAATTACAATTGTTGTTGTTAGTGCAACTCGAATTTACATCCAGCAAGACAAAACTTTTTAAGCCATTTTCCAAACGTTTCTTTTTTAATTTAATGGAATAAGACCTTATTTTTAAATTACCAAATCTTTTCATTGAGGTTAGGAGCTGTGCGCTATATTTATTCAAAAATTCCTAAGATGAGCTTATGAGCTGATTATTGAATATTTGATAATAACTAAGCTCATGCAGTCTCCTGTAAAAGTAACTTGACCTAACCTATTCAGTAGGAGTATAAGCTTCTTTGTTAGCTAGTAAATCAGCAACGGTAGCAAACTAGCTTCTTAGGAATGCTCAAATCAAACTATTCTGAAATGATTACAAATGGAATAAACTTAAAATAATAAATTCCAAAAATCTGACACTATGGTTTAACCTTATAAAAATCTTGGTAATAGCAAGTAATAGTAACATAGTCGCCGACCAGGAAAATTGTTCGAAAACAATTTTTCGAAAACAATTGATCGAAAAAACAATATATTGAAGACAAATTTCCGAAAGTGTATTAACGCCAAAAAACAATTTTTCCAAACAGAAATGACATGGAAGAATTTAGACGAATTTGTTTTAACATCAAATCGTACAATAACAATTTTAAATTATTAAGGCAATATTTCTTAAACAGGTGTCTATCCCTTGGTTACTAAATTCTGCAGTAAAGTCTTTGCAACTGTTTATTAGTCGTTTAGGTCTTTTATTTTAAAGAAGACGATTTTTCTGATTTAACCAAGTATCTTGAACAGACGAAGTCTTGTACTTGGACAGACAACAAATTATTTTCCAAAATACCGCTAATTAGCTTTGCAATAGAATAAACAGGTACAAAAGCTAAAGCTTTTAAAAACTTAATAATCTGCTGAAATTCTGCATCAGAGTCGTTTTGTTTTTTAAATCCAATTTGCTGAATTTTGCTCTAAGCATTGCTTAAAATAAAAAAAATCCAATACATCTAAATGCCAGAAAAACTTCTTTTACGGTAAGTTCAGAATCAGTTACAATCACCTTAAGTGAAAGTAGGTTACTAAATGCATTAACTGATTCCTTCAGTTCACTGAAAATTTGAATGCAAGCTGCTTTTTGTTTATTCGGCATAAGGGTATAAATTAATGACAAAACTAAATCATCGACCTTTACGTAAATTGTGTAGAGCTGGTAAAAATAGTTTAGGAACGGCATTAAATGTTCCGTCACAGAATCAGTAGTGTGATAAATACCTGATATTTTCTTGAGTAGCAAAAATCAGAAATCTGTTGTCGTCCAGGTGCAGTGCCAGAGTATCTGACGCCTATGGCAGAATGTCTTAAAGCACTTTCGTGTGGTAAACAGGATGGTGCGTTTAATGTCAATTCCGGTTGTCTTATTAACCACGTCTTAGCGTCTATGGCATGTTGCCTCATTTGCAAGTCTATTCGCCGAGCCTGTCAAAAAGTCGTTTGCTAGAAAAAAGAAGGAATACCAAGTAGTGGAAAAACAAAAGGTAAGTTAATTTAATTTTGTCAAAAACATTCCATCTTTGAAGAAGGAGGTAAAACTTGACAAACACGGGTAATATTCGTACAGAAACTTTATTGAATTTGGTGGCAGAGTAAACAAAAGGTGTAATGTCATAAACATAGGCAGAAAGAACAACATAGTACTTAGCTTGGCCAACACAACTACCTTGGAGTTTTCTAAAGAGTCCAAGAAGTCTCTAAAACATAATAAGATGTTTTCAAAGTATCCTACATCAAAGGCCAAACGATCCGGTTACAGTTATAGAAAATCTTACGCTACCAAGACTTATTGTTTTAAACGCCTGTGTCCACCCCCTTCGGAAAATCAACACTACGCTATGCTTTCCAGACTCTCTGGAATTGGTCCGATGTGTCTCGAAAAATAGACGTCAGTTTGTCAGCAATAGGGTTTTTCTTAACTATGAAAAACTATATGTCACCGTTAAAGTTATGGAAAGCAAATCTCTACTTTACTAGCTTCATAGATTAGTCGCTGAGAATTGTTATCTTTTTGGAGATTGCCCATAAACAAAGAAAGCAATTCAAGTTGCACTGTAGCTAATGATAAGAAAGTCAAAAGAATTGGATACACATACCAGGATTTAATCTCCAGCGAGCTAACTAACTATCTTTCGATCTGTAGAAAGACTTAAATTTAGAGCAAGATAAGAATCTATAACCAAGCATTAAATATGCCTCTTTGACGTGGATATGATTCTTTAAGGTCAGCGAGTCATTTTTAACACATTTAAATAGAATACGTCGTCTATTTGTACTCCATGTCAAAAATCTCGCTTATCATCAATGACGAATTCTCCGGCGACAGGAACGAGCAGATCAAGAGCCAAAAGTCACCCTTTTCTGAAATTATACAATCGTTATAAGCACGATCTAAACCTCTACCTGTGAAAACTACCAGGGATGACAGCCGCCAAAAAGTTTTAGAGTAAAAGTGAAAACTAAAACACTTTTTACTATTTCCTTTACAACATTACGATGCTGTTTTCATCCAGACTCTAGATCATGGTACTGTCAAAAAACGAACACCGGATGCTCTTTGTTATCAAACATTCTGACATTCACAAATCAACAAGAAAGTGCCACGTTCTAGCGAGTCGCAGTGTCTATAAGATAAGCAAAGCCGATTTGCAAAAATCCGTGAAAGGTTCATTCTTACTAATTTATGCCTTACATCATAATTATATATATATCTCTTTTCTTGAAGTTCAAAATCTTAAATTGATCTCTTAGTTTCCTATTAAACATTTTATTTTTGCTTTGTTTTTGACCAAGCAAGTACATTCTGGGAAAGACTTTCCTCGTTGCTTAACTCAGCAAAGGTTAGAATCGCGTGACGTCAATGTCGATCGAGACATTCAAGGGTACAAGAAACACGGCTGATTCTAGAGTATTTGGCACCTATGCCAGAATTTTTTAAGGCATCTTTATGTGGTAAACAGTTTCAGCTGTCTTAGTAACACTGTCTAGTCACCACGGCGCTTATGGCAACTTGCCGCATTTGCACCTCGGCTGCGCATTTCTGTTTTTTGATAATGCTGGAAAATTATTCTTTGCTTCTCTAATGTTTTGTATAGTTCTTTTTATGGTGGAAACGCAAGCTCTTGCAGACTCATTACTTGCCATGGCTTCGGCTGTTATTCCATGAAGAGTTACTTTAGACTGTTTGCTTTTTTTCAAATTTCTTGCAGTATCTTCTCAATTCAAATGTTTTAGGTTTTCCGGTATGCTCGAGTTAGGCGGTAGTTATAGTAACGTCTTTTCTGCTTATCGCTAGTCCTTTGCAACCCCTTTTAAAGTCCTCATACTTCTAGTAGGTTGCATTTTCTGTTTGTCTGTCTATTCATAGTGGTATAAGACTTTTTTACCTTTTCCTCTCTTTACGAGCGGATACCAACTGAAAATATTTGACTGTAATAATAGGTTTGTTTGTTTGCTTAGTACTTTTTTAACTTTTTACCTCATAAGTTCAGTGACTGTAAGAAGAGATGGTTATATATTTGAAATTGAGATACTTTGATCAACGAACGTACGCTTCTATTCAAAAGTAAAGCGTACACTTTATTTACATGTTGTAAATTAGATTTCTTTTCAAATGGTTTCTACGGTAACTCAGGAAAATATTAATACAACAATTAAACCCAATTTGTGACATTTATATCTGTGATAATTTTTTGATGTTTAATGTTACCTGGTAACAAACTATAAAGGTCGAGTTTACGTTAACAAAATATTGCCCAAATTATTTACAGTAGTTGTACGCTTTACTTTTGAATAGAAAAGTACATATTGAGTGCAGTATAGTGCAACTTGTTTAATTTCACAGTTTCATAACCTACAAAATGGAAGATGAAATAATTGGTTTTTTTTATTGGTAGGACAGTTCGGTTTTTTAGGTTAGAAGTCAACATTGTTGCATCAAGAAACGCCAGCTTTTTAGATTAGAAGTACTATTTCCCGCTTCTGCACATTTACACCTCTTTGAAGTGTGCTTAAAGTATAAAAGTATAAAAAGTACAAGTTAGTGAAAGTTGCACTTTAAAAGCAACGAACATAACAAGTGTTTACTTATTCGTCTTATCAAAGTAGCCTGGTGCTACGTTGTACGTAGTGTGCCTTGATATTGTTTTATTAAATGTCATTTTTCTAATGGGAGGGTGGACAAACTTGTCAAACAAAAGAGACAAAAATATACGTTAGCTCTCTGTTCGCACTGCGGGTGTAAATGAAAGAAGAAAGAAATCAACAGTAAATATAATTTTTTTCCCAGGCTACCTTGATAAGACGAATAAGTAAATGTCCGTTACGAACTTAGTGGAGTTGCTGCTTGACTAATAAATATTTCTAATTGCAATTTAATATTATGTACAGTTAGTAATTGAAATTTTTTCTAATTAAGAAGATTTTAGGTTTCTTAAATTGTCAATTATAATGTCTTTTATCAGAATAAATTTTAGTCGCTTACATCCAGCATTACTTTGAATAACGTGAAGTAAAGAATGACTCGTTAATTTTTTTCGAAAAACTGTATTGAGAAGGGTAACTGATTTATTAATCTTTTTATTAATTTTATTAACAGAACTGTGCGTTGTGTGTAAGTTACATATGGGCCACATAGTTACTAGAATCTATACTCATAGTTTCCACTTCTTCAAAACTTACTTTTCTTATTCCACTAATATCAATGCTTTTATATTTCATACGTATATAAGTAATGAAAAGGCTGAATCATCTTGTATAATTCAATACTTTATAGCCTTGTTTGATAAAAATATCAAAATATATCGAAGATGTAAAACAAGAAATGAGGAATATTAAAAGGAATGTATGAGCAAAGAGAAGAATAAATTCAACAAGTTTTTCTTCCACCGTTATAAATCTCTTTTAAAAAGGAAAACTTTAAAACATAAAACATCTAATTTTAGTCATGTTAATTTCGTTACTTTTGATATACAAGCTTTTATGTTTATTATTTCCACATTAAAAGTTGAATAGCGCTTGAAAATTTTTTTATGGATGATGAAAACACTAAATAAGTTCCTTTTACGATCTTTCCTGGTCTTTCCAAGAGATTTATGTGTTTCAAGTATTGATTTGATATATAGCTATTATGATACCAATTTAAATTCTTAATTAGTGTTTACAGTAATCATTGTTAAATTTAATGCGCGTGTATGCATTGTTGCTAGTTAAATGCGTTCAAATGCGTACTACTTCAGAAAATGTTTCGAATGTAGAGAATGAGAACGCTGTGATGTGTGAAATAATAGAGAAAATACGTAAAGTTGAGAAGACAGTCTTATTAAGATGCATTTAGTTGTAAAGTGGTACGTGGGTATTCAAGTGAAGTACCGTTTTGTATTACAGTTTGGAACATTTCCTGATATTTACAGATAGTATGTACATTTTCGTTGTTAAAACTTAAGCCTTTTATATTTTATTAATGTTAAAATACGGCTCTTAAATCTAAATTTTATTCTTTGTTCTTCTTACTAATTGCTCTATTATTTAATGTATGTAGTTACTAAAGAGCGGATTTCTATGTAATATTTATTGAGTGCACGTGCGCATTCAAACTAATGAGATGATACTACCTTTTAAAAAAGCTTGATTTTGTTCTACTGCGCGTTTTCCAAACATTAAGAGATTTGAGAACAAGATCCTCTTATTATTGTTTACTCTCAACCCTGTGGGTATATAATGAATGTATTTGAAAGAAAAAGTAAAATTAAACATCATTAAATTAAAAAAATTAAAGTAAATTCAGTATAATCACGTGGACTTAAAGTAATTTTGCATAACTAGATAATTCTGAGATCTCTTAAATATTAATAAAGACTTAAAGAGACTAACTTATTAATTTATCACGGTAATCTTCCTTCTTTCTTTTTATCGTGAAACAAGAAATAATTAAATGGTCACAACTTTAATTAATTAATTTTAAAATTTCTACAATTTGTATTAATTTTAAATCTAAAAAATGCGTAATGTAAATCTTATTACAGCTCCACCTACTGGTGACATCCGGTAAGAGCCCAGATTGCGCAGTAATTCAGTCATGTGTATTTTACCTCAATATTCTGTTACTCATCAAAGTTATACTCTCTAGGACCACTACCATTGCGTGCATATTCTGTCGCTCTTTCGTGGTTCGAGCACACATTCTTGTCCAGCGTTCGTTGCCGCGAGTAACGCCGCGAACTGACTGTCAGTGTGTAAACACTTACAGAACTTCTTTTTCTTTTCTGGCTGAGGAGAAGCTTATTTCTACACCGGCCACTACCGGAAAATAACGTTGACTAAACATAATAAAGTATTGCAATGGTATGAACTCCAAATATTTTACAGAAATTTTTAAAAAAATTAATAACTTTTATTCTTAATGGTCCATATAGAGAATTAATAAATTTGAATGAAATCTAATTTCTACTTTAAAACTAATTTGTGGTTTTATCTCAAATGCCTCGTATACTCTACTTCCAAAAATAATTCGCTTTCAAATAAATAATCTGCTTGCTCACTCTCAAACTATATGAAACCTTCACAAATGATCGAGAACACAAGATCTAATTTCAGTACAGAGTTACATTAAATTACAATAGAAAAAACAAACAACCCTACCTAATCGTACCTTTTAAATCTAATTAATAATTAAATAACTCAATAACTATCTTAAATACAGCGTGATCCAAGTTTGTTGACCTCCTAGTTATAAGAAAACTTTCCTACCTTGCTTCATAGTCCACATCCTTGTGATGTCGGGTTCCATTTAATTGTTTCCAACCAGATCAAGACACCAACAGAAAAAGTACCAGACTATTTCAGGGCAGCAGTAGGAAAAACACCATGCCAACTGAAGATACCAGAGAGAAAAGCACTATTCCAAATTAGGAAACCAGTGAAAAACGCACTCTACTATCAATTGGCTGATACGATACTTTAACAATTAACATGTTGATAACACATCGGCCTTTTCAAGTGTTTGTTACATTTCCGTATAACTCACAATGTATAATTTTTAACTGGTAAGTATTAACTACTAAGAGACAAGCGACAAGCCTCAAGTAAGTAAATTTTTCTTGTGCCTCTCTACTTATTACTTCTTATTTACTAATGCCTTACTTCCTATTACCTATACCTTATACTAGTCCATACCTACACAAATCAACCGTATTCCTCCTCATACTACAACCTTTCACATAATACATCATAGCATTTACATTACATTGAAAAATAATTTTTCCAATACAAGTTACGTTTAATTGGTTACAGATGGTTTAGTATATTACATTACTCTCTTTGCATCATTCTTTAGATTGCATTTTCTATTCTTACGTAAAATAGTTTTCATTATATTAATTGTTTTGAACCGATCAGTAAGGTATCATGTAATAGTTATTTTTTTAACTTTTAAAATAATATTTAATTTGCAATATTTCAAGGTACTTATCTTTTTAAGAGAGCTTAGCTTACAGAGCTCAATGAAGAATCGAAACTTTATCAGTTAATTTTCAAGAAGGAATTAGATTTCCTTACAAAAACATTCATTTAAGAATTTTAATTTTTTTTCAAATTCAAGTTCGGTCCAGTCTCCACAGCAGTATAATTAATTAATCTGAGAATCAGCAAAAGCAGAACAATGTGATTGGTATGTGCAAGACCTCAACAAAATTGTTAAAATAAACTCTAACCTATCCATAGCTAACTGTGGTTCAATCTCAATTTACAGTGTTTGGTCTTGTACCATAGCATTGTTAATATAAATAATTGGCTGTAGTTTGAATTATAGTTACGTACCTAGAGGATAGGCTGGTAGGAAATAATCAAAAATCGACTTAACAGTTTATTTCTCAACATAGTTCTCTTCAACTTCAATGCAATTATTATTTCGTTTAATTAATAAATATAAACCCTTGAAAAAGTAATTTTTTGCGTACTGTGCAAAATATTCCTCTGTAGTTGTCTTGATCGTATCATCGTCCTGGAACTTCCTACTTCGTAGGTCGTTTTAATTAAAGGGTACCACGCCTGGTCTACAGGGGAGGTGAGCAATTTCCTCAAATGCCTATGGGTACATTATCGTGCAATAGAAAAACGCCCTCCTAAGTTTATCACGTCGTTTCTCTTTAATGATATTTTCCAATTTTATCAGGTTAGCATAATATTAGGTCGTCACTGTAGTAGTCAGCGATGAATAGTCAATGAGCAAATCACCTTTGTAATCCCAAAAGATAGTGGCCATAACTTTATCTGCACCTTTGGTCATTGTGGTGAATCTACGTTTCATCTTCTTGCTCAATATCTTTACACATCTTTAAAAGTTTACTAAAAGCTTGAACTCTCCTTTGTCGATGAAACCGTGACAATATTCTGAGCATCCATCTAGCACTCACCTTAGACATACCTAAAACGTTATGCATGGTGTTTCCTACTCTTTCTTGCTAAGGCTCATTTGAGTTGCTATTTGCCACTGTTAAATTTGTCAGTCTTGAAGAATTAGATTTTGTTTACATTTCCAGGGTAGGGATCATCTTCAATGGACTCGCGGCCTGTTTTGGACTAGGATGACCAAAAAGTATCCTATGTGATGGAACAGACTCGCCCAAAACCTAAATTTCTAATCTCAGTTGCGTCTAAGTCTACATACTCCATACTAAAAATTCTCAAGTCAATTACACTCTCTTATTTTCTAAACTTAAATATTTTTCTCAAAGGTCATCCCATAAGTAACAAGATTTTTTTCCATAACATTAGGTCCAAATAACAAGTAGTTATTGGTTTTTAATCAGTAATATATTTGCCATTATTTTCTGCAATTGCTTACCAAAGTTTGGGTAACTCATCCATACCTTTCCTGAAAAATTCGGCCAGTTTATAAACTACGAAACAAATAATAATCGCTATATCTGGAGAATATGCTGGGTGAATCATTGTTTCCCAATCCAGCTTTTCTAATTTTTCTCGCGTTGTCTTGATGAAAAAACGCTTTTCTAAATTGTTAAAGCTGGCCGTGTTTCTCCAAATGCTGCTTTTAAACGTTTCATTTGAGCACACACTGAAGGATAGCAGTTCAAAATGAATAATTACCTCCGATTTTCAACAAAAGCAAAGCAATACATTACATGGATGCAATCCTTCTCTAGGTTGGGGTTGGGGAAAGTCTCCTGGCAATAACATTGCTTTTTATGGTAGAAATTGTGGTAAAGGATCCACTTCTTGTCTGCAGTAACGATGCGGTTTTAATAAACTCTGATAGTACATCTTTGTCGTGCGTTTTGCTGCCTCGACGACACGCGATTGATAGGCGGTTAATAGGTTATAATATTATAAGAATGATAAGACTATAATTGAAATTTTCGTTAGTTATCGATTATTTAGATAATAACTTAACAGACTTTTTTATTATTTACGTGTGGTAATAGTCGTAATATGGACACCATAACGCGAGCTGCAACATTAAATGAGAAAATCGTGAATTAAGGCTTAAGCGAATCTTATGTTTAATGCTTTTAGCGTTGATGTACACTGCTATTAACATAAGTGAATCTGCCTATTCTTATTATGTTAACAAACTACCTCAACATTTAAGATTGGAATAGATAATATTAGAAGTTAATAACATTATTCTAGTCTCGTTATAATATACCTAACAAGGAGTTTTTATCAAAAATTCTGCGTACGTTTTCATTAGAAGGTTTTAATTACCTTTAATGCTGTTAAAAGTTTAACTTCTGATCTTTTGTTATGGCGCAATATTCATAATTTAATTATATATTAAATCTCAAAGAAACCTTAATCATCACGTTAAGAAGTTAACAGACTAGAATTTTCTCTAAAAACACAGAGCGCCCTAATAAAACCGTAAAACGTCCTGCTAATGTCAGACACAACATTTATTTGAGTACATCAACCATTACGTCTTGTCACTCTCCTGCTAATAAAATTTAGCTGTTACTTGCAGATATATAACGTTAGGAATATGAGAAACGCACCACTTTCATTTTGCTGAAAACAACCCCAATTTATTTGTAATTACGATTTCAGAAAGTTTTATATTATTATTTAAAATGTATAAATGTTAAACGGGGATTATCTTCTTATAGTACTTTTAGCTATAGATATGTAGTACACTCGACAAAATAATAAATACAGAAACGTTAGTAATAAAATACCTGCGTGAAATTTCAATCTACACCCCTACGTTTATTTATTCTCTATATTTAAGTTCAGATGAGGATAACCTTTTTTTGTTGAAAGGCAATTCCTTGAAATTACACTTTATTTTATCTAATAACATCTAAAAGCTTTTGACAAAATTAAAAACGATTTCCTCATGTAAGTTATATGTGGACTGGAGTAATAAATCAATTAAATTAGTGCTCCAAATTGAATAAGATTAAAGGCGATTGAGAAAAATCCAATCATCCGTTTCTAATATTTTCTAGACATTCTTTTTTTATATTAATTTCAAAAACTTTTGGTTTAACATTGTTTCAATATAAAAATTATAACCGTAACTAAAATAATACCTTGCTTTCATTACTACTCTTAAGTGTTTTATTGTGTTTGGTTCAAAACAATTTGCGTTCTGTTAAATAAAATGAATTATAAGAGGACACAAATAACATTCTATATGCAATAACTAATAAGCAAGCAAGTCACCTGCTTCGATGAAGAAAGTAATTGGTGTCTTGCTATTTGATATTACTAAGGAGTTTCCAGTTGCTGTACGGGAGTTATTGAATATACTACTCCTAGTTTTACTTTTCTTCTTTCCACTAGACAGGTATAGAACCTGTTAGTTTAGTATGACCCAAAAATCTTTATTACCTTAACCAAGATAATCTCTATAATAGATTTTTGATTGACTTAACACCCTGTAGTAGTAGAATATTTGACTGGAATTTCGGAAAGCGTCATATTGACATTTTGAAACTAGTGGTTCTCATTAAGTAGTTTTAGTAACTTTTATAGAGCTGATCATGGCTTTATAAGTATCATGGTTACCGCTGCATTGATAGGGGTCTTCCCCATTGCTCTGTTTATTGAATGAGTCTTGGAAGTCGAATTGGTGATCTTGAGCATGTTGTGCCAGGCCAAAAGTG
This sequence comes from Ignelater luminosus, assembly GCA_011009095.1. NCBI lineage: Eukaryota > Metazoa > Arthropoda > Insecta > Coleoptera > Elateridae > Ignelater > Ignelater luminosus. Next base: position 162,737 of record VTPC01091140.1, on the reverse strand, counting down.
GGTTTATTAATTTTAATTTCTTGTTTGTGCTGTGCCAGTCGTTTCTTGTACTGAGATGTTTGTCAAACATACATATATCACAAGTTTTACACGGTACTGTATATATTGCATTTCTTCTATGGTCTGTTGGTGTTTTTGCCTTTGTGTTGTTATATAACAGTTTATCCAATATATTAACACTTTGAAATGCAATTTCTTGTTCGTGATCTTTAGGAACTTGGCCAGTCGTTCAGACAGGCCTTGTATATATGTTAGTTTCCTGTATGTGTTGGTGAATTCTTTAATTGTTGTTCCTTAGTATGTTTTTTACTATCCCTGTGTGGATCTATGGCTTTATAATGCAACGCTAATGCTGCATTGGTTTTCTCTACTAGTCCAGAGTGAACTCATTCCCCATATCCGCCGGTATTGCTAACAGTATATTATCGATATTTTGTAAATAAATGGCATTTTTATGTTCATGGTCCTTATCTAATCATTTTACAGTTTGTTCACGACTATGTCTGCCATTTTCGGAGCTATTGTACTACTCACTGCTACACCAACTTTCATCTTTCAGAAATTTTTTTTGAAGATAAAGTAGCCTGTTCTACAGCATAACCATAGTAAATTGAAGAACTTGTTGTTGGTAATGATGTCAGTGGCTTGTTGCAGTGGTATATTTGTAAAAAGTGAGGTTGCATCCAGAAATATTAGTTGGTAGTTGTTTTGCACTCTAATGTCCTTTGCTTTCTTATAAAATCCAAAGGAATCTTTAATGTTGTATGTATCACTGGTTAGGTGTTTTATGATATTAATCAGGTACTTGACTGTCTCGTACGTGGAACTTTTACACAGTTAACGATTAGTCTTAGAGGGCGGTCTGGTTTGTGATCTTTCACTACCTCATATATTCTGGGAAATGTACTGTTGTATTTGACCAGTCTGTTTTAAGTTGTGATATCTATTTTGATTTTTTTCTGAAAATATTACCAGTACAATAAAGACTAATGCATTAAAATTTTGCCATTATCTGAAAAATTTCTTAACTTAACTTAATCGAATTTAACCAGATCATCCTATCTATAAAAATCTAATCTTTGCTCAAGACTTCAAATTTGAATTGAACTGAGCTGTTTCTGATGGAGAGATCTTTTCATGACTTTGACGGTTTATGGTTAAGCTAATCTGATCGTCTCTTACTTAAAAAAAAAGATAAACAGCCATACATAGTTGAGTTTATTTTGAGAGGAATATTGGCAAGACAATTCATCCATCATCACTAGACAAGTTAACAAACATCACAGCTTGACTAAAAGTTATTTTCCAACGCAGAACTTCAAAAACTAGAGGGTTTACAATTCTTGGAATAGCTATGGAATAAATTAGTAAGGCACTTTTACAGAAAAGACGAGGTATTTCTAAAGCATCGCTGCTTTTATGTAATCTTGTTAGTGAGAAGCCAAAATATTACCAGAAATAATATACATGGATAATTTTGGATTTTATTGATGTTATTATGTAGGATTCATGGAGTTTAAGAAGGACGAGTCAAGAAAGTAAATAAATGAGAATACGGACTGAAGATTTAAAGAAAAATTGATTTGTATGACAGAGTCAATTTTTATCAAATGCAAAACTCTTCAAAATATTTATTACTGAAGAGCTTCAGAACATTAATACTTATTCTCCAGCTATTTTAGTTTTCGTACTGTAGGCGGTCAAAAATAATCAAAACTTGATGTGTGGCGCCTGTTAGTGTCGCAATAGTAAATAATAAAAAATCCACACAGCCTCTGGAAAAACTTTCAAAACATAGCATTTCTGATAAAACAGCCTTTGTCTGTAAGCATTATTCAAACTGTTTTTCATTGCATATTTGAAACTTATTTAAATTTATTCAATCTTTCTCAAGTTACAACGATTTTAAACTTGTAACTGTCTAGACAACCTGTTTCTGAGTCGCCAGGGAAATTGGAAAACTGATGAAAAGCCAAAATTACAAATTGACCGAGCAGACTGAATTCTTTGAATCGATTTAAGATTTTCAAGTCAGTTCAATAGCTTCAGTCATCCTTTGTTTGAAGAAACTTTAATCGTTAAACAAAATTATTTTCCGGGTTAATTCGTCAGACATCTTTTTTGGCACAAACTTGACATATAGGTATTGAGATGGTATGTGTTCAAAATAGTACAAAATCAAAAAAAAAGTTTAAAGTTTCAAAAGCTACCACACCGTTAAATGCCAAAAAATGAAATTTAAATTTGCCTGTTGTGATTTTAACTCATTTATCTCAGGTGTGTCAATGATACACTTGTTGATTTGTTAATCAAATTATTTACTTTTATAAAAATAAAAAATAACAAAAATAGAATAGGAAGATTCTAAATTTAAAATAAAATATAATCAGCTCTTAATTTCCGCTTCAGGTGGGTTTTTCAGAGAAGACGCGCTTTTTTTACCTTCTCTCTTTTTTAAAAAATTGTAGAAATTATACAGTCTTATATTACTACTTCTTTACAGAAACACTAATATTAACTTAGAATCTATTATTAAAAACTTAAATTCACTTTATTATAATCTATAATCTGCTAGCTTGATAACGTTCAAAATTTATTTGGGGCGCCAGAGCGCTTCAAGTCAAAGCAGAAAAAAAAGTATGATTTTGCAGATAATACATACAGTCATAAATAAATAATTCACATAAAGTAAATAGTAAATATAACAAGTTCAAATTAACTTAATACAAATTGAGCACAATAAATTCTTAATTACCCTACTCCAGAAATAATTGGCAATCATACGCAATTAAGTAAATTTAATTAAATAGAAAAGCTAAATTAAAAAAACTATAATATAATATAAGCAGTAAAATTACACAAAATTTGCGGGCGGAATAAATGCTTCGGCCTGATCTGTTTTGATTTACAAAGAATAAAAAATAATATTAGAAAATAGGGGTAGCGCGTCCTAAAGTTTGCGTTGAAATAATTGATTCCAACAAAGGAGGTTGATGGAGGAATAGTTGACAGCACTTGCAATACATAAATTTCCTGCCACCCTGTACACACTTGCAATCCTTATATTAGTATCTGCAATTACAATAAGATTGTTAAATTCGAATGACTAATCTCAAAGTTAATTTTTATTTAAAAGTTGGATTTTAAAAATAAATTCTCATCGAAGAGTGGTTTAAGCACAAAAGACAAGAATTGTCACTGTCGATGTCGCCAGAAATCTCAATGCTACTTTTCTATTTAAAATTATGCGTGAAGGAAATGTACAAAAATTACTTAGTGAATTTGTAGAAATGACTTAAAACAAATTAAATCAAAAATTAGCAATATCACATCACGCAGCAATATGAAGCGCTTCTGAACAGGAACTGGAGTGAGGACTTTCTTGCGGTCGGGTGTCGGTATCCTCTTTGAATAGCCGGGATAATGTTCCCAGATATGAAATCGCTTTTGTAAGATAACACAAAAACGGAAAAAAGACTAAAAAGGTCTACAAGAAAAGAAACACAACTGTTTGCGTCCAGAAAAACAAATTCGAGTTAAGCATAATTAGAACTTAGGAGAAGAAAAGTAACTAAAAACAAATCTTACCAAAGTTGGTTGATAGTGGATCAAATCGAATGAAACATGCCAGTATTCATTAAGTAAGTATATTTCCTCTTCCGTTGAGCCTAAAAGGCGTAGGCAACCGTAGTCAAGTGTAAGACTGTCCTTTCTCTGTTCACTATATCTACAAGTCTTTGAAATCGTTTTCAATCATGCTGAAATATCTTAAGCAAATTCGTTGCTAGCTGGCTCTAATATTATGGTATCTTGTCTAATTTTCGAAGCGGCACAACAAAATCAGAATGTCAATTGTTCTATTATTATTTTCATTAAAAAATATTTTCTTATTGCCGTTCATTTAGGCATTCTGTAGCATGACATAATTAATTTGTTGTACTCTGCAGGACTTTTACATTAAGTAAGAATAACAATTTTTTCATTTATTATCATAACCAGTGTTGAACAAATAAAATTAAAAACTTGACTCGAATGAAATAAACGGAAAATCACATACATCATTCTGAATTTTGAAAACAAAAATTCAAACTTTTACAAAACAACAATGGTCCACTTCACAAAAGGATTTATCGGGTGATACTGTAAGCGAACATGCAATTCGATCAAAATGCTAATCACGCAGTTTTAGGCTACAAGAGTTATTTGCGTTGAAGATTCGAAAAGGTCAATTACACACACACATACGCAAAGTATTACTTGGCAATAAGTAACTCTCAATCAGATTTTATAACCAAGTTGGTATTAACTGTAAAGTATAATTTAGATATCAAAAACATTAATCTTATAATAGTGGATGCTAACAAAGAAGGAAAAATAATTTACAAAATGAGGTGATGAAACACAATTCGAGAAACTCCGAGTTAGAGAAATTGATTTGTTCTAGACTTGATGTAATCTTAAATATGAAATGCTTGAAAATAAATAAAAGTCTCCATATTCTCTTTGGAGAAATATTAGCATTAAAATTGCAAGAATGGAATTCTCTCAGAGTTTCGAAGAATAAAGTGCCTACAAAAGTGTAGCAAAAACTTGATCAGTATAATAGTATAACTTCTAAATAGCTTTACTAAAAATTAGATTTGAACTAAAGTCTTCTGCTTCATACTTCATTAAGCATTATCTTATTGAGGACGATCTCATTGTTTATCATTTCACTTTGACTTTTTTAACATGTAATGCCTAGAATGGCTCTTGTTAGATGTTCTTAATGAAAACGGTTTTATTTACATGACATTGATTAACACAGCAGCGGAACCATTATACAATCTTGTTACAACTTTACAAGTAACTTTAGAAGTCCAATTTTGAATTCAAAATTATGGCGCTTTTCATAAAAGTGCAGTTTACGATTTGTTGGTGAACTTCAAAATTGTTTGAAATATAAAATTACTCTTATATGGTTGTAATAATTAAGAATATCAAAATTTAAATTGCATTTACGTGAATAACAAAATACTACATAAATGTGGAAATACAGATGAAAGTCGATACTGGTTTCGACAAAATTAACCAAACGTTTGTGCATTTGTAAAGAGGTCGCCGTCATCTTAAATTATAAAGAAAATTATACTACGCGCTGTTTTACCATGCAAACCCTTATATAACCATTTTCGTTTTACATTCATAGTTTCAAGTTACATTTTCACGCCATTTCATAACTTATTAAGAGGATGTTTCATTTAAACGGGTGCTCGCATGTTAAAATAGAGACAAAGTTTTTTGTAAAACAAGCTGGATAAAATTTGTAAATACAACTTGCACACATTGTAAAACTTACCAAAAATATATTTATTGCTTTAAGCAAAATAATTTGATGGTACTTGAGGGGAATTCTGGAATATAAATCAAACCACTTTGGCAAAACCTAAAAATATATAAACTTTCAAAGTTTTTAAAGTCGAGAGTTGTTTACCACCTTTTATTCGAAAAATGTTTGATAACAACCAAAGTTTTCTGTTATATTCTACAATAGATCATTCAATATGTGTAGTATTACCTACTTACTGACAAAAGTGACATGAAAATTCACGAACCTGTAGTATTGTAGTAACATAAGAAGAATCACAAAAAATCTAAACGGGAAATTTGTTGCATATTCTAACCTCAACTACCTATTAAGTTTAAAATTTAATTAGCTTTTTGCTGAGTATACCTTAAAGAAGTTGGAAAGTAAAAAAGTTTAGCGAGTGTTGAATTTATTCCAGTTTTCTAAATAAAATAAGTAAAGCTAGACAGTGCTTGGCATTTTATCATTGCAAATTGTTATTTAAAAAAATTGGGGAGCTTATTAAAAGAAGCGTTTGAAATTCTGTCCAAATAAAAAGGATAAATAACTTTCATCTCTTTCTAACTGGCTTTAAATTTTCCAGAATAAAACAGAAAACATAAAAAACAATAACACCGGTCAAAAAACCAGTAGTTCAAATGCATGGAAGCTGTTTTAAAAAAGTGGATGTCAATTGCCGCTACTTTTTCACTTAAAAATTATTTGTTTTTTGAAAGACCTTTAAATTCTTAAACTGATTTAATCTTTTTATTTTAACACCAACAACCGAATTATCACGCCATATAGTATGTCTGGTGAATGACGTCAACAAACTTCTTTGAACACCACTCTCCAATTTTTCGAAACGGATTTCTAAAGGTCTCGTTGTTCTTAAGGTCACATCATAAGAGGTTTACAACAAATATCGACAAAAACTACTGACATTAGAAAGATGCACTAAATAGATAGACTTTATATCTTGCCATTTACCTATCAATCTTTTAGAATATAGACTAGAAGTACTGTTAACTCTTAATAAACATTTTTATTATATGTATTGGAGATCCATAGCTTAAGGTTCTTATGTGCTGGATAATTTAAATTAGGTACTTCCTTAAGTTTAATTTTTTATTTATTTATTTTTGTCAACCGGTTTCGTGCTATGCACATCTTCAGGAGAACTAAAATTACCTAAAACTACCTAATTTAAATTATTTTTATTATAAGCTCTTGGTAGAAAACTTTGAGGAAAATCTCGATGTACTGCACTCTCTTTTTACATCACAATGCATAACAAAGTTAGAAGAGTAAAATTAAAAGAAAATTATTTATATCAAGTTTTTGCAGTTTTTACTCTACACAGTTATTTCTCCAAGAAAATACCAGGTTCGTTTGAAGAAGAAATCAATTTTCTTTGCTTTTTGGGAATGGATGAACAAATACGTTTTGGGTTTTTATCTATTAAATAACACATGGGCTGAAAAGTCCCAGGCCTAACAACAAAAACACGGTTTTTTTTGTTCAAAATTAGCTTTATTCATCAACGTAATTTCCATCAAGAACAACACAATCATTCCAGCGCCGCTCTAACATTCCAATACCACTTTTGTAGAACGATTTATCTTTTGCCTCAAAATAGGACTCAGTTTCAGCGATAACCTCTTCATTCGAGCGAAATTTCTTACCGGCAAGCATTTTTTTAGGTCTGCGAACAGCCAGTAGTCGCTGGGAGCCAAATCTGGCGAATACGGTGGATGTGGGAGCAATTCGAAGTTCAATTCATGTAGTTTTGCCATTGTTTTGATTGACTTGTGACACGGTGCGTTGTCTTGATGAAACAAAATTTTTTTCTTTGCCATATGCGATCGTTTCTTTGCAATTTCGGCCTTCAAACGCTCCAATAACGCTATATAATATTCACTGTTGATGGTATTTCCCTTCTCAAGATAGTCGATGAATATTACACCACGCACATCCCAAAATACCGAGGCCATAACCTTTCCAGCCGATTGTTGTGCTTTCGGTCGCTTTGGACGAGGTTCACCAGTTGCTGTCCACTCAGATGACGATCGTTTTGATTCCGGAGTGAAGTGATGGATCCATGTTTCATCCATTGTCACATATCGACGCAAAAATTCCGGTTTGTTACGTTTAAACATGGCCAACACTGCTCAGAAACATCAACACGTTCTTGTTTTTGGTGAACAGTGAGCAAACGCGGCACCCACTTTGAGCAGAGCTTTCTCATAGTCAAATGCTCATGCAATATAAAGCCAACACGTTCTTTTGATATCTTTACGTCAGCTAACTCAGGCAACTTCACTTTTCGATCATTCAAAACGATTTTGTGGATTTTTTTGATGTTTTCTGGTGTTACCGCCTCATTTGGACGTCCACTGCGTTCTGCATCATCGGTGTCTCTACGACCACGTTTGAAGTCAGCAAACCAACGTTTTATTGTTGTTTCTGATGGAGCGGAGTCCCCATAACACTTTTCAAACCATTGCTTCGTTTGAACGGTATTTTTTCCCATCAAGAAGCAGTGTAAAATTAAAACACGAAATTGTTTTTGATCCATTGTTTTGAAAATAACAAAAGTAGCGTCACTCTTAGCACAATAACTCACAAAATAATGAATAGAATATCATGAAATTTTAACAGCTGTCTTTTGAAGGTTAGTACTAACTGAAAAAGCGGTGAATGCAATAGAACTAGCGCCATCTATTTGTTAGGCCTGGGACTTTTCAGCCCATGTGTTAT
>VTPC01091140.1:118823-154551 GCA_011009095.1 Ignelater luminosus | reverse complement strand
AAATGGTGTTTTACTTTACAAATGTGCTTTTCGAAATTGTTTTTCTGTACAAATCTGTGCTTACATATATTATATTGAAAAGGTTTATTGTCACTAGGACCACGGCCATGCTTTTTTCTTCTGCAAAACTACCCTCGCATAGGTTACATTTTTTGCGTTTCCAGGGTTTATTATCAGACCGACTGCAACGTGATGATTATTTATTACATCTTTACAACTGGAAATGTGTGAAACACCCCAAACACTGTACAATAAACCAAGACCGTTTTAAATTATTATTATTATTATTATTATTATTATTATGGGCACCTTGGTAACTATGGCAATTGACAACACACCAAGACAACTAAATAAAAATAGTATTTACTACTACTAGAAACCACAACAAACAGTATTGTTTTCCCATCGAAAATAACGTTTTTCCCACCGATAGCGCCACATTTGTTTGTGCTACATTCCTAAACATAGTGAAATTTAAAGTGTTAAAATTTCTATTCGCGTTCAATCTCTCATAGACAAAGTGCTCCATGAAATAAAAAAAAAACCTGCCATATAAACATATAAACATCGGAATCATTCCGGGCTTATTTAGTCAATGAAATTGTCATCTCTTTATTACCACCTGCGCCGGATGATAATGTGACTTTTTACAATTTGGCGAAACGTTATGGTGAATGCGGAAAATAGTATAACATGCCGCTCCTGGTACTACTTCGGTGGATTTTAATTAATTAATCCCATTGATGTTTTGGCATCGAATATGGGGATGATGCTAAAGATGAGTATCAGGAATTCCAAGAAGAAGAACATAACGACAAACTGCAAATTCAAGAAATAGAAGACAGAAACGAATTATATCTTTTTTGGCAGAACAAGGCTTAGGCCTTTTGGAGAAATGATATAAAGAAAACGTGCCTTGCATTATATTTCCAAGATGGTGCGGAAACAGATGCAGCGTATATTTTATACCTTGTTTGATTTATATCTCGAAAATGTAGGTATAGAAACTTTTATAACAAACTGACTTCCTACTCACAGGAATCGAGGTATTAGCGAAAAACCATTTTTTTTTCAACCATTTTATCCCTTATATCTCATAACGTCGCGGTAATATCTATGGGAAACTCACCCGTTGCTTAAAAAGAGCTGCGACATTATTTATGCAGAGCCATACTTCTACAAAAAAATGTTAAGCTACTGTAAAAATAAAAATATATTACCTTTAAGATCTATACTTAAAATACAAATAAAAGTTACTTTCATATTCTCTTGTACGAAGTATCATTTTCAAGTAAATTTGCGCATTACTTTGAAATGTACCAGTTTCAGTATGTAACGTTAAAATGTCAGTTTCTGGATATTTCAAAAACAACGCACGGTAATCAATTGAGATTCTGTGCATGGTACTTACTTGCAGTGCAGCATCTACTATTCTATACATCTTTATACTTGATACGTCCATAAGGGCCCACGTACGTCACCGACAAACTAGATATGTTAATAGAGAAATGAAATTTACCTAGAACGACTCGAAAACAATGCATCCTATGAAAAATCTAAGTTTTTCTAAATAAAAGGTCTAGATCTCTCCTAGTATCATACAAATGGACTAAAGCATTTATCAAGTATTTGGATGTGATTTTTGTATGTCACAGACCGTATGTGAAATCCATCCTTGTGTATATACGGCATAACATGCAAACCGTATCGAGGTGGGTTGCGATGTATTCGTAGTTTGAGTGGCGACGGTGGAGCCGACTGCGAACTGGAGACCGGACCGACGACGGAGTTGACCCACACCGAACCTCTACACTTTCCTCCTGACCCGGGCCGGGCACGTTTTAAGCAGAAAGTCTCCAATCATCCATCCTTTCTCATCCTTCATTGCTTGCAACAGCGTTCACCAACCAAATACCAAACTACATCTAGGCCGATATGCCTACAGTGGTCAATTATGATTTGACTTGACTTGACAGATCGTGTGTTAATAATTCGATATTTCATATACGGACTACGCTATATACATACAGATTATCTCGTTTTAGACCGTATATTTAAATCGGAACGTTCCATTTGGTATTTTTAGTTTTGGTAATGGAAACAATCTATTTTGGTAGTTATCGTACACAGGGACTACTATGGGATATCTCCTAAAACCCCCCACTTCACTCTTCCTTCCTGACGGACGCCAATGGAAGCAAACTCAGCTTTGATTGGCTCACAACAATGGCGGGAGATTCCAAAACCAGCGTTCCCGCTCAAACTCCTTTTCTGGGCACTGAGGTCAAGACGGGTTTTCCGACCTGTATCTATTTCCCCACTTTCCATGGTCCCTATTGGGTTTCAAGGAGATCGTATACGCAAGAGCCACCAAAATCAGCCTGACAATTTCTGAGATCTATCATATATAAGAAATTTTTGCCGAAAAAAACCATTTTTGGCCCCTTATTCTGTTCATTTTTCAAAACTAAGTAGTGATTAATGATACTATATACTGCGTAGGTGCAGTTAAGCAATACCCTCTCTGGAAAAGATTTTGGCTGCTCTAGAATAATAGGAAAAGAGTGGTAAAACATATCTCTGCATTTCATTTGCTCTACCAGAAATTTTATTTGCCAGTTCAAACGTTTGCTTCTGGTTACAGCCCTGCATTCATGGATTGTTAAATCCATTGCGTATAATACACTACAGCAGTCGCAAATTTTAACAACTGCTATGTTTTCGAAGATTTTCAGGAATGTGCTTAAGATTGAATTGGACCGAACTAGTCAATTTTTTAAAGTATCTTACATGCCAGTCTAAAGTGTTCAAAGCCAAGTATTTTACTTAGTTGTTGGAAACCTTTTAGGTTAGCTAACTAGCGCCATCTAAAACAGTTCGCTTGTGGAAGGATTCGCTAGCTTAAATGGAAAAACCATAGCCCGGTGAACCAAGTACGCGGGTTTGATCCTCACGCGAATTCTGGTTTCTCTATATGTAATTTACTTTAATGCTCTTGATATACAGGGTGATTCTGAAATAAAGGGTATCCTTTTAATAAGTGATACGTGAGGCTAAAAGAAGACAAAAAATGAAGAAACGAAGTGGCTCCGTGAAAGTTGAAAATTTTCACAATTTTCCGAAATATTAAATACTGAAGCCGCTTCTGGTTAGAAAAAGGAAAGTGTTCTTTGTATTCTCGCCTTCGGAGTAAAAAGTGAAAGTTAAGGAGATTTACGGTTGTTGTAGAACCATTGTAGTGCAAGAATAAAAATTTGCCAGACATGCCTATTTTCTTTGAACTAACGCAGGTGTAGTAGCACAATGAACAATAAATGCCGTCATAAGCTACCTCCTGGACATTTTCAACTTTCCCTTCTTAAATCTGAAGTTGAGGAAATCAAAGAAATTGTGATATGTTTAACAGGCAGGGTTGTTGAAATGTATTAAGACAGTAAAAAGATAATAGCATAATTTATGTCACGAGCAAATAGACTCCAGTTTCGCAAGCAACATTTCAATCCCTTATTATTATTTAGTCTTTGAATAGAAAACATTATGGAAGATACTACTAATTATCGCTTCTGTATTTAACTCAATTCCATAAAATCAACCAATTTTTATTTATGTAGCATAATGCTTATTGAAGTTTTTGGTTCTTCGGAATTTTACAGAAAAAAGTCACTAACAGTAAAATTTTAATATTTTTCCGTTATAAACGTGTCCATAGGTTATTGATGGCATTGTAGAAACCAGAAAGACTATTATAAGCGTTTAAAGTGCGAGAAAGGTTAGGTGTGTTTACCATGCTTTCGGCGAAATAGCGGTTCCTTTTAACATAAGCTATCGCCTTCTTTTATCTCGAGCAAGTAGTAAATAGTAAGTCTGTCAACTAAGCAAGTACAGCAACTTTATTTTACCCCCCGTCATGTTTACTTCTTAATCCAAAAAAGCGAGAATTATAAAAAGGTTTCTCGTCAAAACGTTTTCTTGGAGATTAAATATTCGGTACCTGCTTCTTTCAAAGGCACTGACTTTACCCTAACAACTAGGTACTTCCAATTTCTTTTTCTAAAAACATATTTCAATAGTAAAATGAAGGTCACTGACCGCTGCCTATTTAACGCGAAAATATAGCTTCTTTTGTTAATGTCAGAAATGCGAATCTCATTCAAAAGCGCACGAAAAGGGGCCATAATTCATAATTCAATCTTCTTTCGTTTTCTTGTAAAGACTAAACAGAGCATCGCGACGTTTACGCATTCATGTTATCACCTTATTACTCGAAAGACGGGCAACTTACCAAAATATTACAACAAATGTTGAAAATGACCACCGTCGACCTGAACACAAGCCTCTATGCGTCGGTGAAAACTGTTACGCACACGAGTAAATATTCCAGCTGTATTGCAAATTTCTGCGGCTGCTGCTAAAATGCATTGTTGGAGGTCTACAAGAAATAGTCCAGAGGATTTATGTCAGGGCTACGAGCAGGCCAGCGTGCGGGACCATTGCGACCAATCCACCGATGGGGAAACATTTCGTTCAAATAGCCCTGCACACGTGCGCTAGTATGCGGAGGGGCTCCATCATGCATGTAATAAATATGCCTACGAGTTTCTAGAGGTGTATCATCCAACATATCTGGCAACCTGTTTTCTAGAAATTCCAGATACGTGTCTCCGTTTAACCGCTGTGGTAAAATAAATGGTCCAAACAATGCGTCTCCTAAAATGCCACACCACACATTAATAGAAAACCGCCATTGAAATTTATTTTCCCTAATCAGGTGAGGATTACCGTCATTCCAATAATGTACGTTATCGAAATTTAAGATACCGTCTCGCGTGAAACAATACTCTTCCGTAAACAGTACTTTCTCTACAAATTCCTGTTGTTGCATTGTTTTTTGTTGAAACCACTCACAAAATGTTCGTCTTTGTTAATCAAATCTAATACATCTTCTTCCGCTTGAAGAAAGTGTGGTGCTCGTTCTTGTCCACGGCCTTCATATGTTGCGACGGTGCTACCTGTATCACGAAGTCGTTGTATCGTTTGCAGTATTGTATTCCGCGAAGGCCGTCTTCGTTGTGGAAAACGATCGGCGTACAGTCGTTTTGTCGCTTCTACATTATAATGACATTCTCCATACATTAAAGTTACGTCTGCCAACTCTTGAGTGGAAAACATCTCGCTCACTTTAAATTTTTTCACGCCTTGTCACTCTCAGGAAAGTCAAAGACCGACTGATTGTGACAACATGTTTCGACCCTTACATATGTAAATGGCTACCTGCCAATGACAAGGAGGGTCAGTCAACCCCTATCGATTTTTACTTAAGTAAAAGTATGAGAGCAGGACCGGCTTGGCTTAGCGATTAAATTTCAAAAGCCTTTTTCTCGGAAACTATGCAATTTTTACCTACCTTTTTTTATCGCAAATATATGTACTATCACACCGCTATCCACCTTTAAGAGGATACCCTTTATTTCAGAATCATCCTGTATAAACAAAATTGTTTTTAAAAGAATTGTAAAAGAGACATAACAGTTTTAACAAAAAACCAGCTTTGCACTTTCGTTTAAAGGCATTAATTATTTTGATTCGTCTAAAGCTTAACAGTAAACACTAGGAATCGCAACAACCAAAACGTGATTAAATATATTTAAAAAAAATTACAAAACGAAATACATCAAATAATAAAAAGAATTACGAAAATGAGATTTTCTCATAAATTCTCAAACAGAGATCGGTTTTCAAAACAATTCCTCAGGCCTTTGAATTTAGTAAAACAAAAAATATTAAACTTGGTCGTCATTATCGACTTTGTTACAATCAGATTTCAATGAATTTCACTCTTTACAATTAAAATTAATGGCAATAGAAAAACTCAAATGTTAAATGAAATATATCCGACCGGCAAAACTAGTTAAAAAATTTTTACAATAAATAATACCTATGTCTGAAGACAAACCTCCCGATTTGTCTTTATTAGCGCACTTACTTTAGTTCCTTCTTCAGAAAACCTACAAGCAATCTATTCGATTTGTAGTAAACGAAAATTGAAGATCTTGCTAATGAGTGATTACAGTAACAGCACAAGTGAAATTAGAAAAATTAATCTAACAATTATCTTGGGTGTAAAGCAGGTATAATCTATTACTGGTACGGTAAACTGTTAAATCGTTTATTAGAAAAATATAATCATATGATGTATTAAGTACAAGTATAATTGCAGATGCTCTATCATCATTTAATTTATTGGATAAAGAAATATTATCATTTAACTATAACGAGTTAACAATAGGTGTAAGATATACGATAGTATAGCGTTTACTTAATTGTTTCTGAATAACTATCATCAAATTTTCCAAACTTTTAAGTTTCCATGCTATTCATTAGCATTGTGATAATTAAAACTTCTTGAAGCTGCAGTCGTCTTGACTTAGGTCAAATTGACTAGAAATGCTACGTCATAAACAGATTTTAGCCTCTTTCCTGATAAAGTGACGTGAATTATACCCCTGTTGGTTGTGGAAGACAAGATGATGAATTAATCCTAACCTCCACAACCCTCTGTATTTTATAAAATATAAGAACAATGTAAGTAATGCAACAGCATTCTTAAGACTTTAAAGCAAATCCAGTATGCATCACTTAAGAATTATAGCATCAACTTTTTAGAATTTAATAATACAACAGAGAAAGAGATACAGAGAGAAAAGGGGAGATTTTTAGATAAAATGCCAATGAAAGAAATTATATAAATTGAACTCTAATACTACGTGATTTAAACGTTATGGTGATTGTTAAATTTCTAAAACTTAACATTCCAAAATAAGGCAGTTCAGTTACAGAATTGTATTTACCCTTCATGTCGTTCCTCAACTTTCGTGCATAAAATGTAATAATTTAATAATTAATATTTTCTGTATTTCTAGCTATCATTTATTCTGTTTGTTTAGATTAGGACCTGTCTAATTTACTGTAAGGCCTTTACCACTGATAAATGTTATTTATAGTTATGGTTAACTCTAAGTATTGAAAATTAAACGTAACAATTAAGGTAAAATAGAAATTCTATAATGGGGGTTCTTTACACTGGAGATCGTATACCTGTATTTTCATTTGGGATGAAAGAACAAATTAAATTTCAGGAGTGGGATTTTGATGAATTAACCTGATTTGGTTTTTAGAATTTAAATTACTTGCGTTATTTAATCATTTTTTTTCTGTATAAAAGCAGATTCCCAATAGTATTCTCGCATACATTTTTGTTTCCTACCTACAAAAAAACAAGGTAAAAGAGACAAAAGTAGTTTTGTTTGTTAAGTTTCCAACGCTTGACCTTTTTAGTTTCTTTATTTTTCAATTGGAATCTTAGCAAAGAAATTTGTTGTTTCCTGTGAAAACTGTTAAAAGAAGTCTACAAAAGTGTGATAAGAAACTTCTCAATAAAGTAACAAATTAGGTTAAGTAATTCCTGATTGGTTGCACGAACTTCTATCTCTTTTAATATTAAAAGAAGAAAATATCTGGAATCTAATGTAAACATTTGAGTGGTATAGGAAGTCTCGTGAAAGAAAGACTTCAGCATTTTTCTCTATGTAATAAAGTAATAAAATTTCACTGAATGATCAGATAACCCCGAACGTAGTATTTCGTGGGCACCGATGATATATTATGCATTATACATTAGTTACATTACCAGAAAGGTCAGTGCTGTTCTGGTCTCTTGAATTGGGAGTCGGGACGACCCTTAATAGTTACATCTTACCGAAATATATATTGTTTGGCACGAAAATCGTATTTTTGATTAAAAAATAAAATACAAAATAATTCTTTAATTACATATTATTTTTTCTACGTTGGAAATAAAAATGAAACTGAATAGATTTTCCTTTAAAACGGAAATAGTTACTTAACTGCATGATAATTTATAAGTTTATGTAGCTAAGCTTCTTCACACACGATTTTTTAAGGCACATTAAAGTTATTATAATATAAAATGCTGTAATAGTATAATATCAAAAGTCTAGTAATATTTTAAATGCTCTTATCAGAACTTTATTAAATCTGATTAAATCGATCAAAATCTCGCCCACACACAATATTGTAACGTAACCTCGCGTTACAAAATAATTGCTCTACAAAAACCTCTTATGGTCTTGCCCAACTAGACTCAGCAGTAGCTTTGAGTGCAGGTAGAGAGGTTATAACTACAATAAAAAAAATACAGTTATGGACAAAATATATTGAAAAAAAGAGCAAAAATAATCGCAAGTCAAAGGTGAACAAAAGTCTAATCAGTACAAAATTCATCAAGGTAATAATCAAATATTGCAAATAAATTAAACAAGATAAACAGGTAGAGCTATTACAAAATTAATAAAGGAAGTCGAATAATTCATCAAACACTTGAAGTAGAGTTTTCGAAACACCCAATATATAATTTGAAAATTAAAGCAAGCAAATAAACATACCATCAAAAATATCTTGAAAAACATGATACAAAATTCAACCTTATGACTAAGTAAACAACAAAATTGTTATATTATCTTATTTAATTTAAATTAGAAAAAAGAATTTAAAAAAAATACGTTAAATCAAAATGCAACTTGAACTTTAATAAAACAACATTAGCATAAAAAAATTAAAAAATTTACCAAAAGCAAGAATTTAGTCACTAAAGATTATACAAACAAAAATATGTTTATCAAAAATATTAACGAAGAAGAAACATTTTAAGAAGGTCACAAAAACAGATTTAACTTACTCCGTGGTGATTAATCCTCTGGAGTTATAGATCTACTTAACCAAAAACTAAAACGTAAGAAACGCTCAAACACACGAGAAAGTGTACGATCTTAATAATTCTTTCCCCTTTATTGAACATATCTTTACAACAAAATGTAAATCAACTAGTATGCAATGAGATACAAGTAAACTAACTTTGTTATGATTAACCCTAATGCAAGTTGCATTTACGAAATACGAAAATCTCGTTAAGTTAATAAAAAAATTAAAGGCAATAATGAATGAAACCATAATAAATTTAGGAAAAAAAATGTTTGACCATATAATAAAGCAATTCTAATATGAAAACAGATTAATTAAAGCAAATGAAAAGATTACTGCTAGTTGATGAGTTCCAGTGAAACAGCCAGACCAGAAAGTAGAAGAAAACTTGATCGTCATTGAAGCGTACGGATAGCCAGAATGTGACAGTGTCGGCAACCGCAGAATCAAACAGCAGTCCAGACTCCTGGTCAAATGGGTGGAAATTCTCCCATACCTACAACAAAACACTAATTAGCACCCGAATAGAAAAATTCGGAAGTAACTTACTCCCAAAATCACCGACGAGTTTTTAAAAACATAACCCAGCACCAAATTTAATGCAGGTACCAATAATCCAATAACGGAAAACAAAAGACATCACAAGGATCATTGTACATCAGTATAACTGACACTAAACATCCTAGTTAACACACATCACCAGGTGCCAACCAGGGGTAGTTATACCATACAAACCGAGCCACGAAGTCTAACAAACAAGTCCTTGTTCGAAGTCTAACAAACTACTCACTCGGCGGAAAAGTCAAGTGATTAACTAACCAACAAGATTCTGCAGAATTTGACAGGAGTAGAATTTCTAGAATTTCGCCAATAACGAAAACGTCCCTGAAAGTGATTTTAAATCTGAAAAGAAAAACACAAAAGGTTTACAAAAGAAAATCCTTAAAACCGGACCTAATTAAGTGAAATGAGATTTCTCAAGGGAAGGAATTCTGAGGTAGGGTGTAGAAAAAAAACTTGTAATTAAATAGAACACGTCTCAATTATGCAGAAATCTTAGAAAAAGCAGCTGCTGTTGGAAAAAATAACAAAAATAATTTAAGGCGAACTAACAAAAATTAGATTTCTGGGACATTATTATTAGATTTTGCTATCAGAATGTAATTAAGACTTAAACAGACGATGATTCATAAGCCAGATGGCAAGTCAGAACAAAAGAACTTAAGATAATAGTGGTTCCTAGAGAAGTGAAAACGTATTTATACCACAGCACCTGATACTTCTTTTTTAAAAAAAACGGAATACTGTGAAAATTCATATTGAGTGTCTTGCTCTAATGTAGGGAGTTAAAATTAGTGAATTAGTAAAATTATAGAACTAGCTAATGATAATGATCTCAATCTTTAAAAGCATACAGAAGGGGAAAGATCTCACAAGACGGAAAATTAATTACAAAAATCAAAAATAATCGCTACATAATGTAATTGATAAATTTGCATTTAGATTCTTTTCTTTTTGCTAACCCAAAAACTGTATTTTAACTAAAAACTTTTCCCTTGGAAATGCTTAGTTTGTAATGTTCACAGGTAAAAAATAGTTTAAAGGATGAATAATCTTTTTCTGTAGCAAAATATAACTATTTAGAAATTAGCTTAAAAATTAAATTAAAAAAGGTTATAATAATAAGCAAAGGATACACAGCAAGGTCTACAGACGAACCAAGTTATCTGGTGTAGTTCTTTTCTTTAACAATTCTACAACTGGAGAATTATTAATTAAAAAGTTTAGTACTCAAAAACTTTTTTAACTTTGTGTTTCTAATAATGATATTACTGCTGCTACTGAGACGTGGTTTTGAGAAAATGTATTTAAAGTTGAGCTGTCTAATAATAGACATAGTAAGTTATTTAGCATATTTAGACATGTAGATAAGTCTTATAAAGAAACTGGTGATGATATTCACAGCGTTAAAAATGTTTATCAAATAAGATTGAATAGCGTCGACAGTGACTGCGAATTCGACTGTTAAAGTTTAACTCTGTATTCTTTGGCTTAAAATAAGGAGAAAAGTGCCTATGGACGTATATATATTGGTCTTGCTTCCATGTCTAGTTATACGTAGCTCTTCAAAGATGACACGTTGATACATAGTTTCTTGGAATAACTTTTGAACCAATTTTGGCATAATCACATAGATTACTTAAATGCACAATTGTGTGTTTTTGGTAATCTGGAACTACATCAACATTTAACATCTATTTTCTTGCTCCTTCAATGAAATACAAATGTATTTTGTAAGAAATTTCAAAATGTAAAAGTTACGTAAGGCCTAATACAATAGATCTGAAAATCAATAAAATTCTACAAATAATTTAATTAATTTTATTGATTTTTTGGAGTTTTCAGTACAATACTGAAGGTCGTTATCCCAAAGAACAGAGTACAATAAACTTCATTAAGTGACTATATCGAATCTCCAAATTATCCAAATCATAAAGGTATTAAATTAGCGGTGATAAACAAACTTGATTCGTAAGAAATCTAACGAACACCATGACATAAATAAAAAAAATGAAAGAGAATTGGATTTGATATTTTCTAACTTTAAAAGTTTAATTAAAAACCTTTAAATCTCTAGATATGAGAATCTTCGATAGGTCTTGGTTTCTATCAAGTCATCGAAGCAATGTTTTGATTTTTAATGCTGCTGTTTCATTTCAAGTTTTATTACAATATCCCGACTTCAAATACTGTTGAAATAATAATAATAATACTTTTAATAAAGTCATAATAATTTACAAGTGATAAAATTCTGCATTAATTTAGAAATTGAATTAATATTGCTTAAAAGGATAAAACAAAAGTAAAGCACGATAGGGCCTCGGTGACGAGTAAAAAGGTAATTATATCAAAGGTGTAATAATAAAAGAACGCCCACGGAATAACCTCACATTAGGACGCTTCTGTATTATGTAACTTACGACATATTTTTGCAGAGAAGCTACTCGGTTCTCAGATGTACGAATATTATAAACTTCAAATAAATAAATGGACGAAATATCTTCTACCCAAAAATTTGAATTAGTTTATAAATAAAAAAATTGGATAAAAAATTATTAAAAGTTAAATTACATTTTTTTGTTTTTTAATTAATAAATCGTCAAAACCCTTTATACACAGAACCGCATGTCGAAAATTATTAAATAATGAAAATGTTACACTGTCGACACATTATTACAATATCTTACCATTATTATTATTTATAATGACGTTAATAACAACTAATTAAGGGTTTGTATCTTTGACAAATTATTTTTTATGTATGTTATATATGTTGACACGCGGTGCCGGTTAAATCCCAAGTCTAATTAACAAATTAAAATACTCGAACGTTATGTACGTTCCTTTTTTATCTTCACTTTAATCCACCCTTTAGGCACTATACATCATAACAAATGCATTTTAACATTTTACATTCATTGTTTTACCAAGACCAAAATAGACAATCGTTAATTAACCTGGCTAGTGAATTACATTACAATAATTAATTATAAATTTGCTTATATGCAATAGAATGCTAATTATTAATCGAATACTGAGAATAAATAATTAATTTAAAATTAAATGCACATTAGACCAGAATTATTAGAAAATGAAATATGTATAATCAAGGTGGGCGGTATAATTTTTTTGTGGGAGGGTGTAATAGCTTGACTTGCATTTTCTTCTTAATGTTTTATTTACCTTTTCTTCAGTATGACCACTGTCAGCTTAAAACGTAGACAAATAGTGAGCTATATTTGTTCCTACTTATTCAATTAAAAACTTTTATGCTAAGGACGGTCCAAATGCACTCGCTTTCTCTTTTCCCGGTATCCATAGAAAAAGAAGTAGTAAACTTATTTATCAAAAAGTAGTTTTGTTACTTTTCTTCTCCGTTTTCTATCAATTACAAGGCACCCACTCGTTTTTAGTATAGTCCCAGGGGCGTTGCGTGTAGGTGCACAAGGAAGGCTAATCAAAGAGGCAGCATTTTCATTGAGTCCAAAGTGGACTCCCAATGTCCGTTTTAGGGGGCCGACGGGACGCCTCATAGATTTTAATAGAAGATGATAATAAATCAGTCATTGTCTTTTAAATTAACTAAAATTCAATAATAAAGTGTATTCAGATAGGCAATTGGGCAAACAAAGAAAATCCAGTATGTACGAGTTACACTTACACAAGTTGCGATTGATTACACAAGTAAGAAAATCTAATCGTTTAGTTTTCAACGTTTGTTTTTATCGAACAAGAAACAGTAAAGGCTGCCAAATTTGACTTAAGAATTTAGAAAGTAACGCTGTCGATGGCTAGACATCTGCTTGTTGAGCCTGTAAGGAGTGTGGACTGACTTTTAGATGTTCGATAGAGACTTTTTGGAAAATCGAGTTGATATTCCTAATATGTAAGTGAAAGAATGTTTTGATGTTATAGCCTTTAAAGTCAGATTCTTTCCATGTTTTAGTTTGCATTTGCTGTCAGTAATAGTTTCTTCAGAACACAGACAATGGAAGCACTAATAGTACGTCTAACAAAGAGAATGCCTTTTAAATGGTTTTAGACATATGCCTGCAACACTCGTAACATTATACTTTTTGGGAATCTAACTGCAGCACTAATGAGGTTCTTTTCTGCCCAACAAATAATGATGCACTGCTGCTTGAAAACAACTGTATCAAATAAAGTGTTTTTGTCTTTGGGTGAAACTGATGCATAATCTGGTGACCTTTTGTTATAATTTCCAAATATCATTGGAAGAGTAAAGAATCAAAATCATGGTTTGCGAGTTTTACATTTCTAGAACTCAAGAACTGATGGAGAATTGTTTGAATCGTGGTTGCCGGAAACTTCTAAAATGATCTTTTTAACCACGAATGGCTGGAACATCATAAGCATACAGCTTGAACTCAATAGATTCTAGAAGTCATCAGAATGCGGATTGGAGGGTTACTAATTGATCTTCTTTACACAGCTACAAGATATTTACCAACTGAGAAATTCTGATTGACGACTTCTTTCTCTTCTCGGATCTTTAATGAGTCTTTTTTTTCTGCTTCTTACCAACTTTTCCTTTTTCCCTTTTGGTTTCTTTTCTTCCTTTCTGTCGATTCTTTTCTTTACGTCTTTCTTACTTTTTTTTTCTTAAATCTACTCCTTTTAATTTTTCGTTTTTTCGCCTCCTTATATTTATATTTAAAAGGTGTTCTAATGTAATAACTGCGATCTGAATTCTCAAACAGAAGAAGGTAATGAGGCAAGGATATTAAATATTTTTTGATTTAAAAAATAATTGAAAACAAAAATATTCAATGTTCTGTCAAAAAAATCCAATCAATTGTAGTTCTTTTATCGTTTTGTATAATAACCGTATAGGTAAAATTCCGATTCTTTAACATTTGTTTGTTTTAATTAAATTTGGCTGTCGTTTCTTTGCAGCATCCTGTAATGAATCAGTACAGATTACCTCTTTCACAAGCAAGCAACCAGTAACAACCTTGCAATATCAAAAGAAAATCCAGATTATCTTAACATATATTCATATTCAGTGCAAGTTCTTTCCATCCACCTTTCATAAAAAAAGTACAAGAAAACGAATACCTACTTTATGTTGACGATTTCAAATCAAAAGATGCGCTCGCTTTGTTCTATAGTACTATCATCGATCGCTAAATATGTGAGGAAAAAGCAAACCCCCAGCATAGTAACAAATTCGTTTTTGTTTTTTAATTCGTTGCTGTTAACAACTACAAAAGTCAGTAATTAGATAATGTTAATGCCCCTTCAGAGTGGATTTTGCTTTTAGCTGATGTAGCGTATACATAGATTTTTTGTTTAATAAAATATAAATACGGGTAACCTTTTTTA
Source organism: Ignelater luminosus (assembly GCA_011009095.1). NCBI lineage: Eukaryota > Metazoa > Arthropoda > Insecta > Coleoptera > Elateridae > Ignelater > Ignelater luminosus. Next base: position 139,866 of record VTPC01091140.1, on the reverse strand, counting down.
TAAAATAAATTAAACCGTTTTTAATAATTAGCTATACTTAATTAATTTCTAAGATCATCTAGGACTGTCGACAGCGGGTAATCTCTATTTGATGGTAAAATATATTCAAATACTGATTCGTTTGTGATGAAGCTTTGGTATAATTTTGAATAATTTTTTTTAGAAATTTATAATTTAGTTTCTTACTGTAAATGAAACCCTGAGAAACATTACAATATCTCTAGAGTAAGAAACGCGTTTATAATACAGTAAGGGTAACATCCGGTTTTATTCGATAAAGAGAAAAACTTGATTCCTAAAGATTATTATTTATTGAAAGGAATTTTAAAACCAACTAATTATGAGTAAAAATACACTTGAGAGGAATTGGCAAACCTTAATAAAACTTATTCATAATAAATTACCTATCTGTACTTCAACTTCTTAATTATATTTGATAGATTAATAACAAGAAACACCGAAAACATTTAATAATTTCATCCTTATCTATTTTTTCATTTCTTTTTTTATTTTTTGAACTAGTTTTTTTCTCTGCAGAATCTCCAAGATTCTTTTAGTTTGAGAATAGAAATTTTCAAAGAGCCGGTTTTCGAACTTGCGCAAACTCAGATTTTTGCATCCTTCCAGTCTACATGAGACAAACGTGGAAGGGCGCAGTCTAACCCTTATTTGTTTTTATCTCTCTGAAGAAGGTTAATGGAGAGTGAAGCCCGACCTGAAGTTACTCCACCACCATAGATGGCCTGTTGCAGGGTCAATCACGACCCATTTTCGTATCTAGTGGCCTGTTGGAGGGCGTGGCCCGACCGGTGTTAGTTTGTTAAAGAATGTTAATGAAGGATGAAGTCCACAGGTGACCCGTTGTAGAACACATCACGACCCATCTTCTATTTAGTTTTTTTCAGAAGGTTTATAGAAACCGAAGCACATCTTTGGGCTACCGCAGGTGCATTCCTACCCACATTTGTGTTTAGATTTTTAAGAAGATTCATTGAAGGCGAATCTCGATCTTGAGCCAATGCAGGTAGTCTGTTGCAGGACGCAGTTCGATCTGTGTTCGGATTTAGTTGTCTTTTGAACAGTAATGGAGGACAAAGCGTGTCCTTGGGCCATCGCTGATGGTCTGTTGGAGGATGTCCACCTATTTTGCACTATCCTTTGATGTATTTCAGAAGAATAGTCAAACTATATTTAACGGTTACACCTTTTTGTTAAATTGCGCTAATAGTAATAACAAAGAAATACAACAAATCAAGATCAGAAAGAACGGTAGTAATGCGATAAAAGCCTAAACAATATTGTAAGTTTAGTTTTTAGTGCAGGAGGTAATTACTACTTCAAAAGTGACAAGATCTTTTGAAACCCAAACCATTACTATTTTGAGTTTCCTTTTAGGCTAGTAAATTCTGAGGCTAAAGAACATTTCTTTAACTGTGCTCTGCAAAAGGAAAAAGCATTGCTCTGTCAATCCTTATATTAAGACAGTATAGGAATTGTCAAAAACACAAAATAATTTAGAGTGTTTTTTCAGAGTTTCTGAAATCCCATGTATGGTTCATACTAAAGAAAACCCATATCAAGGGGAATATTTATCAGTTGCTTTCTGATCTAGAGGACTTTTAAAAGAAAAGTAACTGTTCGTAAGAAAAACTTTGTTGGTTCAAGCAATTACCTACTCAACAAGTCCGATCGATTCACAAAAGTCAAACTGAACCGAAAAGCTCAGGCCATCCAAAAAGTCTTTAAAGCTTTAGCCGAGGGCTAACACTCACTGCATTAGTGGAAAAAATTAGTTTCAACGATCAAGAGAAGCTTTTCATTTATTCTTAGAGAAATAACTGTTTCTCACAAAAATCACTAAGCCGGTGAGAGATCGCTTCAAGAGCAAGAAAACAAATTTTATGTTTTGCTTTCATCAAAGCAAATTTCATACAAAAATATTTTATACATACAGCATTCTAAGCAGATTCATGTTGACAAAGGAAGGAAATTCGTTTTTCAGAAGGGAAGTGTAAGAAAAGATCTCCAATATGCAGTTTACATCTCTCTTTACCGATTTCCATGCTCCTAAGACAGTCGTCGCAGTGGCTTAACACTTGAGGCCAGCCCTCGAAATTTCAATAAATGTGGTCAATTCGAGATTTAACGTAAATTTTAATGAAAGAATGCATTCAACTCATACATCAGAAATTAAGTAATTGTTCTCCCAGAAACCATAGTATCTCAGTCTGATGCTGAGTTGTTCTTCCACAAACTGGGACAGTTACTTTAGAGTCCAACATGTCAGATGTAGTACAAAGAAACTGTAAAATCCGTAAAAATGGTGTGTTATTTCTGATACTTACGAAAAATATCAGATGCTGTACCTCATTCCTCTGAGCCAATAACTTGGAGTATTTATGTTCTTGAAAGATGAACATTTTTGAAGAAATTCTGTTTAAACAATCTGAAAAAGCAAAAACAGTATCTTTAGTATTATGTGCTAGTATGGTTAGTAAAATTTCTTTATTTTTTAAAAACTCACTATAATATCGTAATCTGTAAAACTGATATCATTCATCTAGATTTCATATACAGTGCGTTCACAATTCAAAATTAATCTAAGCTGATTAACCACTACACAGTAATCTTGGAAATGGTAATTGACAAAAGGCTGACTAAATAAGAAAAATGTTACTAATCGTTAAAAAAACTTCCAAATTTCTATAAGCGCAAATGTGTCTCTAGTGTGAAACAAATAGGAATATCAGGAAAAGATAAACACATAGTGTTGCTGGCTGCAAGCCTTTATTTTATTTCCCATAATCTCAAAGTTCCGAAAATAAATTTTCATTCAACATCAAAACATTGAAAGTTTGCATAGGCATTACAATAAGTTCAAAACTCGAAAGTTAGAAACGTGTTTTATAATTAACAGAAAAGTAAATAAAAGGGTGTTTTAAAGATTATTATTATTATTATTATTTATAATAGAGTCAAACTTTCTAAATTGTTCTAGCTTTCAAAAATTCTTACCTTATGAAATATAGCTACTGAAATCTGATTAATACCACATTCCCACATTTATCGAAAGGGATATTCGAATTTTTTAAAACAATTGCAGTACAACTCTCTATTGCTACTGTATTGGTAATTTACTAAAATATTGTTGATTGTGAATGCACAAAGCTTTGGAGAAAGTGGGTAGACTACAGCCTGTAAACACAAGGATTCTTATTATGTATAGGTCTATGTAAATGCAGCTATATATTTATTATTTCTCTCCTTTTTACGAAAAATCTTACCGACGGCGCTCTTGATAGTGAAGGTATACCTCCACATATACGGATTCTACTAAAAAGTTTATAAATCCTTAGAAAAAACAAGAAGTCAAAACGTGTCTGTATTAAAGAAGTAATGCACAATTTCATTTGTGACGTTGTTTACTTTTTCAGAAAAATTCTCGAACAAGTCGGTTTTTATTTTTTATCAGAAACATTCTAAGCAAAAGATTTTCGTTTCCAATTTCCTGAATAAATGTTTTGTGTTTGTATACTCAAACCCTTCCAAATTTTAGAGTTTAACTACGCCTATGCTGTTTGGACGTTTTATTAAAAAAGTAGAATTATAAATAACGTCGCAAATGAATTTGTGCATTACTTTTTTGACGCAGTGTATTTGTTAAATATATTTCCATTTCCTTAATGCAGTTTGAGTAAAACTAATCAGCGAGACTTACACTCTCCGTAAATTATATTTTGATTATTTTCGAACTGCACTAATCACATAATATTCAACAAGAAACTTTATTAGCGTATACAGTAAAAAGAAGACATAAAAAAGATATTAATTAAAAACTAATTAGCAAGTGTAACCGGATTCTCCAAGAAAAGTTCAAATAGAAAGATTTTAATGCATAAAGTCCTTCCTGATATAAATTTTAAACACCCACTTTTACATAGATTTAAGCTATAAGTAAGGGTATTTAAAGTAGGTTGGAAATGTAAATATAAAATATTATTAGCTCCTGTTTACCCTATATAAGTTAAGTTATTCGCTGTACTAAATTAAAAGTTAAATTACATTCCATTTAAACACACATTTGATTTTATTTTTATTTTTTTTGTGAATTACTTGAGTACAATTAACCAACATTAGATAATTGCATTAATTTTAAAAGTAAAATTTATTGACGGGAAACAAATCTTAAAATTCAAAGAGATGCTGATAACCTTGTTACCGGTATTTATGGTTTTATAACCACAAAAAGCTATCCTTCTATTTACAGTTTTCGCTTCTCAATGCAAAAGTGAAAATTAGATTTAACGTTGTTTTAGTTCTACGTTTCCCAATAAATTAATATTTTTCAAATTTATGCTTTTGCTGACGTACTGTAGGTCCATCTATTCGTCCATTGTTTCTTCTGCAACTGTTTCAATTACAATCTGTATACCACCTGCTACTACTTGTTTGTTATAATTGCTTTGACAGCTATTCCTGTAAACAATCGAAAAACTTATTATACCATAGTCTTTTGTTAAGATCGCGGTTTTTTTTTCATCAGATTATTTATCCTTCGTTAATGAGTGATTTTGAACTTTGCGTAATTTTTATCTCAGAAAATTACACTTACTTTATATTCATTTTTTTATGACCATTTACTTTTATCAGACAACAAACAATAAAAACAACAAGGTTCTTAAAGAAAAATATATTTGATCATGTCTTTACAAGCTGTCAGAAGTATACATATGAATGTGATTTCATTTTATGCAACTATTTCAATATTATACCTTGTATAAAGGTGGCTCCAGCTTTCCCTCGCGTAATTTTATGGACGAACTATTGTTCGTACAATCGATGCTTGTGTTAAACAAACTACTGAATCTTGGTAGCAATAACCTTTAGTAATATGTATAACCTACATAATTGAAATTATAGAATGACATTTTTTATACCAGTGGGTCAGTAAAAGTGGCCAAAAGTCAAAATCCGCATTAATCCATGATATAATTATTATTGTATTTAAAACCTTTGAAAGTAGTTATAACAATAATATTTTGTTGATTGCATTATTTTTGTATCAGTTATAATAAGATTAAGTAAAAACGTATATTGAAATTTCTGTTTATCTCTTTTTACTTTATTGTTGATATATTCCAGTTCTATATTATTTTCCAGATTTCTAGTATATTAATATATTCAGAAAAGGTCAAGAATGAACAATATATTATATAAAAAGGAAGACAGCAACAATAAACTATGATAGTTATATTACATTCTTCTTGTATGTATTATGACGAACATATCTACTCACTTTCGATTTACAAATCATCGCCCACATTTAAAGATCTATACCGATCCCACAAGAAGTAAAAGATTTACTTGCTATTCCCGACTTAAACAGTTCTAATTTCAATAAAGATCATAATGCAGAAGAATTAGAGGAAGAAACTGTAAATTTAGAAATTTTAGACACCTTTATTCATTTAGATGATCTTCGATCGTCAGAAGAAGAAATAGATATTGAAACATGCAGCAAAATAAAATATGAATTAAGTTAAACTTTAGTTTCGCTAATTCAAAAATTGTGAGAGGCGAGGGGAACGTTAAAAAAGCACCCCGTTTCGTGAGACGCGAGGAGACTCACGCTAAAACAGCGCCCCGATTCGTGAGAAGCGAGGGACTCGTGCTAAAAAAGCACCTCGATTCGTGAGAGGCAAGGAAACTCACGCTAAAAAAGCATCCCGATTCGTGAGAGGCAAGGGTGCGCACACTAAAAAAAAGCGCCCCGCAACAAGGGATCTGAAATCGAACTGCAACCTCCGCGTTGTAGATCCTGAAAACTACAATATTTGTAGGTTATAATTGTAGTTGTTTTAGTTCAAAAATCAAATTTTTATTTATTGTCTATTAGGTTTCATCATTCCAAATTTTATAATTCTCATGTTACAATTTTCTCGAATTAGAAATCAAACCACGTACCAAGTTTCAGGCTCTTTTAGCATTTTCAGTGACCATTTTAAATTCGCCACTTTCAATTTTTACAGTTTGAGTTTGAACTCGACATCAGCGATCACAAGTACCAAATTTGGTCACTTTTTACTTTTCTGACCTACTGCGCACATTGAAAAAAATTGTTTATATTTCTTTTTAGCTGCATGTTAAATCCGGCATTTTGAATAATATATAAAAATTCTTTTACATCAAAAACAGAAATTACAGGCTAGAAAATAACTATAAACTAGTTTTCAAGTGTATCAAACTATCTTTTGTAATTTTTTGGCGCCATATTAAATCCGCCATTTTAAATATTTCATAAAAATGCTTTACGTTAGAAACAAAAATTACGGACTAAAAAATCACTACAAACCAATTCTTAAGTATATAGGACTATTTTTGTAATTTCTAGGCACCATTTTGAATTTCGATTTTGATATCAGAAATGAAATCAGCGATGCCGAAAACTTTATATAAATGTGTCATTGCTAGATATTTTACGTGTTTTACGAGATATGGAATTTTGGCCACTTTTACTGGTCTCCTGGCCCCACTGTGCAACGAACTGTAACAAGATCAAGTAACTAATTTTAAACATTGGAGATAAGGCTGATTCAGATTCTACGAAAATGTAGCTGCTATATATACTTTCATCACTGCCACGCAGCTATTTCAAAAATGTAATTACTATATTAAAATAAGTTAATGCCCTTTGAGGATGTTAATATAAAATTATTGCATTTGAATTCCGATACCATTTCAAGTCATTCTTATTGTACGAGTGGAACATTTTTAAGCATTTTTTCAAAATTCAAACAGTCATTTTAAAAATCTCAGACTTAGGGTATATTCCGTAAGTAACCAATTGTAACCAAATTCTTGGTTTTCCGTTCCGTAATCTTCCAGTTCTTGCAATATTTATACAAAGTGTTCGTAAATGTTTCTGGGTCCAGTTGGCTAGGGAATCTAATTTTGATGTGCCGCCTTGTTGATTTGTTTCAACAACTAATATGTAACACGAAATCATTAAAATCTAAGTTCCCATGAGGATATGAAAGAAAAAATCATGTCTTAGCTTATTCCGGAAAATTATCTGTCAAATTAACAGTTTGCATTATTATTTAATTGCGTTTAATTGCATTAATTATAAGTTATGTGTTGGCATGCGTTGTGTCTAAGCTACGCCCTACGGAAAAATCTCACAACCTACTGGGAACTTAAATTTTAATGATCGCATGTTAGTTGTTTTCTATCATTTATCAATCGCAAATGTCATTATTCTGTATTTAGCAATTTAGTTAATTTTTATTTATTCATTATTATTTATTTGTTTATTTAAGTAATTTTTTAATTATTGCTCTTTATGTTATTAACCCATTTTTAAAAAAACATAAGATTAGGCAACCATCATAACAATGATGCAATTCGTGTAACGTGACAAACATTCTAGTACATATTCTCTTTTTCAAAATGCGGCAATGCAGCCGCAAGCATGATTTCACAGCCCCAAAAACATTTATGAACACTTTGTATATACAGAACAGCATCCTGAAAAAATCAATAATTTTGTTATAACCAAAACGACCGACAACATTAGGCGTTTACGAAAATTCACCAAGTTTGTGTCTATCTTTTACAGAGCAGTGATCAGCTGATTCTTTGGTGCATGTATCCAGTTGAATAATCTTCGAACGCTTTTGCGATCGGTGCACAACTTTTGAACTTAAACACCGCCTAAAAAGCATGTAAAAAGTTTGTATTTGTTAAATTTTTTTAGTTATACCCATAGATAAAAGACAATTGTAATAATGGACCATCCTGGATTTTTAAGTGTTTCGTCTAAATGTTTTTGTACTATGCTGTATTTCCCAGCAAAACCAAGTATGTACCCGATGAATTTCCAAAAACATCTATTACCACCGAACATCCTATTACCTTGGATTTTCCAGGTATTATAGAAAAATAAAAAGCTTAGTTTTGTTTTGTCATTATTGGAAATTAAAGAACTGAAAGGAGGTAACTATGATTTATAGTTATTCATCAAAGTTCTGTTCTGCAATTATACAAAGTTCTCAGTAACCGGTAACTAACCAAAATCAAAACCTTTGTTAAAGATGTCTAAATTACGGAATATATCCTTACTGATAATTTCGTTCATTTCTTCACGATTGACTGTCATTGGGTTTTTCGTCTGTTTACTTATTTCCGTTACACGTGGCAGCCGCACAAGACAGAATCCGTGTAGACCGTCAACATTCTTTCCGGCCCTGGTCTAAAGTTTAGATATGGACCAAGTTTTGAAATCTTTTATGCTTCTTAAACATGTACTAATCTTTCTGGAACACTTGGAATCGGTTAGACATTTCGGATTTTTCAATCCAGTTCGACTTTACAAACGAATTGCCCCTTTTAGGCCGGTTGTTTTCTTCAGACCAGTTGAGCTTTTTAGGTAGAATTCCAAACCGCATTCAAATTTCGACCGTTTGTATCATGATGCAAGCGTCTATGTGCAACACGAAGGATTTTTATTTTTTTTTTGCAGTCCGATTTGGAACAACTTATGTTGTCCTTATTAAGGCTTTAAATCCTGTCTCAAATGTAATTGGTTGAATTAGTTTCTAACCAAATAGAACAGGTTGCGTTCATGTATTGGCACTTAAAAGGAAAAATGCTAATCTTAGTTGATTTTTTCCAAGAAGAAATTTGGAAATGGAATCAAAGTTACTTAGATGCAAACCAATTTTGAAACCAAGAATCGCTACTATAATGATATCTTGGCACATGATATTATAAGATAGCGCACTGTTGTTACTATATCGTTTTGACTGTATTTCATTCCATGCAGATTAAAGAACCAATCAAAAGACAAGAAGTAGCTTCAAACTAATCGTTATCGGTTGTAAATGACGGTTATGATTCTCCCCTCTGAAAACTAAACACTATGAATTGGCACATTAATGCCCGCATGCTTCCATTCTAGTTCAGAAAGGTTGCCAGGAGGGGATGCTGATATGTAAAAACTTGCAACGATTCCTTTCATTTCATCCAAATGGACCTAGTTAGATCATATGAATATTGTGCCGGTTAGAGGAAGGAAACGTCTTTTTGAGTTTATAAGAACAAATAGGGGACATTTTTTGATATTTTGTATGGGTTGACGAAAGAAAAAATCTTATTGAATTTTGCTAAGTTTAGAAGGGCGTTTGATATTGTTTTAGTTATTAGTTAGAAAAAAGGGTCCACACTCTGGATTGTTGGGAAAAAGCTGAAAGAGTACTTATTTCTTATTTATATTCTATTTTCATATCTTATCTTCTGCAAACAGTCTAAGGTGCATCTCATCCAGAATCTTTTACAAGACCGTGACTCAAGACGGTAAGCCTAAAAACGCTACTCGTTAAAGGACGCTAAAGTAGGGTTGCTACCTAGCCGGTATTTTGCATGTGTATTTCGAAGTCCAGCAAAGACTCCCAAATCTGATTTGGAGTAGAGATAGAGGGACGTCTCCTGCGTGCCTGTCTCGGAATCCGAGGGAGACCCTTCCCATAAGCGATTGAAGAAAACTTTCAAACCCAAACTCAGCTGTGGTGAAAACATAATGTAATAGAAAGGAAAAGAAATGAAAGACAAGGACGCAAAAACAATTTTTGATTAAGGGCACCGACATGTTTTGAGTCGACTCTGATAACGTACACATACTGTTGAAGATGTTCACATATAGCTAAAATTTAAAATTAATTCTGATTGATTTACATAGTATATGTATTAGGCTACAAAAACGGTATCGGTATTCGGTAATTTTCCTGTTGACAAATCTTTATATTGTTAGATGCAATTCTTAAATTAATAATGAAAATTCAATCTTGTTTCTTAATTCAAATTACAAGAATAACAATACATTTTAGATTTTAGGTCAAATTCTTTTTAACATCCTATTATACTACCCGTTTTAACGTGTCACGTTTCACCCTTCTAACAAGTTTAAGCTATCCTATATGAAATTAAAATTCTAAAAGTAGAGTGGGTAATCTAATTCGTGACATTTTCTGCTGACCTGCCTAAGAAAATATAAAAGAATTCAATTTTATCATAGATTCGGAGCAGAAAACTTCAATAATTCTCAAAAAAGCTGACTGAAACAGTATTAAATACTTTATACTTAAACACAAATATTAAGTTTAATATGACATGAATTATTGAAAGCGACAAATAATAAATTAGTTCATTCGGTCGCTAAAAATTACAGATTACCATTAATTTTCCGTTTATCGATCGTTGCTATCTTTACTCAAACAAATTATTTTACATGATTTGCAAAATAAACTTAAAAATTACAAAATGGTGAAACGTGCGTGGTTGTATACTCTTGATGTCAATCATTGTTGTCTCTTCTTGTTATAAATGTATTATTTCCATTTATGTAAACGTAAAGATCTCTATACAGATTTAAAATTTTCAAATTTAATTAAAAGAACGAATTTCATCTTTGAATGTTTACATTTATTAAGAACAAAATGCAATTAAAATGAAACGAGAAGTTAAAGAAAAAAACCAAGCATTACTTTGACATGAATTCTTTTAAGAGGAAGTTAAAAAACTTTTCAATATTTAAAGTCAGTTTATAGGAAAAATATAAGGTAAAAGAAAACTTTAATTAATAAGAAAAAAAAATACAAATCGGATTTTTGTTCTATTGTAAAGAAGTTGTTTTAGATTCTAAAAAGTGAGATCTTTGTTGGCGTACATTTAATTCAAAAAGATAAAAGCTCGCAAGATCTCTACTAACAAAGCCATTATTATGGCTTTGTAACTTGACACTTTCATCACTGCCACGCAGTTCTTTCAAAAATGTAATTACTATATTAAAATAAGTTAATGCCCTTTGAGGATGTTAATATAAAATTAAATAAAAAAGGAAGATTAAGATAACAATAAGAAAGGTGCAAATTATTTAAAACAACTGTAATCTCTCTGGTTATAAAACTCATAATTGCAGTCAAACATCTCTCATAACCGCAATTTTCCGCTCATTTGTTAAAATAACTCTTTTAACTAAACACATGAAAGTAAATTGGGAACAACAAGCGGTGAGGTAGAAAATTACTTCTAGTTTAAGTTTAACCAAGTCTGAGAGTTCCTGTAATAAGTACTTACACCCTCTTACGTTTGTGTTATTGACTCTGTTTTTCTGACGGATTAAAAATAATCAATAAAATAAAAACAAAAAAATTTAATTTGTTTTTTGGTGCTTTTTTAATATAAAAAGGTGTAATCGGAATAACTGACAATTAGGACTAAATTTCTTAACTTTCTTTGGTTAACTATAATAGTACATTGGCATCACTCGTGAAAGCGAAGAATTTTTGTTATGCCAATGGAAATATTCGAATATAAATAGTTTTGTCGGTTTCGACATCTCTATTTAACTTAAGAAAAGAAGTTGCTTTTGTATTTTTATGAAAAGCTGCATTGCTTTTAAGTAATATTAAATCTTTTTTAACCTCTTGCTCAAAGTATGTGTAAAATAAAGAAAATTAGAAATTACTCTTTTGCCTTCCTTTCTGAAATGTTCAATTTCCTAACTAAACCAATTAGCGGTTCTTCTCTTAATGGTGATGTGCTATAATCTCTGTACGTTATTAATCTTTATACTTAAAAGATATTAGATACTGTATTGTTTTACAGTTTCAATGTAACATGTGTATTTGTTTGATAAATACAGCATTTCTATAAGTATTCGACTCAGTATTTCAGCTAAGGCAACTGGAAAACCTTTTTTACTCAATTGAAAGTTTTTTATTTGGATAAAAACCAGGAACATAGAAATTCTTCTTGGTTTACAACTCATTTAAAGAACATAGCTGATCAAAAACTATTTTCTTGGCTATTCTGGACTCTACGGAATAAATTCTAGGGCAGTTTTCCCATAATCTGTTACCTACTCAAGCTTTTGAAGAATGATCATTCAAGTTCCTTTTGAAAAAGTACTATGAAGACTGTCCTGATTAGATTTACTTTCTCTAAGATCCCAAAACAAATTTTCTCTATGATCAACGTTGGCATTGCAACATCTCTTACGTAAAACCTCACGCCGACATGCAATTTTCAACTGAGTAACTGTTTAGTCGCCCAACCGATCTTATGATCACACATGAGCAACTAAACAGTTGTTCAACTGACACACGTGCCGACTTGCTACTAACCAGTTAACTAATTTCTTTATTTTCACGTTTTTTTATATTGTTATGAGATTCACAAAGCATATTTAAATTAATGTGTTTGTGCTCTTAAACTTCGAAGAAGACAACGCAAAAATAAAAAGTAAGGTACTGAGATTCAGATTACCACTCAAAGGTTTATTAGAGGGCAATTAAATATGTAAACTGTATAAAGTTTTGACGTCATCCTATCTACAGTTGTGCACTCTTTAACTGCGCATTTAAACTTGAACAATCATGCAATAGTGATTGTGCAATTAAACAGGTCGGGAATTAGCAATTTATTCATCGGGCAATTAAAAAATTGGTCAACTTCATGGTTGCTTGTACTTTGCAGATCAATGCACTAGCAACTGAATAGTTGACCAAGGATATTCAGTATTAAGAGCTTCTGGTTATTATTCAGGCAACTAAAAAGTTGTCCTATTAGATTTATCGAGTAATTAAAAAATCGATCAACTATATCTTTGATTGTTCTTTTTGCGCTCAACGCAGTAGCAACTGGATAGTTGCCCATCAGTCTTCAGTATCACAATGGATCTTAATCTCGCTTCGCTTTTGCAAGCAAGTGATAACTGATAGTCACCAGTGCGCACAGACAAGTCCGAACGGGCAATCACCTGCAAAATAAAACAAGGTGTAACTTTTTAATTGCTACAACTAAACAGTAGCAAGTGCGCGTTAATGGTGTATGTATTTTATTTCGGCATCTTAAAAGTTGCCTAACACCAGGAGCAACATATCTCTCACTGTAAGATAAAAACTGCTTGGGAAGCACAAAAGCCAACTTATTTCTCTAAATACGAAAATACGTGAACCACTCGAAAACTGAAGCTGCCACGTAGCAAAAAAAGTGGAAGATTATACCTAAATTATCAACACTCGGAAATTAAGAAGAGATTATGTTTGTATTCTCCGAAATCAGACAAGTGGTGGTTCTACGGATGTTACGAGTGTTGAATTCGCATACCCTGATCAAAATTGTACTTGATGTTTCTAAAGAAATTAGCGGTACTGATAATTCCAAAGAAGAAAATTCAAAGAAACTTCATGAGGATGGTCTTATTTATACAGCTTAAAGATGGCAAGTTACCTATTTCTATCGCTTCTTACACTTTAAATGATTATAAAGTGTAAGTAAGAAAAATCCGCAATAATTTCTTGAAATTCCAAAAACTAGAAAAACCAGACAGGCCACCTTCAGTTGATATCTCATATAGCACTGAATGTTCACTAGATGTCCGAAATTAGCCTGAACGTTCAAGGAGATAAATTGGACTTTCAGTGGACATCTAGTGAATGACCATGTACAGATAACGCATGTCCAAAGTTTTGACAATTGTACATCCTATGGACGTCCGTCGCTGCCACTTAGACGTTTGTGTATTGTATGGCATATCGTCCTCAAAAGGATAACTAAAGCCTGGTATATTTCAAAGTAACCAACGAGATAAAAAAAAAGATCGCTAAATGAGATATTACTAAAACTAAAGTTTATTGCAGGCAAATACTGAAATAAATCTCACGAAAACTGCAATACTTTATAAAAAATCCAAGACCGCCAGTGATTGTTACGAAGATGCAAGGTATCTAAGAAATTGTGCCTATGGCCTCCATATAAATAAAAATATTATAAAATATTACAGTAACAAATATAATAAAAGAAATTCGTTTTGATATCGCAAATTGCTGGTTTACAAGATTTTTAAAAATTCTATTGCTTGCGTTTACGAGCAGCTAGCAAGTAGTAGCACTGGCCTCATACACTTCCTGGATGATCAGCAGTGAACGTCAATTTACATAAACGCAAATGCAGCACTTTTGAAAGCGTTTTCTTCACTGACAGTAGTGCGAAATCCTATTTACTATTTACAAACGCAATCACTTTATTAAAATTGGCCGAATAGATTTCACTTCATCAGGACATGTTTGTTTCTCTATACTCGTACCAATGATAAAAAGTATAGATAATATTGGTAAAATAGCAGACGTTTTGTGGTATCATCCGGAAAAATATTATATTGAAAAAAGGAATTTTAGATTTTTTAATACCCTGTATCCTGGAAACGGTGCGTTTCTAGACATATACAGGGTTTTCATTTAAAAGCTTCTCACCTTGAATAACTCTTTAAATAGTAAAATTATTAAAAATTGCTGATATATAATAATAATTTTGGAGGGGGACATTTAATAACCTATTCTAATCAGTTGGGAAACTCTCATCCTCCTCCCAACCATCCCCATCCCAAAATTTTAAATCGCACTGCCCCATGTGTATAGGGTTTAGAATTCTCAATCTCTTACATAAAAAAAAATTAAAATCGGCCGAGCCGTTCGTGAACTAGAAACAGAAACGTTTGTAATTCAATCATACATTTCTGTCTTTAGTTCACGAACGGCTGGGCCGATCTTAAATTTCTTTGATGTAAAAGATTAAGAATTTTATATCCTTTAAAATGATTTATCACACATGGGGTAGTGCCATTTAAAATCTTGTGGTGGGGCCGTGGGGGTGATTGGGGGGAGGTGGAAGTTTCCCAACTGATTAGAATAAGTTTTTAGATGTACCCCTCCAAAACAAAATCGAAGTGTTTCAGCGATTTTTGATAATTTTACTAATTAAAGTTATTCAAGGTGGGAAGTTTTCAAATGAAAATCCTGTATTTATGCAAACTTCTTTTTACATCTTCAAACAAGAAACGCACTCTGGAATCTTCTGCATTTATTCTCTAAACATTTTGTATATTATATTATTATACAGGGTGTTCCAACGATCTGTGAATGGACGATAGTGTCATTCATTGTAGAAATATCGAAACATATTATTAAGAAAGAACGATTATCTCGTGTGACATTATTTTAAATGTCAATGAAAATTATGCGCAGATCTACCCTTTTTCGTGAACTTAATGGATCTTTAGGTGCACTTTAAGCATTAAATTTAACATTTCATTTGTGTATTTGCATTTCATTCAAATTCATTATTTTATTTCATCATAAAATGTATTCATTAAATTGTTTTACGTTTCTTGGTAGTTAATGAAATAATTTCTTTATTGTGAAAATACATCGCTTTATCGTCGAAACGCGTTTCACTCTAGTTCAAAATTGTTTATATGTTTCGGGTATATTATTCTGCCGCCGCCGATTCGGAAAATAATTTATTTACATTTAGGCTTGGTCTGCTGGAGAAAATGCTAAGATCTGTCTTTATAAGAGACCGAATTAAATAGGAACAATTTCGTTTGGTAACTTTCCATTGTTAATGGATCATTTGTGTTTTGTTTCTTCGTACAGTGTATAACTGGCTTCTTTTATTGTGCAAATTTGCCATGTGCAAAATCATTTAGAATTTCTGATCAGAATCGAACTTAGTCTCTTAACGAGACCAGTTGGTCCTTTCTAGGGACAGTGCGCGCTATGTGGTTACCTTTGTGAGGTTTTGGGTCAGATGTTTGTCACAACATTTATCGGCTGCTAATTCACCTTTTTTGTGGTGCCTTTTTGGTGAACTCTAGGAGATGGGCTCCGATCGAGTTGATAATCGCGGATTTTTGCGGACGACGTCTAGAATTCGCAAGCTAAGAGGTGTTACCTATCAAGTTTCAAGGTTGTGGAAAACGATTTTTCCGCGCTAGTCTTCTATTTTGAAGGATCGCGTAAAAGTGACCATCTGTGTGCCCATAAAATGAATGTATGTGTGTGTCCGTGTTCGAACTCTCATGACCGCAAAATTCTTTTGTGTTCATCATTTTGACAGTTTCCCTAAAAACTGTGGCTATGTGGTAATCTCGTCCAGTGAAAGAAACAACGCAGTGAACACTATTTAGTTTCTGTTAGTTATGAATTTGTGTTGAAAGACATTTGAATTAATTAGCGTCGTGTAACTTTTGCCGTAATAAAGCGAGCCGGCGGCCCTTGACTTGGCCGTAACTGGTGGGTTAAGTTCCAGACATCCCCCGATATTTATTTGGACGCCTTGGTGCTCCGCTGACAGCGTTTTTGCATTTTAAAGACCTATGAAGGAGTAGTATATAAGAAATATCTTTTTGTTTATATCTTTTCTTTTGTTTAACGTATATTTTATGCAAGTAAGGTTAAAGTTCTTTTAATCAGATTTATTAACATCTTTTTGGAGTTAAATTATTGATTTTTCATAACTTCATTAGCTTGTAATTTGAAGGTTCACAGGGAATAATAATTTATTTACAGTATATTTTGCGGTCTGTATTTAGAAATACTTTAAAAGTAATCATTTGTTTATTTATTTTGTCACCAGGAAAGTTAAATTATAGTAGATTATATTTTGTAATCAAAATTCATTCTTTATCATTTGACGTTTAATAATTTGCTTGTCTGTTATATAATTCAAGAAATCTTTATGTTTATTGTTTATTAAGTTCATTTTGTTCCCTTCTGGGAACAATATTTTAAAGCACAATCTCTTTTGTTATATTTTGTTGTGTTTTTATGTTAAGTTACTAACACCTTTATTCATTTGTTTCAAACATATTTTATTTTTTGCTTCTGAGTATAGTAAATTTTAGTTATAGAAGGGTTACTATATAATTGTGTGTTGTTTAATAATGTAAGCTATCAGATGAATCGCCAAAGCAGTAAGATTTCTAAGATTTATTATTCTATTTAACTTGTATCGTTTTGGTAAGTAATTGGGATCATTAATTTGATTCCATTGATAAAATTTTAAGGATTTAAGGTAAAGAATTCAAAGCGTTAAGTTTGTTTGCAAAATTATCTTTTATACAGTGTGTCCAGTTTAAAATGACCTACATGGGGATATTGGAAACGGTAATAGATACAAGGTTGGTTAAATGGGGAAAATGTTTCGTATCTATATGCCAATAAATAATCAATGGTTACATTAACAAATATCTGCGCCATTTCAAAGATACAAGGTGAAAACCAAAGGAGTACATTTTCTAAAATCCTGATTTATTTATTTGTTATTAGAGATAAATGTACAATATTTTCAGAAACTAAATAGCGACTAATAAGGATTTCAAAAACGACTTCGAAAAATGCTAGGCCTTCTAGATTTCACGTACTTGTATTCAGCTTTTGTTTTTCTTATGGGCGCCATATTGGATTTTTACATTTTTAAAATCGTCATAAAAAGAGCTTCTCAACCATGTACAGTATGATCATGTTTAAAGAAGAGAAAGTACTAGAAAATACAAAATAAACCTCTATTCTGCCATATGCACCTTCTACACCGATTCAAAACTGCTTCACAAGACTGTCTTAGCATCAACGAAGTAATTCTGTTCACTGCTTCAAGGACTGCCTGTTGTATGACATCCACTGTTTCGCATTGTCGTGAATAAACTTGAGTTTTTAGATAACCCCATACAAAAAAATCAAGAGATGTAATATCTGGTGACCTTGCGGGCCATCTTATTAGTCCCCGATTTCCAATCCAATGGTCAGGATATTCATTATTTAAAAAATTCGTATCTATTACCGTTTCCGATATCCCCATGTAGGTCATTTTAAACTGGACATACTGTATAGTAAAGTGTTTATTGCAAATGTTTCATATAGTCATCCGTATAGAGGGTGTTGTTCGGTAAGGAACTTGTATATAGGGTGTTGTCTTGTAGGGACCCATATACAGAGTGTTAGTTCTCGAGAAGCTGTGTGGACTGGCCGTGGGTTCCCTATAACCCAGCTTCTGGCGGCCTCAATTTTGGACATTTTTTGAAATCGTCAAGAGCTTTTGGTTATGTAAGCTTTTTTTTCTTTAAGGTAAGTTTAGCTAGGACCACCCCATCTTCGACTTGAGCTATGGGCTTAAACATCTTCCATCGTCCGTAACGGGCCTTAGGCCTCTTTTTCAGTTTTTTCCCGTTACACTTGACGTTTCAAGATTGTCTCTTACTTTACAGAGTGTTTCATAAAAGCATCGCGTACTAACTATTAATTTTCTTAAAGACATCATCATTTTATATTTTGCCCTGTCTTGGTATAAATAAGGACTTTAATTTTAATTAAAGCAAACTAAAGTTAATTAGTTTCAACCACATTGTACAGAATGATTGAAAAACTCAAATCGTAATTTCGCTTAACTTTCAAAATATAATGTCCTGTATCTGTTATAATTTAAAGGAGCAAAAACCAGCTTTTGTTTGATACTAGCATCACTTATTTTGCATAGAAGTAACAGTTCTGTACAACTTATTTGGTAATATTTATTGATATTATTTTGCATTCAGGGATTGTTTGAACACCCTGTATAATCAAGATGATATAGTTAATATTTTCTCTTGAAAAATAGCACGGTTAGAAAAAACCAATTTACTACTAAAATTTAACTTGCGAGATTTTGTTTAAAGCTACTCGAGACAAGTCTTCAAATAATCAAGTTTGACACAACATTTAACAAATCGACTTCAAACTTTCCATCGTATCTATTACAATAACGAGTCAACGACTGACTGAATTCAGATACTATGAAAGATTTGGTCTATCCTGATTTATCTCTTCTCAGAATGCAGCTGACAAATACACCAAGCGTGGAACTTTCTTTGCTGTAGTATTATATCATCTGTTGGAAAAGAAATCAATTAAATAATAATTTATTACATACTGTCCTTAAATTAAACATATTTGAAGTAAAAATAGAATACACAGTGGAACAAGACACGTATATGTATAGACTTTTCTACTTATTTGTATTTAGTTTTTTGCATTTAAATAACAAACGAACTGGTTATTTTCAGTTTATACTACTGACAAAGCTATTGAATTCAACAATGTTGAATGCTATTATTACTACTTAATTAATGATGATTAGCTTATGTTAGTCTTTTTATGGTAGAAACATATAATGCCTACATCAGTATTTAATGACCGTATACCATTTCGCTGTTTGTTGTAGTACATCAACTGTGAAACAATGTTTATGCATTTATGCAATATCGATTGCAGTATACGATAACAGATAGCAAAAAGCAAGAATGTTGAACACGATTATTAACTATGAACTGTATTATCTGGTTTCAAATAATTGAATTAAATGCAAAGTGACACAATTCCCCATTATAATGATATTTCGATTGACCATTAAATTAAAAAGATTGGAAAGAGAAACATTTTTTTGTTTTGTACTCTTTATTATCAAATGTTAAGGTTCCGCAAATGTAATTAGTAGACGTAGTAATTAAGTTTATTTAATTTACGTTTATCGTTTAACTCCCAATAAGGTCTCATAGAAATTCCAAAAAGCTACCAAGAAAATGTGTAAAAAAAAGTTTTGCTAATATTCACTCATTTACGTTATGTTAATAAATTCATTCACAAATCCATAGTTAGAAGAAAAGCTTTTGAGTCCTCTACTGATTAAAATCTCAAATCCTAATCTGTCCCGACTTTTATAATAAAATAAATAAAAAATAGCAATGGTTGTTTTAAATAAAAATCTGGTCGGTCCAAAAGTTAGATATATACTTGTAAATCGTTAGGTATCAGTGATGCTACTATACTTATAATCTGACTTAAAATAACATCGTTAATAAAAACTATTCATCTTACAGAACTCAGTCAGATCGGTCAGCCCCAAAAGCCCATTCAAAGAATTTCTGACAGTGTAGCCATCGTTAGGTAGAATATGGTTTTAATTTCTAAAGATATAATTGTCTCTTGTAACCTATATACAATTCTCGCATTTGTCCTTTCTAGGAATCGCTTTTAGTTAAGGATGAGCTTTTACTTTCTATTGTACACTGTTTTTTATACTTTTACGAAACACTTAAAATGACGTTTTAAATCTTTAGAAAATGAAATCAGTTAAATGCTCTTTCTTATGGAGTGAAAGATATATACATAAGTGCTCCGCAATATATAAAAAATTGAAAACCCCCTTCCATTTTTATCCCATCTCATGAAAAACAAACCGTCACCCCAAGTCAACCTCTCACTGGCTTATAGTCCTGCTCAACTTAATCGGAAGAACTCTCACCGATCGATACACCCAGTTTCTGTAAGACCAGAACGAGATTACCGACTGAGCTTCTATCTACCGTCTTTCCATTTGTTTCAAGTGTTTACATTCCTCAAGTAAAGCCTACTCTCCAAAACTTTATCCTCTTTCCGATTATGCCAAGACATTTCCCGGTTATGTTTATGACACCACGATATAGATGCCTTCTAAATCTCTCGTTGTTGGCTCCAAGATCCTCTTCCGGGAACTCGCGCAGTAACAGTATTGGGTTCAGTAATAAAGTATACAATCAAAACAATCCTTTCTGTCACAGAAATCTCTTAGCTCGAGCCTGCTCACATACGCCTGAAGTTTTTGGATGCTCAACTCTAATTCAGCTCCATGTTTTTTACCTAGGTATCACCTTCTCTTTAATTCTGCTTCGTACATATAAAATTTTTATTCACCCCCCTCTTCTTGACCGATTTTGGACAAAGAAGAGGTCTTCTCCAGCAGGACTCTTGGTTTAAACCACTTCTACCTTTCGATGGAAATTTGTGACTAAGACGCCTCCAGTAAATGCAATTCTCGGATTCTTGCACGGGTGGTACGGGGCAGTCAAACAAGAGAGATTGAGGAATTTATAAACTTTTGAAGGGTTTTGAGTAAAAATGAAAAATCCCCAAACCGTTTAAGATTTTTTGCCTGGTTCTCGGGTACATCCTGAGATCAATATCCCAGCTTACCATAGTTCTGTATTTGCTTCTTTAACTATACATTACCAAGATGAGAAGCCAAGAACTTACAGGTCTGGAAAGTTTTGGTGTTTTCCCTAATCTGCACTTCTCTTACCGTTGCCATACAAGACGGACTGTCGTGAAGCTGCAACGTATTGCTCAACTGCTCC
>VTPC01091140.1:76055-113823 GCA_011009095.1 Ignelater luminosus | reverse complement strand
AGCACTTTCTTACGTGCCAAATGTGGGAGTTTTTTCTTTAAGATAACATCAAAACGGGTCAAGAAATCATCATAATATTGGCCAGTTATTGTTTTACTCCTTTTCAAATAGTCAATATGGATTATGCCTTTAGAATCCCAAAAAATAATCGCCATGACCTTATTAGCCGAGTGACCAATTTTAGTCTTCTTTGGTGCACGTTCGTCTGGTGAAATCCATTGTTTCGTCTGTTCCTTTGTCTCAAGGGTATGGTGGTGGATCCAGGATTACGTTGTAACATGACCAAACATTGATTTGAAAGTTGAACACGAATTCTCATTTGGTCTACTGTGAGTAATCGCGGCACCCATCTTGCCGATACCTTTTTCATATGCAAATGTTCGTGTAAAATATTATGCACCCGTTCGATTGAGATGCCAACAACATCAACTATCTATCACTTTCAAACGTCGATCAGCCATTACCATATTATGGATTTTGTCAACGATTTCCTTAGTAGTGACCGTTTGTAAGGGCCCGGGGCGTTCACCATCATCAGTGCTCATACGGCCAGTTTTAAATGAATTAAACCACTTGGAAACCATTCCATGCCATGGAGCAGATTCACCGTAATATTTCCGTAATTTCTCCTCAGTTTCTTTCACTGTTTTTCCACGTAAAAAATTATGTTTAATTAAAACACGAAATTCACGTTTTTCCATATTTACAAAATAGCACAAACTTAATTGATTTCTATGACTGTCAAATGTACACTATTTCACAGATTGACATGGAATTTGGAGGTTAAGCCTCTAAAAGACTGACGTATATGCTATTGTTTTCGATTTACCGATATCAGCGCTATCTAGCGGAAAGTCACGCTTCCGTCAAACAGCCCTCGTATTTACATGTATACTATATACATACTGCTTTAATCAATCTTTATTTCAATTTGAACACTGAATATTATTTAATACGTGGTGCATAAAATAGGTATATTCTTCTTCTTTTTTTTTAATTCTCCCTCATAAAATCATAAGTATTTAACTAAAAACATATGGCTGGATCAAAAACCTTTCATATATAATCTCATTTATAAAATTCATATTAAACTAATGTCAAAAGGTAAGTGATTAATAATTAGATAAACATTGAATTATCTATTTATCTCTCCCAATAGAGGGAAACCGTCGTTGTTAAGATTAATACTTTATTAATGGTTTTACAGCTTTAGTTATAACTAGCTCAATAAAACATTTTTATTGGGTGTATGATGTATATGATATACTACAACAATAATTAACAGTTTATTATAATCTATTGTTAACCTCATCTTGGAACATATAAACACTGTAACGTTTTTATTTACATATAAATTGTGGGTTTTTATATAAAAAGAGTTTATGCATAAAAGTTCGTTTTATTAATAAATTTTATTAATTATTTAAAGCATTCTTAAATAAACTATTTAAAAGTATTTATGATTTTTAATAATATAATATTGGCGTTGTATTATGTGTATATTTGAAAATATTTAGTCGAGTGATAGACATAAATTGACTCCCTTTATTTGCAGGGTCAATCTTTATATTTCCGCGGGCGCTTCGCAGTATTTCTGAAATAGTCAGCGCTCTTAAACGAGTCATCCATATAATTTATATATGGTCTGAATCTTCTAGCGTTTATATTCATAACATTACTCCCCTCTTAATTCTGATCGTCCAACGACATGATTAAAAGCGCAGTTACTTCCTTGTGTTTCTGTTAAAAATCCCAATAACATGGTATCTTCTGTCCAGTTGGTGAAATAATTCGTTACCACCAGCATGTACTTGTTACCTGCTTCGGTTTCTGGGAAAAGCAATAGTCATAGTTACTAGTTCAAAAGAGTTGCCGACGTTGCATTGCTTTATTGTCGCTCTTTGCTCTATTGCATCCACGGCACCAGGCTTTGACGTTTTCTTGCCAGTTGACCCAATAAAACCTATCTTGTACTATCTCTAATATCTTCTGTGTGTGTGTTAGTTTTTTTGCGGGTACATTTCAAACAGGGCAATCTGATTGTTGAGTAAATTTGGGACTTAGTCAATTTTTATTGGAAGCTTTTAAACAAACATAAAACTTTATCAAGAATGGCATTTTGCCCCAAAAGCAATAATAAAAAAGTTTTTCCTCTTTTAACTCAATCCGGGGACATACTGTATATTTGCGAAATGACACACCAATCCCAACATTAACAGTATCGGTGTCCACTGTGTTCATACCAATAGACTGTAAATCTCCCAAAGCTTATCCTCACAAATCTTCATGTCGTTTTGATTAATTTGTAAAGCGTTGGCAAAACCCGCCATATCTCGTGTTTATCTTCAGGAGTAGGCCATCCGTCGAAACACCTTCACTAGATACATAGTATTCTAATTAGAATAAATTGGATTGTTTCTGTTTTGAAAATGTTGACCTCGTGTTCTTGCTAATGTTTTTTGTAAGTAGCAAATCCTCGTTGGATAGAATTTGTGCCATGTGATCGCTTGGGCATAATTTGATTTGTGTGATTTATTTATCTCCAAAAACTAAGTCCTTCTCCTGGTTTACAAGAATTAGAAAAGGTAAAAAAACAAAAGGTAAAAAGTAAAATGCTTGTTAAATGTGTGTATAAAAATAGAATAACATAAATTAAGGCAATAAATATTCAAAATTTTGATACAATGATAGAGATTATGTTTGAAAAGTAGTCGCACATTCTAGAGCATTTGCGGGATTATTTGGTGGCATTCGTTGACAACACGTTGGTGTAAATCTTCTAATGAAGCTGGTGGCGTCGCATAGCGGCGACAAATCCGGGGACCGAGGAGGCCATTCAATCGCGCCTCTCTTTTCAATCCAACCACCTGAGAAATTTCGATCTAAATACTCACGACCAGGAAGTGCAAAATACAAAGGAGTTTTGTTTATCTATCAACTGATTCTCTAGGTAACGCTCGTCATTTTCTATTATTTCAGTTAGTACTGGATCAATAAAATTCTGCAGCAATTACAAATAGATATCCGCAGATAGATTGCCTGCTAGAGAAAAAAAGATCAACGAGGCGATCACCAAAAATGCCTGACCAAACATTTAACTTTTCTGGTTGTTGGGCATGGACATCATGAAATATTGTTGAATTCGAATCTGCCCAATAACGACAATTATGACAATTTACCGTACCATTTACAAAAAAAGAGCATTCATTGGAAAAACAGACATTAAATAGAAAAGTTGATTTATCTTGTATGGGTGAAACTTGTGGTGTTTTAAAATTCGTTAAATACGAGTCTTATTAATAGCAGATACAGCAGCCAATTTCCTCGTACTCAACGTAGGATCGGCAGCAACATGACCCAGAACCGCCACTTCCCCTTCTTCATTTCGCATGGGTTTCTCAGAATTTCTCTTTCTATTGACCACGGATGTTGTTTCCTAAAATTTTGTCACTAACTCTAAAATATACTTGCGACCTACATGTTCATTTGCATGTCGTTGATTGAACATCTCGACAGTTCTGTTTGTATTTTCATTATTTCCAAAAAAAGTAACCAATAATGTAAATTCTTCTTAATTTACAACAACAAATACTAGAAAATGCACTTGCCGCCCACACTAGGAAAATAAAACATCTGGGAATGCAAAGCATAACCACAACGAACTCTGTTGTGTTACTTTTCTTCAAACTTTGGCGGCCATTTTGACGAAGTTCCCGAGGTGATATCAAAAAACTAAAAGTATACGCTCGTCTTAGTTTTTGATATAGAATACGATTCTAAAGTAAAAAAAAATTTTTTAAAATTTTCCAATTTTTGTTCCCGGAGAGTTATCAAAAAACGAAGACTATAGTCTATAGTTTTTGATGTAGAATCTAAATCTGAAGTCAAAATTTCA
Source organism: Ignelater luminosus (assembly GCA_011009095.1). Taxonomy (NCBI): domain Eukaryota; kingdom Metazoa; phylum Arthropoda; class Insecta; order Coleoptera; family Elateridae; genus Ignelater; species Ignelater luminosus. The sequence goes on along the minus strand of VTPC01091140.1, from coordinate 109,928 downwards.
AAATTTGACAAAAAATGCGGACAGACAGACAGACTTCGCAAATTTAGTAACGACTCCTTCGGAGTTCGTTGAAAATAATCAAGACAGATTTGTCTAGAGTAAATACAAGATTGTCAAATTAAATGAGAATAAATGTCAAATATAAAAATTTGAAGATCATGAAGCCTTCTGTTTTAGATTTCACACCTTGCATCTTCCAAACAAATCGACCGAATTCAAAAATTCAGATGGGACAATATGGGGAATTGAAAGGCCTTTCTAATGATGTGCCACTTAAACCCCCTTCCCTTCACAGATCTTCGAGGAATTGACGCCCTCTTAGGGGCTTAAAGCTTAGGATTCAGATTGTACGTTAAAGAATATCCCCTTCCCAATACAAATCGACGTATTTTTGTGTTTTTTCGAAAAATTACTTTTGTGGAAGTTATTCAGTTTGTTTCGTTTTTGTTGGGCTACCCTGTATATGGTATCTCAACTACTGAGACACTCTTGAATCTGCTACCGTCGTACCTACCGTATTTGATTTCGGAATATGTAAAATCAGATAACACTAAACGTCAAAAGCATTTGCAATTCCGTATATAGAGTTTCTTACCACAAATTCTACAGAATCTAGGTATGGCTTGTTTCGTCAGATTAGGAACCAGATGTGTCTGTTTCTGTCCTTCGTCTTTTTCTCTCGAAATAGTGATCAAAATCTGAATCCCGATACCTATTAACAGCATTGGAAAGCAATAGAAACCGTCATATCTTATGACACACTTTAATTTCTGCTTTAGTTTGGAAAATAAAAGTTATGCCAGAAACTCATTTCACAGATTTTATTTCATGTTCAATCAGAAAAGACGATTTTCTATGATATACTTTAGGCGCTGTTTATCACGAATTTCTTTATACAAAATTAGAGAGGGTCGTTCGCATTCACAATGTTTCCTTTGTCTTATCAAATGAATGCTATTGCGCGTCACCATACTAAAAATAATAATTCAATGGAAAGATAAATAAATAAAATTTTCCGCAAAACGCGATTTAAAATTGTGATATATGGATTTGATTACTTACTAAAACAAATGTAGTTGTTTTCTCAACCACCAGGGACAACGCTTAAAATTGCTTTTTAGCAATTTTTCTACATTTTTAATAAGTCCATTCAGCAACACAAACTTATGTGTCTCTAAAGATAAATTTTGTTTCTTTTATTGAATTGTTTTATTGCAGCAAGAAAAACATTCTTTTGTTTTTGAAATATTTGATTTATGAAGACAGCCGTTTTAAGGTGTGTTATAAAAACTTCTGTTTATTTTCAGATTAAAGATGTTCAACTGGAGGATATTATTGATCTGCATAGTTCTTATAATGATTTGTGCTGCTCAAGACATGGAACTTCTTGCAAGGCCAATACGACCTGAGAAATTCACAAGCCACGAAGAACTGCAGGATTACCTTCAGAAATTAAAGGCGTATCATTTACAAAACGGACACAGGTATATATAAACAATTTCATTAATATTAATTTAATAATTAGCTCAATGAAAAGTTGATGTTAGTATTTTTTTGAAATAGGTGTGAGTTACAAACTTTTATTTCAAACCCCTAGATATATGATTATTCAAACCCGTAAAACAGATAACAATCCAGATGACGGCAGCGGCGGTGTTTATTAAACAAAACCATTAACAGTGAATAGTCAAAATTGTACATTAAATTTACTTTAGTTATTGAAAAAAATGTTTTTTGAACTACAGCTAGTAAGGACATTTTGATAATAATCACAGATTCAATAATTTCTTTGCTATTACGTAGTCGGTGCATTTTACTGCAAGTACCTAGACGAACCTGGCCTTTTTTTACTAAACAAGGATAAACAGGATACGAACACCGGACTAGGGAGTGATCTAAGTCAACCAATGATAATTCCAAGTATATTTCTTTCGAGCGTAAAAAGATTTTTATTGTATTCATGCGTAGGCTTCGATTCTGACGGACAAGAGAACAAGAAGCCTTTACCTTTCTCTATTATTTTAAGAATATTCCAAAATGTAAAGAAATACCTTACATTTAAGATTAAAACCTCGCTGCCCGAGAAAAACTCGAAGAATATCTATTTTCCTTTGGCTTTTTCGCTTTTCTTTTCTCCAAGCTAAAACATTTCAATTTCCTCTTATCCTTATCTACATTTACAACTAATTAATTCTTAAGATAGGGCAAGGTATTATTATTATTATTCCTTAGAGTAGTCCCAGTGGTTTCAGCATTGCAACCATTTATTGTGTCTTTAATCTCGCTATCTCTAAAGAAGTTCTATTTTTCTAATAAAACCTTGTGCCATCCATCTCATCCCAAACGTCCACCTGCAAATCCAGAGAACTTTAGTAGCTTTGTTAGTTATTCTTTCTAGGTGCAGGGTCTGACCTAAAGTTATCCCACAACCTTGAGTTCTTCTAGGTTGTATGGAGCACTCTTTTGGGTAAACGCAAATAGGGCCAAGTTACCCTTTGCCGAATTTACGAACAGTTCTTCGCCGTCGTACCGTCTTTCCACAAGCCCTAGGAGACCGTGCATTGTTTCTGATACAGTGCTACCAAACTTACTGACGTTATGATGATTGCATGTTAACGGCATAGCTAATTAATGGCCAGGAATCTTGCTTTGTTTAGATCCTATAGTAGAGTATCTATTCACGGCGAGACACCGCGGCAGTAGTGAGAAAACTCCTTTCCACGGTGTGATCATTAACAGTGACATGAACATTACTGTGTATCAGTACCGATAGACGGTTCTGAAAGCGATAGGGTAGATTCCTTTGTAAATCATTTTCAGAAGAAACTTGTCACTAAAAGCAATTAAAGAGGTTAGTAGGTGCCTGAGGTATTTCAAATTAGAATGGGGTGCACTTTAATAAATGCAAATTTCAACATAAAGAATAATAAAGTTCGTCAAAAGCAATTTATAATTTATCATACTTTAAACATCAAGTTGATGTGTGTCCGAAAGTCAACTTGATGCCGAAACATGCAACGCGTAACTAGGGGGCCATTGATCAAACCAATTGATTTAGAAAAACAGGAAACGCACAAAACTGAATGCTAATTACTGATCTTGTTACTGCAGTATATTCAGTAAGTAATTCATACCGTGTACACTACCAGTTCCTCTGCCACGGTCGGAATATACGAGCGCGTTGGAAAAGACTAAATATCTATCATATTACATTCCAAAGTAAGAAAAGATAGGTGACTAGTAAACATTCCTACCCTAAGCAAACAGGTTCCATCATGTATAGATCTTCTATAAAACATTCTGTCTGTCCATCTTGAAGAAGATGCGAGGTTTGAAGTTAGTTATATTTTAGTAGCTAGAAAATGGAGAAATAAGTAGCAGCAGCCAGTATTACATTTTCCTGTGTTGCAAAGAAGAAATAAACCCCTAGACTAGGCTTATTTAAGTATACAGATTGTGATATCTTTTCCTTCCCTCAACACAACTTAAAAGCTTCGACCTTACCTATATCGAGCTTTACTTGCCCCCCTCTGCATGCCAGCACAAACTGATATGATTCAATTAATAGAATCCGATGTTTAACAAACATTCTAAAGTCTCGTTTAGAATCAACAATGTATGTTCGATGTTTATTCGTGTGCTGTAGGGTTTCGACTTTCTTTAATATCTTAATCATTTTTAATATTTTTTAAAATCTACCAAACTAATTATTTATTGGAATAACTACAAAATTTAATTTAAAAAACTAACTTATAACTGAAAGAAAATCTGTAACGAGCTAAAATGTAAAATCATTTTTTTCATTGGAAATTAAACAAACCAGCAGCAAATGAAAAAGTTTATATTATGCTCGATGTATTCAAACACGTAATACTATTATTTTCTCACGCACATGCATACACGTATGTAAACTAAGCGACAAAATAAATTAGACACTTTCTTCTAGTTCTATAAAAAAATAGGCCATTGTACAACTATTTTGAGTGAATAAATCATTACTCATTAGTAATCTTTGTCTACTTGTAAGGAAAACATTTTATTCACTCAAAATAATTGTACGATGTGTTCCTCGCGGAAATAGAAAAAAAGTGTCCAATTTATTTTGTCGCTTAGTATACATGCATTCGTTCATTTTTGTTTGAATAATTAACGCCAAATTAATTAATCATGTCAATAAAACACTCTAGGCACAGTGCCAATCACTAAATACGCATTCGTGCCGTTTCGTTTGGGTAGAATTTAGAGGTCGATGCAATTTTTGTAAACAGTAAAGAAAGCACTTACCTACTACCTAAGAAAATAACTCACAAAACAAAATAATTGTAGATTTCTAGAAATATATTGCATCATGTAATTAATATCAAGAAAAAAATTAAAAAACTAATTTTTATGGTTAATTTTTGTCAGCAGGTACGGCAAACGCTTTTCACCGACGCTCCCAGGAAAACTTCATGCCCAGTTCTTACCAGAAAATTGGCAAGACATCTATGAAATCGTTAAACATTATGAAGAGAACTAACAAATTATAAACAATAGGTATTTCTGATTTCTCCCACTCCACTATTTCATGTTGTACTTAACGTTACTAACCGTGTATTTTCCTTTTTCAATATTCAGTATTAAATATTTTTAGTTGTTATCAGTAAAAAGCAGAATTATATGTAAAAGAAATTTTGTGAAATAGTGGCAACATTATTGATAATGACATATGTAATGGTTGTAATTACAAGATGTTCTCTATTTATTTGTATTGTTGAAATTGTATATTTATTAAGATGTATGTTAGTACTACAATAAAATGAATGTATGAAACAGAAACAAAACCCAAATTTCAAACTTTTAATGGAAACAGAAGTATTTCAAATAAATAATGAGCAATTTTATGTACTTGCTGTATAAATCTTTCAACATTCAACTTCATATAAAGCTTGCTTTTTCTTTGTAGACGAAATATTCCCCTCACTGATGCATTTTATATGAGGACAACAAACCTGCAGCCTGCACTATTCAACTAAAACGACTTTCAAAAAGGAACAAACAAAATTCGAAATGAAAAGCTATAAATGTATAACGACACAACTGTTATTTTTTATCATAATGTCAAATTAGAACTTCTAAAATGAGACAGTTCCAAAAAATACTCAAGTCTCATTTTAATTTGAGAAATTCTCAAAACACTTTTTTACTTTATTTTACTTAATTTACAAATCACAATAAGAGTAGAGCTTCACTGCAGTAGCTTCTGCAACTTTTTAGAAAACAAACCTTTTCAGTTTTTATTATCAGTAGCCGATCACCCGTGTCTCGTCTGAAACAAACCTAACAAATATCAGTAAGAGGGTTCAAATATAGTCTTAGTTGCTGACATAATTTTAAAAAAATGTTGGTAAGAAAAAATGCAAAAAAGAATTAAAAATTACTAAAATGTATAACAAAAGTTGTAAACTAATAAGAGCGATCAAAAAGAAACCTTATCGCGGTCGGCTTTGAAATAAACGTGCATCGGCGCTTCACATATCCTACTACAGCTGCAAACAGTTTAGTTTAGTAAATGGCAAATTTTATGGTTATCTTTTGAGAATACTTTAAACACTTACCACATATCTTCAAATTGACCAGTACGGAAACATGCTTCTAATAAATAGACTTTTTGTTCTTAACATCATTTTTTTAAATTACACAAAACTTTAAACCAAAAAGGCAATTTTAAGCAAACTTAATAAAATACTACTTGATAAGACCTTGACATTTAACAAGTGTGCATCAATTTTTAATTTATGCTCTGTTTTTTATTTCAAAGGCAACCGCGATAAGGTTTTTTTTTATCGTTTTTATCAATATTATGCTTTTATGTAACCTACCTGTGCATATTTTAAAATCTTCTGATCACAGCTTTTGAATAATCTCAGCTCAAAAATTGCAGTTTTAGGCATACACTTTGATGGCGATTAGCCGATTACACTCGAAACTCCATTAAAATGCCTTTTTTTATGTAACTAATAACGATGCTACCAATAATTTTGGTCTGTTATGTATTACGGTAATTAGAATAATTGCTAATATAACAATTTTAATATAAAATCGGCCCTATTCTAATGCAGCTCGTTAATACCATGCTTTAAGAGCCGAGATTAAAGGACTATACAATTCTTATTATTATTAACGACATCGTTAATTTTAAAATTGTGAGTTAGAATGAGGCTAATTAAAAGTTACAGGCCGATAATTACCTTTTCTATTATCTGTATCAGGAGAATAATCAAAAGAGCAATGAATTGTTACCTTTCTATTTCAATTCACTACAAAATAGTTTTACCTCTGGAACTTCTATCAACACTTTAATTATTATTATTAATGATTATGTAAGGTAATTTCGTTAAGAATTCAGAATAATAAGCTCTTGTTCTGATATATACAGTGTGTTCAATTTATCTCACTACTTGTAGGTAGGCAACACATATTGACGATTTGCACGAAGTGGACATCTATTGGAAATTAAAAAACTAGTGTAACAGTGAATCAAGTCGTCAGGTCAGAGACAGTCAAAGAATTATAGTTACCAGATCTGAAGATTTATCGCTAACTTTGACAACACTGCTTAAACTACTGTTCACTATTAAATCACAGAGTTCCTATACACAGTGTTAAACAAATGGTGTCACTTTTAATTAGAATTTCTTGTTTTTTCAATATTTTAAAAGCAAGGTGAGATATCGAGTCGAAATCTTCTACATGCTTATTACTCCTAGATGTCTACTATTCTACGTAATCTTGTGTCTTGTGCAGGGAATTGCAGGGTGAATTTGAAATGAGATTTGTTGCGAGTATTGAATTCTACATAATATCCATCATTTAACCGTTGTTCTATGTTTTCTAATAACCGAGATACCAATGGTGAGCATCGAAATGTGGACACACCATATGTATCTCCTCTGCCTAGTGCGTGTAAAGAATACCTTTGCAACCACACCAAAGACAAGACTCTTCTAATCTGAAGGAGAAAAAGGAAAAGTTTATGTAAGCTACCATCGTCACTAACAGTTACGCAATCAAAGGCAGGATAGGTTGTCCATTATTTGCGAACTCGAGTTCTTTCTCTCCACTGCACCAGGAAGATATATAGCTGATAGCCAACCTATCAAACATATATTTGGTCGGTTTCCGCCCTCGTCACTAAACTTAGACATTCTCTAATTACCATGGCAACTGATTTTGTCCCTTTTTTTTTTCTTGTTAAGATCAGATAAAGCTATATTTCTTTAGTTTTTTTAGGAAGCTTCATTAATCAGTGAGAGGAGAATAGAAACGGGGCCATTATGACCAGTCCCATGTTGGTAGTCGGCTATGGTAAAATGTAGCTAAAAGTTCTGTTCTCACTATCAGTGCTTAGTATATTCAAGCAACACACGTTTCAAGTGAGTGACATGTCTTGCTAACATAAATCAGACAAGGACAAGGAATTTTTGTACACTTTCTGCCATACTGTATAGAGCTTATCCTTAGGGGAAAATAAAATACAACTATTTGCTAGGAAGCTTGATGATGGTTCGTATATTGTTTTTGCAAGCATTTTGTGAATCAAAAGTAAAAGGATAATGAATATGAAAGTTGAAAGCCTTGCTTTTCATTTCAGATTGGCTATTTTTTAAAAAGGCATATCTTGTCAATAAAACTGTCTGAATGATACCAAGTACCACTTATATATTTATTATTTATACCTTAAGGTTCAAATGTAACGGATAAATTAATTATCTACGTTAATAAGCGTGTATACGAAAAATCCTGAAACACATCAATTTTTTAATTTAAAATGACATTTTCTGACGCTAGAGAATTATCCCTCACTTCAACCCCCTTCCAAGAGGCAGCAACACCCCATTTTATTTAAATTGCATGAGAGGTCATGTGATACCTTGCTTCGAAGAGCATTTAATTGCCTATTTAGCAATGTAAAAATATCTTGCAGTGCCATCACTTTTAATACTAATAACTTTTACCATATAAAGAATAAAAATCATCTTTCCATGGCAAATGGTTAGAGCTATTGTCCCATACAAGAATATATAAGTTTTGCAGGCATATTTCCACAAATAAAGATGTCACTGTGTAGGTATTATTGAAATTCCAATAAGGATTTAATTGTTAATTACTTCTCTTTGATGTAATACATAATTTATTGATTTGTGGTTTAATAAGTAGTTCTGTCCAAGACCTCCATCCAATAATTCAAGTGCCTTTCTAACAACCATTTGATTTAGTATCCAAAATACTTATTCTAATGCAAATAGATTTCAATTACTGGAAGTTAAATTATAATATTCCAGCATTGCAGATCATTTATTCAATAGGCCATCCCCAAATTTTAATGGAAAGTGGAATAAAAACAAGCAATATATAATAATAGGTGTGTGTTTATTAACATTAAAAAATGCACATACATATAATAATATTATGTAATGTTTACACGTTTTAAAAATCCTATTCAGCAAAGTGCTCAGTCTTGAAAAAATAAATTGTTTCTAAATTTTAGCCTTCACTGGCAAAAATTTCTAGTGTTTATTTTTTTTCATTTTTAAAAATTTGTGTGAAAAATCTGCTGATTGAATGATGATGATAAAAATTCATATTTATTTGTAAACCTAAACTCACTTTTAAAAGCGATGCATCTTACGTCAATGCATTAAATAACAAAGTATCTGAAGCTAATATAGAAATTAAACATTTATTGAATTCGATGGAGCAATTATTCTTTTTTATGAAGTTTAAAAATTACCTTATAAACACAAATAATGCAGCTACAAGTTTTCATGCACCACATTGTTTTCTACATATATAACACCTATAGTACACAATGTAATAAATATAAAAATATTGAGTTATTGAATCTAAACATACCACCCACAAGTGAAAACAATTGGAAATTCATACCTCCTTATTATTCACAATATACAATTTTTTATAAATGGATACAACTTTTCAATTTCTCATTTCATTTCAAAAAAATGTCAGAAAGCATACTTGCATCAACATTTCTCAAAACTTTCGGTCAACGTTATATTAACTACTTACTTAAGCAAGCAGAAATTTTTGGGTTAAACATTAACTGTATTCTGTATAAATACTTTCGGTGTCATAGTTAACAAGCAAAATTCTCAAATGGAGTTGGTTATATGGATCATAACTACAATTTGTAAATTGTAAATCGTCAGTCTTGGTTATTGTTATACATATCATATAACAATCCTCGAATTGAATTATACAGAAACTGTAGTTAATAGTTTTAACACTATTACCAATAGATTATTGATCTACTTGAAATCATTGACTTTACTATTAAAAATTATTAAGAAGCAGCATGTACCATCGATGATCTACAAAATTTATCAATCCAACATCATATGTTTTTTATAAAAAGCAGAAAACTAAAATGAATTAATTTTATTATTCACATATTTTATAGACCTTTAAGCCACAACTTTCCCATGTAGGTTGTCACACAAAAATTGATAACTTAATTCTTAAAAATAGCAAAAAACAAAGAGAAATTATAGTTAATTCGTCTCAATTTTTTCTGAATGGCATTCAATTAAAATAAATGAAGTTACCCAATATTTGGCTATCAAAAAGTATCAAGAATCTCGCTATATAATAAACAAAAATGTCAAAATACACAGGATGCTCTATTGTAAACAAAGTTAATAATATTCCTATTTCATTCTGAAATATACTGTATAAGAAAAAAACCATTTAACATTCAAATGTTCATAAAATTTATTTAATTCTTCGTCCATGTCAACTTAAATAAAACTCAATTGTGTTAAATAAAACTGTTATTATTTAGATTTTTAAAAAATAATGTTAAATTTAAATAGAATCTTGTTGGGGAGAAATTGAAAAATTTAAATTATCATTGTTGAGCTTGAATCTTCAAATAGAATGACTTAAATCCATTTGATATTACAAACAGCTAAGATGGTTTGACTCGAAGTATGTAAGAATATTTTATTGTAAATTAGAATGAACAGGAAATAAAGAGATATAATACAAAGAGAAACTATGTATTCAACATATTTTTATACAGTTGATCAGAAGAAATTCTTGTTTCTTTATCTTTAGTATTTTTTGATATTTTTATACACAATATCAATGCATTTTGCATAATCAAATTAATTCACTTTATTTTCTTAAAACAAAAGTAAAATTGTCGAAAAATCTTTTTTTATATATCACAGGCATTTTGAGGCATACTACTATGTAAAAAAAAAGATTGCAACTAAATAATTATTGATCAAGTAAGATGTTTAAAAAATATTAGTAAACGATGTTATGATAATGATATCTAGCACTTACAATATACTAATAAGTTCCACTTATGCTTAAAAAGGTTTCATATCATATAATTTTATATATATATATATCACACCTCACTCATATGTTCACAATTGGTATAATAAAATACTTAGTAATCTGATAGGAAAATATAGAAAACGAAAATGCTTCTAACATCTCACAGAAACCCTGTTCATCGGTCATAACCAGTATGAAGCATACATACATACTTTAAAATAATAATGTTAAACACATTTTAGCTACATAAACTTCAAAATATTCAAACAATAATATTAACTTCACTGTATTTATTATAGTTTTTCAAATTTGATTTTATCATAAAAATATGTGTCTTTTGTCAATTTATGTTCAGCAAGTATTTATGCTTCATCCTTTAAAAATCCATCATATTCACAAAAAGATACAAAGAATCTAATTCTGTTTTAAACAATCTCACTCAAACCGATTTAACATAGTTTTCATAACGAAGCTAAAGTTTAATAGTTGCAAATAAAAATCAGAACAGCCTACTATTATAGTATATGTATATACTAATTACACTAAACTAGGTCATCATCTACACAGTTCGATTTTTTTGTCACAGCAGTTCTTTTCTTGTTTAATATATAATGCAACTGTCAACTAATAAAATCTAGCGTATATCTACTTTATATAAACACTAATAATTTCTTTTTCACGCCCCTCAGTGGCCCCATTTTATTACATATCAAATATACTTTTTTTTTAATGCACAAGTAATCTCGCCCATTTACATTTTTAAAGTATCTCGAATCTCACAACTATAATTACTATAAACATTACTGATAAAAATCTCCTACCGCTAGTGTAAACCAACACAAACATTACCTATTCATTACAGATTCAAGTCCCAGCACTGTAAAGGTGTTATGTTTAGGTTAGTTAGTTGCAAGGATCCTTCACAATATCACTTTTCTTTTTAATATTGTAAGTAAAATACTAGAATTATATAATTCAACAACTGTAAAATATAACAATGTATGAGAGAAATTACTTTATATACAGGATATATTGCTTGATAAGTGTTGAGAAAAAATTTCCTTTATAAAATAGTTTGGTTTTCACATCGTTGTATTTGGTTAGTGTAATTAAAAGATATTTGGTGACTCATCTTCTTATTATGGAGTATATTATTTAAAAGAACCTGCAAAAATTTTTCATTTACATTCACTCAACATGTGCCATGTACAAAAATAAGAAAATTAAATAAATATTTCAACTATTAATTGCAATAATCAACTGTCAATTAAAATTGCAGATTCGGTATATTATTTGCATAAAAATAAAGATTCTTTGGCTATTATATTATTTAGAAGTTGTTATTATCATAAATACAAGCATTAATTTTATATACATACAACACAGGTAGTAAATTAAAATGAAGTAAAACTAATTAGTTATCATTAAACAAAAAATCACAACAAAATAATTGAGATTATTAATGGAAGCAGAAGTGTAACATATACAATCAAATGTTATTTTAATAAGCATCAGTATAACCATGAATCTAATTCTTTTACTTTAATACAACCTCATTTTAATCAGTCAGTCATCTGCAAAAACCTAACAATTTTCGCTTAACCAGTTTTACAGAAGACGTAATACATTTTCAATTTCAATGTCATTCATTCCAAGTTACTAGAAACTGTCCTTTTAATAACTCTAAAGATACCTTTTTGTAAGAAAAAAATCTTTAAAAGTTATAATTGCAGAAATGTAGCATTTCTATCAATACCCGGATCCTAAATAGTAGGCAGTGATTCATAGTAACAATTTCACTTCATTACCATTTCAACTACCACAGACAGTAATCAGAATGAAATCTTGTTCTTTATGACCTAGCACATGGTACTTCATGAATAATGAAATAGGAGTAGGTTATTATACTATATCATAAAGATTATTCTAAAACTTTGTACAAGAAATAATGGAGATCAAACTGTAATAAATAAACAACCCCTTGTAATTCATCATTTTAATCTTTTCCTTATGTGGTATTTTACTATTTTTTTTCTCATTTAGTAAATTCATACATCTGATGAATCAGTACCTGCTAATGTCACATAATAATTTTAAGTTATAAATTTAAAAAGTTAACAGGTGATGAGCAACAATCAAATTGTCTTCATCATCTTTAGAATTGACCAAGAACAATTAAACAGCAGAAATAGCTACCATTAGTCTTGAATTAATCTTGAAACCATAATTGTGCTCAAAACTATTTAACATATTGAATTTCCTGGTCACAAACTACCTTTTAGACATTTTATCCTACTCAATGACCAGGCTTACTTTAAAACTGACCAAGTAGGCAGCCTGGCTCTTGTTCCATAATTTTCTGAATGATGGGGGTAACCAACATAACAGTATTAAATAAATGAATACTTAAGTTATAATTAGGTTGTAACCTGATGGTTCAAAGCAAATTTTCAAAAACGCCTTATACTTATCTATCAGTAGCAAAGCAGTTGCCCATTTGATTGCTCTTTGAGCAATCTGTATGTTTTGTATTGACCTTTCCTTAGTGAATTTCTGCTTCTCTTTTTTTAGTCTTTTGTTCTTATTTGCTGTAGTTATCATCACAGACTACCTTCCATTTTTTTTTCAAAATATCTATAGGAAGATTCATTAGTTGTTAATATTAATTCATCCAAGTCAAATTTTGCATAGTTGTTTCTAATAGGAAGAAGCATATAAACTTAAAAGAAATAAGAGTTACTTCCAGCAAACACAAAATTGTGCCTACATATAAATATGGAGAATAATCTAATCCTCTATCAAATTATTGCTTGTGCCCAGGAATGGTAATCATGATTACACACTGCTGTCAGCAAAGATAGTACATTCAAAAGTGTTTATGACTTGCTACCGCTCCTCAACACAAGTATTGTAAACCTGTTTTCTTGACATTTATAACTTCTTCTGATTCATTTGTTATTATAATAAAGTAATACTGTCTAGCAAGGTTACCGAACCAAAGATTGGCACTAAATTTCAAAATTGTTTATTTAACAAAAATATTTCAGATAAAGAATTCAAAATATAAAAATAGTAGTAGTAACTTTATACTACATAAGTAAAAGGTAAAAGCTAGATAACACAAGAATCACTACAGAAATTTTTCAAAAACATAACTAAGAAAACAGAATGAATAGGTATAGACATGAGAAAAGCAAATGTATAGAAAAAACAGGAGAAAGAATAATGAAAATTGATCAAACAAAAGTCTTGATAGAAAAAGTAATTGATACAAAAAGGGCAAAAAAAAGAAAGTAATTAGATCAATGAAACTTAAGTGATCAAAATCAGAGAATTGGAAATTGAGCAAATTCAGGAAAAAATTTAATAATTGCAATGAACAGAACGGGAAAAAAGAACAATAATATTCTGACACTATCCTAAATCGAGACAGATACAGATAAGAATTAAATGGAGAAAATAGTTAACTATCTAACAATTTGACATTTGCAGATAGGAAATAGAGCACAAATAAATGATTGATGACATCAAATAAGAGTGGTTTACTTACATCTTAAAGTGTGCCATTCGAAAGATACAGATTGTTGCCATTTTTCATAAAATATGTCATGTCAAAATAAATGTTCAATTAATTCTCATCATCATACACACCTATTCTGTAAGCATTCCTTTATTTTGTAATGGACGTTTAAATTTTGTTGCCATGGCTATGACCAACCAGAATTTTTATTTCATTATTTTAAAGGCATACTAAGATTTAAAAAGACTGTTAAGTGTTACAGAGTATGGAGTTATAAACAATAACAGAATAAAACATAAGCAGATTATGTTAAACTGTTTTCATTTATCTCCCGCATCTATCATCGTCAATTGTTTTCAGGGGTATATAGCTAGTATTCAGAAGTTTTGGACACATTCTCTCAGTTACAGTTACATCAATATAATTACTAATTGGACTGGAAAAATGAGGCTATAATAAAAGCAAGCAAAATGTAAAAAATGTTGCCAGAAGAATTGTTAAGATATCATACAAAAATTTCATGAAGAGTTAGTTAATCAATGAAAAGATAATCATAGATTTCCTACAAAGCATTAATTATCATACACTTGGCACACAATAATCTAGCATTTGTAATCTCCTGAACAATGGCATCAATGCTTAAAAAAAAAGCAGGTGGTGACACCCGTGTATGTCAGTGATAGTAAAAATGTAAAATTACTGTATGCTATAGGGCTATAGGTTTTATTTTATATGCATGTGCTAGTATGTACGGGATTGTAAATTTTATTGCCACGTGATAACTATAAGCATAACATATAGAATGGTTTAAGTGTATGCACTCCTCTGTAGATGGCAGCACTATCACTTAGATCGTGAACCCTAGGTTGTTCATATCGCCTACTGCCAACAGTTTTTTTTGTTTTGTTTCGGCATTTTTTACAAAGAAAAATATTTCCATTTACAAATTTTTCATAATTTAATTACAATAGAAATTATCTGTAAATAATTGAAAGTTTCAAAAGGAACCTCGAACTACCTAAACCTGTGCTTTAAAACTTAAAACAGAAAAAAAAGAAAAATTAATTTAACTGTTTTATTTACAATAATTCCGATTGTACTCAAAGAATATTAACAAAGCTTTAGCAATAGTAACCTCAAATACAAATTGTTTCTTATAATAATTTGTTAGTTTTGAATATTATATTGAAATACCACCTACTGTTGATTTTAAGATTTTGTTAATTTTGCTACAAGCTCTATTTTATTGTTCCAAACAGATTTACAACAAAAATATGTAATTTCTTGTCATTATTGTTAATTAACATAACATTAATACTTAGAACAATCTTAAATAATAGGCGTCTTAATTACCAAACATGTTCATTTTTGACAATTTGTTGACACATTATCAAACAACGGCAGAAAATAGTTTATGCATTGTGTTGACATAATCACATCAGCGGACCACCGGTTGCTGACCGCTAAATTAAGGGAGGCACACACATAAGGAGTACACAGGTAATGGATGTTGAGACTCATAGAGCCACTGGATAAACAAGTTCGTTTTGCATGAAGGACGTCGCTATCTTATGAAAATTGCACATGTATGAATGTCCAGCCAAGTAGTATCGATAACTTTACTATGCCATCAACTAAGTGGTACTACTCCTTGCACATTATTCTTTTATTTTAGTTTGCGATCTTAGATGTAGTTTTGCTGCAACGACGTTTTCCATAAGAAAATGGCCGAGTGCATACACTTACTCCATTGTATATGCTATGCTATAATTGATTTCTTTTAAAATTTATTTTAACATTATACATGCTGAGTAAAATGTAAGGACATAATATTTATATTTATTCCAAACTAGAATTCAGATGTTTTACACACAAGAACCTTTAAAAGACATACTATACCATTTAAATGTATGTATGTTATTGCTTTTTGACATCTATAGTACATATCAAACCTTTTTGTCCAATATAGGATTAAACAGCTAGAATTTAAATTAATATTTATTTTCAATCACGTCACACCGAGGGCCGTATGCTCCGTCAGTTTTTAAAAGAAGACGCATACTGTAGTAACATAAAGTAAAGTACAAGCTCCAGATGTGTCATGCGAATATCGACCGACCGATATAAGGATCATTTTCGCAAAAAAAAGCATTAGGTACTTTAGTGATTATTGTAGCTGAGCAGTGTTCTGCAGTTCTCAAACATTTAAACAAATAATATACCTTTGGCAACAGATTTATCGAAAAAACCTTTGAGAGCTGCTGAAGCCTGCTGAGCTACAACCAGCTGTAAGTGCATAAGATGCTTTTGGCAAAATGACCCTTATGTCAACAGTGTTTGACTCAGCTGTCTGGTCGATATTCGCGTGACACGCCTGTAGTTTGTATTTTACTTTATGTTACTACAATATGCGTCTTCGTTTAAAAACTGACGGAGCATACGGCCCTCGGTGTGACGTGATTGAAAATAAATATTAATTTAAATTCTAGCTGTTTAATCCTATATTGGACAAAAAAGTTTGGCATATACTTTATGTACATTTACATATATGAACGAATAAGATTCAAAATAAATAATTTATTATACATCTATTAATTACAATATCAAAATTCTAGAAATAGTTTTCCAAACACTTTTTCAAAGCAATTTTCTCTTTTCTTAAAAAGAATTTGACATTTGAATATAATACTTCAATTATTATTAAAGTCCATAAACAATTGGAAGACATACAAGAAATTTTAATCAGTATAACTTTCATACGGATAAGAAATTGTAACGAAGTTATTTAATATTCTTTCCTTAATTTGTGATATATTCTTCTTTAATAAAAGTTGATGAAAAGAGTAACAATGCACAAAAAGAATTTTTTTTACAAACATTCTAAAAGGTAGGCTTTTTAATATTGACATCTAATACTAGAAATTTAATTTCTTGCATTAGGATTTGAAGTAAACTTACCAATCAGAGTAATTTATAATGTAATCAAGTTATACTATTTTATAATTTTTTAAAAAAATTTATCAAATTGGCAGATTTGGAGATTTCTGCATTTTTTTTTTCTTATTTCCGATGATTATAGAAAAATAATGTATGTGGCTTGTGCTAGAAGTAGATTTTAAGTATATGATGTGATTTGATACCTACAGCATCAAATTCTACACCTCACACTTAAAATGCTACTTCTAGCACTTGTAACATAAATAACTATTATTACCGAGAGTAAATCGATAATAATATCTTGTTATTAGAATATTAAATATTAAAATACTGAAATTTAAAGGGGAATTATTCAATCTGATCTGATGATACATAGGTCCCTTTAATCCAATATTCACTATATACTCTTTGAAAGAAAAATTATTGGTTGATTATTAGTGCTTGACCTGCATATTCATGCTGCTTACCATTCAAGCTAGAAATAATACTGAGATTCAAAACAATATTTTGCATGTTTTTTTAGCATCCTACAAACTTTTATTGCATGTAATGCAAATACTAAACAAATCTTAAAAAAGGGTTCAATTTGTAAATCTTATTAATTTTAAATTTTTACTACTTTGTGAATATAAGTCTTGTAATTAGATTTAATCAAGTTTTATTGTATGTATAAAGAGCAGTAGAGAGGTAAAATGCATAAAATAAATTATTTATTAATTGCAACATTTAAGATAAAGCACCTGTAATTGGTTAGTACATTATGCAATGCTAACCAAGCACCTTTATTTTTTATTACGACCCTTGTAAGTAGGCTATTACTGCCTTAATACGAGGGCAGTAAGCAGAACTTATTACTGCACCCTAGAGCAAACCAATAATATCTCATACTTAAAAAACAAACTATAATACTATTATGGCAGATATGATAAAAGGTTATAAATCAATTCAAAGTAAAATTTATTAAATTGTAGTTGGTAGTACAAGAAATATTGTACGTAGTTTTGCAGTTGAGATAAGAGAGATTAATCGAGACCTGGGCTACACCTCAGTTCACAAATATCATATCAACTGTAAGGGCGAGCGCCCACCAAAGTAACATGATGTATGATCTGATTCTGATATGGCAGTGATATGATACTGATGCAACTTGTAAGTGATTTAACGCCTGCTGCACTGATTGAAGTCAGTCGCAATGTTGTCCTCCGAAGATGAAGATATGCTCACGCTGGTGAATTTAATTAATGTTAACGAAACAAAACAAGCTAAATGACATTATTGGATTCACCCTCATTGGCGTGTTAATGTAAAACAACATGGTGCTTTTAACGATGCAATTCTCTGTACATTTCTGTTACTATAATCTGCATTAGTATAATCATAAATACACTGATTTTCCTCTATTAAACAGACAAAATGAATATTAAACTCTGGATTGTCTTTCATTTTTTCATTTTTTAAAAAAAAGCTGAAACTGTTTTGATGTACACAACTTTGCGAGATATTTGCGAATGACAACAAACAAAAAGTGGAACCTGCTGCATTCGTCTGACGCTGATGTGACCTGTTACGAGTCACGTCCTCATCATATCTGTTCGATGGGCGTGCAATGGTTTGTTTGCATTGGTTTAATCTTAAGTTACATGTCAGATGTTAGTCATTCATCAGATCACGCGTCAGATCATATGTCATGTCACTTTGGTGGGCACTCGGGCTAAGGCTACACTTACGGCCCTTGGTACATAAATAACTATAAAAGAGCAATTACTAAACAACCTTTTTGTGCATTTTACTTATCTTATTCTGCAGTCTAATTATTATTAATAAATACTGTTAAAAACCAATAATACAAATTAACTTTATGTTATTTTTTCAATTTTTTATTAACTATTATTATAAAAACACATAAAAAATGTACTTATTAGAATGAAGATGGATTTGCTGCCAACTTATTTTGGTACTAGTATGTTTAATTATGTTCGTTTCAGTTTACATGCATAGAAATTTAACAAATTTTAGTTGATCACTGTCAAAAATAATATACAGGATTATGCGATATTTTTCCAGAATAATTATGTGATTACATACTACTTACAATTAATAAAAAATTTCTTCATGTATTTCCAATTATAAAACAACCATAAATTTTGTCTATCGTCAAAAAAGTGTAATTTCACTAATACTTCAATTTTAATATGATAATAATCTATAATTTGCATTAACTATATAAAATGCTACAAAATTAAATCAAAGATTTAAGATAACACTGTGAAATTATACCCTTTTGTTCAAGTAATCACATAATTAATTATTGTTATTTAAGATATTCTGTTTTAGATGTTTTTGCTTTTTATTTAATACTCAAATCGATTAACTTGCATAACATAAAATCAAGAAACTAAAAAAATATACTTACTATTAAGAAATTATCACAAATAGTTCGAGCAATTCATTACTTATAATTGTTATTATAACAACTACATTGAATAGCCTGGATAATGTAGCAGTGATGACACTTTGCATTGTGTAAATGGCGTGCCAACAGAGCAAAACTATGCTGGACTGACATGAGTTCAAGTAGGGAATTGGAAAAAAGCGTTTTTGGGTCTGGGTCTAAACTCACAGGGCTATATAATCCCAGTAATTAGCGAACAAAAAAATGGAAAGAAAGGACAATTGCACTGATACAAAACAAAACACAAAGGTCAAGAGCTTGTTTTTCCTACCACAATAATGTATTAACAATAATACCTGTATTAAAATAATTTTGTCAAAACATCAGTTATTTACTTGTTTGTAGGTGTATTCTAATATGCAAGTCCAACTGGAGAAACAAATGAAGTCAGCAGGTAGTACACTGCATTAGATGACAGGCAACCAATTTTCTAAGTTCAATTGAGCATAGTCATTATTGAAATGCGTGATCACTCGTTCCCTTCAAAATATTAAAATATTATGATTTTTCTTTTGGAAATGTCACTTAACATTATTCTTAATGCCTGTAGTAGACATTAGATATCTCTAATCCTAATAAATTTCTCTCATGTTAGAGGTGCTATGGCCTTAGTAAGCTAAAGCACACTGTATGTATGATAAAAGAAAAACTGTAATTGAGACTTTGATTTTGGAAACTTCAGTTTACTCTAAAACATTCTACTGCAACTTTTTTTTGTTATTTCGAGAGTAGATCTTTAAACATTATTAAGTTTTTGTTTTTTCAGTTGAGTATGTCTGTTGAGCACTTACAAGTAGCAACACTTTATATATTTTACTAATACTTATCAATAAGTTAATTTATATTCATTATTGCATTCTAATACAGAAAATCAATATTAATCACAGCCAAGTTACACTATAGGTGTATCCAATAAACTCAGCAATTCAGCTACTTTTTTATGACAACAGTCTCAAAAACAGTTGTCGATTTTAGGTTAATTTGTATACGCAAAGTGTTTACATTTCACATCAATTTGAAAATTGCATCCCAGAGCAGTTTAGTTCTAAGTATTACCTGTACTACGCAGTACACAAGTGTAAACATTGTAATAAAATGTTCAGCTGCAAACATTGTAAGCAAGAAACATCTGAACCCTCCTCCTGCCCATAAAAAAAAACTCAAACACCTGTTTCAATCGGATTTTTGGAAATCCTGGAATTCAAAAACCAATTTTTTCAAAAGTCGGTTTTTATACAAACCCTACAGTATAACAAAAGTACACTTAAACTCAGTTCAATATCAATTCCTGAGTTCATTAAATGCATGTTATATCTCAAGATTTCACTATTATACATTTTCCTAAAGAAATTATTAAATGTACAGAAGACTAAATCTTAATACAAGACAGTAGCATCTTGAATATACAGAGTGTTACATAAGTTCTAATATAGAACCTGTAGAACATGCACCTGAAGTAGCAGTCCGAATTTATGTAACACTCTGTATTTCACAGATTACTCCTCAAATACAGGCAATAAATCACTACAAAAATGTCTAAATTGAGAAAAAAAAATCATCAACCACATAACATTGACGCCATTAAGTACGTTTCCAGTGTGTGTTAAAAGTGCCTGAATGATATGTTGACAATCTGCACTACATACAATTAGTAAGCTTGTTTAGTATGGTCAGTACTTGGAAAGGTGATCATGTTATAAGGCATTCCAAATTGCTACTCGTTCAGTTGCAAGAGGAGAGGGTGGAAGATCAACAATACTGGAGCCTCTACCTACTCTAATAATATGTATTTGTAATATGTATGTAAAATGAATAAATATTATTATTATATAAGTTAGGTTAGGATATTTTCTTAGTGCCAATGTTGAGCAACAGTTGTCATTCACACCATAATATCACTACAGCGCAACCAACCTCAGAAAAGCCCCGGAAAATATGCGAACTAATTTCAATAACAAGCAATGTTTACCAATCGGGAGCATAATTTTACTCGAGTACATTAACTGACAAAAATTGTCCTAAATCCATTGCATGCTATTGGTGGTGATTAGTTTTATTTAAATTTCCCGCCAAAGGATTTTTGAATGCGAGTGTACTTGGTCAACATGTAGCTCCCCCGTACATGCCCACTCAGGGCTGTTCTGAGGTTGGTCGAGCTGTAATTGCATGAAGGAAAATCACCAACCTATCACACTCAGTATATAGTTGCATTGTGCAATTTATAATAGCCCTGACAAGTTGTAGGTGTTTTAAGCCTCCATCTAAGTAAGTAGCTTTCAATGCTCTAGACTTGTACAAACAGAATCTTCATTCAATAGATGTTTCATTTTCCAGAATGTACCATGGGTTAAGTTATACTTATAGTTATGAATGTTGCCCATATTTGACAGTTTTCTGAAAGTATCTTCCATTTTTAATTTTTAAGTTAACATTCACTTAATGTGCTAGGCTAGTATAATGGTCTAATATCAAATACAAGAGGTTAAATTTTAAAAGTAAAATTTGGCATTCTCGATTTAGATATTATACAAAAAGCAAAAACATACCTTTCTAAAAAATAGAAATATCCTTTTTACTTCTCCTACTTGTAAATCACATGATTATAATATTCCTCGACAAGCAGCACCTGTCTATCCTTATCAAGTATTTATTAAGGAACAATAATAAACAAGTTCATGTTGTTTCAACATGCGCTTTACATTTGTGATTGATCAAATTGCAATTCCTTTGTTTTACTAATATATGACTGATTGGTTCTTAAGGTTTTATTAGATGATAAAACTCAATACGACTCCTAATAAAAACTATATAAAGTGAAATTGTACATCTTATTTTCAAAATCATATAATGTTCTGTCCTTATATTTAAGTTGATGAGCACTTGGCAATATTTACTTTGTTTCTATTGAAATTGAGAAATATCTATTTAAAAAGTGTTGCCTTTATAAAATGAAAACGTAAAATATGCTGCGTTCTTAATTGATCCCAGTTAAGAATTTACTTATTCTGCACTCAAGAGAGTACATTCAAAAACTTAAAATTTACAAATATAAATTATAGTAATTACATAATTTATACATCTGGCAACTATGCCCCAACTTAATTTACTTAAATCACAATTTAAGGATGTTTGCAGTATCCATAAAAAACTGTATTACAAATAATTCAAATTTTTGAAAAGAGTCAGTTTTCAGATAAAAAAGTAACAAATGAATGCATGCAACTGTAGCCCAAAAAAAATGTAGTCAATTTAGATAAATTGTCATATAAACCATCCATAATAATTATACCTTGATTATAAAATAAATAAGTCTTCTAAAACTATGATTAATAAGGAAAGTAATAATATAATAAAATTAAAATTAAATTATCGTTTTAATAACGATTACAGCACCATTATGATCTTTACTCGTTCTAAAAGTTAAAATAGAAATAATATTGTGAAAGAACCTGACAGCCTTGCAATGTGAATGCTATCATGGTGGTAAATGATAGTGGAAGCCATGGGGGCTGCTATCTCATAGAATCGCACAGCATCTACAGTAGCGTTGACGAGAACCACCCGCAGACGGAGGTGGTGTAACAGGTGCAAAATATGCATGTACTTTTATGTTTGGTAAATGACTCTATAGATAAAATATTTAATTTAATAAGTTGAAATATGTACTATCTTAGGTTAAAAGACTCACTCGTAATCTTCTAATACCAACTCTTGTAATAAGTTGGCAATCATAAAGCTCGACACGTTGCAAATTGTGGCACGAAGTGAGATGCTCAAGGGAAGCATCAGTGACTAATGGACAATTGTCTAATTCTAGCACCGTTAGGTTTTCAGCTGCACATGGTGACATTGATAGATGTCTTATTCCTTCGTCCGTTATTAATTCACAATGTGATAATGTCTAAAATCAAATGATAATGTTTAAGATCAAATTTACCAATTACACTTTATAATACCAGATATTCGATTCTAGGACAACCCATAGCTAAATGTATTAAAGTTGCATCTGTTATCAAAATGCATTCATCCAGATCCATTTTCTCTAAATAACGACAACTCTAAAAAAAAATACAAAAATTTTATAATTCATGTTATAAGTAAAATCTAGTATCGTACTCTAGCTAAAGCCTGGAATGCAGCATCTGTAAATTGTGAACAACCAGCCACTTCAAGGGTTGAAAGAAATGGGCATTGTTGAGCTAATGCTATTAAAGATGCATCCGTTAATTGTGAACATCCAGAGAGACATAAGTAGTGCACTTTGTTGCACTTTTCGGCTAATGCTTGTACAGCTTCGTCCCTTATATTCTAAACATAAAGTTTTTGTTACTAAAAAGAAGGTAATAGATTAGTAGGTATTATAATGAACAAACGTATAGGATTTCATTTTATTATCTGCAAGGAAAATAAAGTCATATGCTAATAGGGTGAAACTAAAACTAAATTCAAAACAAAATATTAAAGCTGTTCTACAAAGATGGATAATTATTTATCACCTACTAATATACTGATCAGTTTTAAATTAAAAAAGAAATTAATTTTTGAAGAAAATTAGATATTCCAGACAACAGAGAATTATTTGTCAAGACAAAAGAGCGATACGAAAAATTTTAATTTTTTTTCTTTATAATCTGGATATCCATAAACTTATAATATAACCTTAAAAATATTTATGTATATCCCTAAATAACAAAAAAGATTGCAAAGACCTAATCAAGCTGGGATTCCAGAGACTGTGACAGCTTGTCGAGCTGCTGTGAACAACAACTCAGATTGGCTCAAGCTGACTTCTGCATACTTGTGATTATTTGTGGAGACCTGATGACTTGTCTTTGACTTGTGAATTTGAAAGATTTTGAGAACTCGATTTTACTAAAAAAAACAATAAGGGAAAAATACAAGAACATTTTGTTTGACAAATTGATTGTTAATTTCAAAAACTGGGGATTTTAAGTACTGTCAGTGATGTTAACAATTTCCTTTAGAGTAGTGTGCTACCTCCTCCCCAACTTTTTGTCCCTGATAGGGATTATCAAATATATTTAGAACTATATTAATATTTGCTTTGTTGTTTTAGTGTGGTAATATTGACATATTAGGTCATTACTGCTGTTTAAGCAATAAGCAGAACATCAACTTTATGCAAGTATTGAAACAACCATGAATTGTATTACGCAACAGTAAAAACATGTAACAAGAAGAGCATTTAACCTGCATATAGATCATTTAACTCGTGGGTTATTATAAGTTTAGATGCACCATATCAAATGTCAAAACTTCAACTGTTCTCTTTACGTTTTACATCTCATTGTTTGTTGAGCAAACTAATGAAATCAAATAGGAATTTAATTCATCGACTTTTTAGAAAATATCATACATTGAAACTGAAGTCTTAGGAGTGCTAAATTTAAAATACGAGGATTGCACTGTATGTTGCTGAATATGGCAACATTGCAAATAATTATCATCAAATTTGACGTTATTTTAATGTAGCAATTGTTTGTGAATAAGTTGCAGCTTATTTGACATTAATATCTTTTTTCAAAGAGCTTGTAGAATTTTTTGAAAAGTTAAACGTTCAGTGTGAAATGGAAGTGACCCGAGAACATTTTTGTGCAATGATTTTGTATGATTTTCATTCGGGTTTAACCTTTAATGAATCATTTTCCCATTTGCAAAATGCGCTTCTGGGAGAAGCCCCAAGTCGGACGACCGTGTTTAACTGGTTCAAAGAATTCCAACGGAAAAGATTATCTTTTGAGGATGAAGATTGTGAAGGTTGTCCTATTACAGCAACAACTTCAAGTCAAATTGATACCGTTCATCGCATGATTGAAGAAGATCGCCGGGTGCCCTACAGTGAAATTCGTGCAACTCTTGGCATTGGAATGACTAAAATTCCAACAATTCTTTACAAACTTTTAAGTGTGAAAAAAGTGTGTCGTCTTGGATACCACATCGTTTAACAGATGATCAAAAAAAAGCAAGAGTCATCTGGTGTCTAGAAAACCTTGAACGTTATCATGCAGGTACGTCGAAGGCCGTTTACAATATCATTACAGCTGACAAAACTTGGATCTACTGCTATAATCCATTAACTAAGCAGTAATCTACCCAATGGATGTTTCAAAATAAAACGCGGCCCACCAAAGTGAAACATCACGAAGTTGTGCTAAACAAATGATTGCCTCTTTCTTCAGCCGTACTGGTTACATTTGCTCTGTTATACTTGAGAATAAGAAAACAGTTACTGCAGATTGGTATACCACCACTTGATTGTCAACAATGTTGTTAAAAGTTCAGAAAAAACAAATTGTTTTGCACCATGACAATACTCCAGCACATTCTGCAAAGTTGACAACGGAGTTTCTTCGATCTACTAGGGTAAAATTAATGTCACATCCACCATATAGCCCGCATTTAGCTCCATGTGATTTCTTCCTCTTTCCAACTATTAAGAAGAAATTACGGGGGATCCATTTTTCAACATCAGAGGAAGCTGTTAATGCATTTGAAGAGCATGTTAGTGCAATGTCCAAGGAAACCTGGGCTGCCTGTTTTACGGAATGGTTTAAGAGGATGTCAAAGTGTGTAAAATGTAAAGGGGAGTACTTTAAAAAGGAATAAATATTGTTCGTTTAAATATGTTTTGTTATTATCCTGTATTCAGAAACATATAGTGCGATCCTCGTAATGTGCGAAGACATGCTTTGCTAAAATCCTAGAGAATTTTTTTTAAAGAATATGCTTTGGAATTTGTCATATTGCATTTGTCAAATACCTTACAAACAATGAGGTGAAGTATAAGGTTAAATAGAAAATGTGTAAGTGAAAAGATTTTGAGGTTACCTTGGGGTACAACAATTTATCTATTTCTTTCTTATCAATTACAAACCTTATTTTTCATCTTTTATTAATTGTAGCATTGTATTAATAATTAAAATAAATTAATAAATAAAGAATGAAAGATATTGTTTGTAATTGCTAAGAAAGAGATAGATAGGTTTGTTTTACTCCCAAGGTAGCCTCAAAATCTCATATGTAGCATCACGTGCACATTCTCTCTCTGTAGAAATACACAAGAAATGACATTTATCAATAATTTATTGTGACATTAGTAATTTTCACGCAAACAATCTTCTGTTTTTCTAATACACTCTTGGTTTTTTACAATTTAAAAACAAACTATACTTAAAATAGTAAACACAGTAGCAGACATGTAGAAAATTTCATTTCTTCAATTTAATTCTAAATTGAACTCTGACATTCTCTATTTTGGAAATGGTACACTTTATGGAAAAAAGGGGTATATAAGAAAATAGGCTCGATTTCTGTTGAGGAATCCATCTGCCAAATGATTTTTTCTGATCACATGATACTTTTATATTATAAAAGACAGCTAGCCCTTGCACTATATTTTACAATGCATTAAATGTTTGAAAATAAAGAGAATACTTACACTACAACCAAGTAAGTTGACTACTTCAAGATGTTCACAGAATCTTGCTAAGCATATAACAGCTCTTGATGTGATCTGTCGACATCCTTTACTAATAAAACTTCTAAGTTTAGGGCAACCTCTAGCAAGTGCTTCAACACCATTTTCTGTAATATTACTACACCAGCTAATATTAATATGAGTTAATTGTGGACAGCCATCACTCAAGGCCTTCAGCGATAAATCTGTTATGGCAGCACAACTATCTAAATTTAATTTTTGTAATTTAGAGCAATGCTTTGCCAATGATTGACAAGTAGTATCTGTTATTTTTTTGCAACCATTTAAATTTAAATCTTCCACATTTGGACATAATTGAGCTAATGTTTTCATTGAGCCATCGGCGATTGACTGGCATCCGCGAAGTGACAGTTGACGCAGAAAGCCTCCACATCTTCTAGATATGTTTTCTATAATGGGACCCTAAACAAAAAAAAAATTGCTCAATATAAGTAAGAAATAATAATTCAAAATCAAATTATAAAAATTAATCTAATAATTCTTATGTTAAATACGTACCACCATCGACATAATAAAAATTTATATACCTCTACATCCTTCTGGAAATCAAAGAGGTCAATTCTTTGCCAATTGGAACCATCCAAAGCTAGGACGTTCCAGGATTTAGAAACCTGAGCACATCGACATAGTGAAACCACATCGAGATAAGAAAATATTCGCAATATTAACTCTTTTGGTAGTTTTTTATTGATAAAGGCTTCATCATCTGCAAATACTTTGGTTAACTGGAAGAGAAAGAAAAGAAGAAATTATTAAACTCTCTAAAAATAATTTTCTACTAATTAGATACTATACACAATTTGAACTCTATATAACAAGCATCCAAAAAGTCTTTCAGTTCTGGGAGACTATGAATTGAAGTATAGGTGCCTACTACTCAATGAAGTAATTTTTTCTCTAACCTCAGAATTTGTTAATATGCCTCTATTTAAAAGATTGTTATAATAGGTGCTGAAAATGTTCTCTAACATTGAAACTAATACAGTGTTTTTAATTTAAAGCATCTGGGAATGCAAAGCATAACCACAACAAACTCCTGTTTTCTTACTTTTTTCAAACTTTGGCAGCCATTTTGACCATGTTCCCGAGGTGATATCAAAAAACTAAAAGTATACATTTGTCTTATTTTTTGATGTAGAATACGATTCTAAAGTAAAAAAAATTTTAAAATTTTTCCAATTTTCGACGGCCATTTTGACCATGTTCCCGAAGAGTTATCAAAAAACGAAGGTACCATGTGGTCTTTAGTTTTTGATGTAGAATCAAAATCTGAAGCCAGAATTTCAAAATTTGACAAAAAAATGCAGACAGACAGACTTTGCAAATTCAGTAACGACTCCTTCGGAGTTTGTTGAAAATAAGCAACTCAAATAATGATGTTAAATGATACAACTAAAATTAAAATATAAGTTTAGAATTCCATAGCTTCCAGGACTGAAAGACATTCCAAACACCCATTAGAACAAGATTAAGTTTTGTTTTTTAATCTTGACTCTGCAATTTAGCAAAAGTTAAAAAGTTATCATAATCTATTTGTTGAAATAAACCTACTGAACTATATATTTTCTAAACACTCAAACAATGAGCGTTTTTTTTTTTAGTATTCCATCGTCTACTGTCTTGGGTATCCACAGAAATCTTCTTAATGGGGGGCAATATTTAAATTAAGTATTGAATAAAAAACAAGAAAACCCAGTTTATCAATTGCACTGAATCAAAGTTTTCTGTCAATATTAACAAAGACATGAAATAAAAAAAAAGCATTTCTCAGTCAATCTACAAAAGAAAATACAAGAATATAAACTTCCTTGTGGACGCCCATATCTACTATGACTTTCATCACAAGAAAGAGTTTATATGTTGTAAAGATACAAAGTTGATTCAATTAGGAAAAAGTTAGGGTCAGCGCAACTAATTCCGACCATTATATAAATCTGTTAACTTATCAGTAGATGACGCCAGTACTTAAGGTATTTCCCCAATGTGACTTAAATAATTAATTGTGCATGCATTATTTGTTGGATGCGAATTATTTGCATAAAAACACTACTTCTTACTTTAGAGGTCAATTTATGGCTCTTTTATTTTCTCTTTTTACTAATTTAACCAACTTCATATTTCTTAAGATATATAAAATTCCTTAAGTGTACAAGATATAATAAATATTCGTATTGTACTTGATCTGTATTTTCTAGTCTAAAACATATTATTCAATAGGTGTAATTTTATATCTTTTCACCTTACGAAAAGTGACAGTTGAAGCAGAATGTTTTCACATTTAAAAAAAAACGCGATTTTGTAAGTGAAAATTTGATTTCAAAAGCTTTTTGTAAGCGACAAGGTTTGACGTTTATATATGACAACTGTTTTTGTAAGTGAAAGCCTGTCTTCGAAAATCACACAAGTGAAAAACTGGTGTAAAATTTTGATCAAAGGTTTTTCCTCACAAAAAGTTATAAAATCCCACTGAATGAATGCGAAACCAAATCTAACCTAACTTTAAAAGTAATAAAACCATAAATGACCTCGTGATGATTGAATAATTATAATTATTTATAACCCTTTAGTTTATAAAGTTATAAAAATTCTTCATTTTAGTGGTTTATTGTAAGTTTTTAGTTAGAATTTAATTATTCAATCTGTTTAATAACAAGGAGTTTGAAAAAAGATTTTTAGATTATGGCTATCAATTCAATGATTTACTGTTAGGAATAGCTTGTGTTAATATTATACTAAAATTATGTATTTAAGTATTTTAACTGGAATCATATAAGAATGCAATGTATTATAAAATAATATTCTTAATAATTTAGAGTAAGTTCTCAAACATGAAGAACACAGGAGAGCGTGTGTTTTTCAGTTTTATACAATATTATTACTGACCAAATAACTATCCAAAAATTATGGCAACATCAAATTCAAAAATCAAGTATAGGGAAATTAGGAATCTATTATGTTGATACTTAATACTATTTAGGTTTTTAAATGATTTTTTTAAGATCTTTTTTCGTAAATTATTACAGTGAATAATTCCATTGCAAAATAAGAATTTTTTTTAAATATATAACTTGGCAGTAGGTTGTGGTACAGAAATTTGGTATGTGTGCACTATAAAAGATGAATGTTGCAAATCAGCCGACTAGATAATAAACGTGAAGTTTTGATGTTGTGTCTTCTCGCTAGAAAATGGTAGTCAACTTTTTTTTCTTAAATGACATGATACATTTTTTGTTTCTCTATTAAAAAGAGAATCTTCTCCTCTTTCTGGATATGCAAAAATATCAGTCTTATGCCCGGTTTCATAAAAGCTTGCTAAATTGTAACACAGATTTAAATTATTTAACACTAGCACGGCCAGAAAAACGTTCTACCTAGAACGTCCGCCCTTCCGGTCAAATTGACTGGTCTTGTAATTTTTAATTTTTTTAAGTTTGTTGAACAATTTGTAATAAACTTATTATTCTCAAATCAAAATTGTTTAAATAAGGTTAAACATTTATTAATTTATGAATAATTACACACATTTTTTACAATAAGTAATTTTTTTGCTACATTTGCCACAAACACATTTTACACTTTTCACAAGCATCATGTTTTGTTTTCACACTTCTGTGTCTAGCAGGTTTTTCTTTTTTGTATTCTCGTCTCTGTTCCAGCTTGTTTCTTGTCTATCTCTTCCTTTTTCTTGAGAAGTTCCTTCTATCCTTCCTATGTACAGGCCATCTTCGTGACGATGCTTTTACAGTATATTTTCTAGCCATCTGATCTGCAACATCAACACCATATTTTGTGTCGTTATAGTATAGCACAGTTTCAGGTTTCTTCTTTTTGTCATCTGTGTTTATTGTAACAGATGTGTGTAATATGCTAAGAAGAAGTTCGTTTTTATTCGGTTTTGCTTGGTAAACTGTAAGAATGCAGTTATCATTGTCTGTCTTCAGTAGTACTGTTTCATACTGATCTCTGCTGCTTTTGACAAGTTCTGGAACTTCTCTTCTAAATCTGTTCATCGTTCCTACTATAGTTGTATTCAACTTTGCCAGTTTTTCGGCGAGTTTTACACTAGTGAAGACATTGTCAGTCGTAACATTTCTTCCTTTTTTGGTAAACGGTTCTAGAAGTCGAAGAACAACGTTTTCTGACAAAGCTTGATTTTGAGGTTTTGTCTTATCTTTTCCCAAATAAGGAAAAGCATTTAGTACATACTTTGACTTTGTATCAACTGCAATCCAAAATTTAATGCCAAATTTATCAGGTTTGTTTGACATGTATTGTGTAAACCTGCATCTAACTTTTGTCGGAAACAACTGTTCATCAACAGTTATATTTTCACCTGGAACGTAACTTATTTTGCAGTTGTATATGAATCGGTTCCATATATCTGATACCAAAGCGAATTTATCGTGCTGTAGCCTTTCTCGTCTAGTGGCTCTAATGTCAAATCGTAAAAATTTCATTATTTCTTTGAAACGGTTTTTCGACATCGTTTCTCGAAAAAATGGTGGTCCCCATTTTATAGACCACAGTCCAGTTCCAGCTTGCTAGATGCGTATGCTCCTCGAGCATATAAAATAGCAATAAAACCATCTAGGTCTTTGAAGGATAACTTCCAGTCAACATTTTCTAATTTGTTGTTGGCTTCCGTTTCGGTACAGTTCTTTATTATCTTCAACATGTGGTTGTCAACAAACAATCTCCAATATGTGCTTATTTTGTCTTTGTTGGTGTTTTGCTTTGCATAAAAAGTTGGCCCCGGATATCTTTCAAAATGTTACGTTAAGCAGTTTTTACTACACGAATTTTATTTGCAGATACTAACTTTTCATTTTGTTCCGTCTTTCGATGTGCAGGCTTGGGTATCTTCTAATAGAAATCTTTTCTTCTTTTTCTTGATCAAATTAGATTTTGATTGAACATTACGGTGACATGGAATTTTTTGAGGTTTGTTTTTTGTAACAGTCAGGTCGGAAGAGTTGCTGCGTTTTACATGACTTGTTTTATAATTGCAACTAGCTACACTAAGAGAATTTTCTAGTGTCGTATCACTTGCTTGAATTTCACTTGTAGAATTACTCTCACTAGATTTCCGTAAAACTCTAGAATATGCTTCATTTTCAGAATCTGAAGTTGATTCACTCTCATGTTCGGAATTACTTTCTGAAAGACCTTCCAGTTCATCTAAATAAGATAGCGCTTGTTCAGGTGTAAGACCTTTGCGAGACCACATGCTCTATGTTTCTTCACATACAACTATAGAGATAATGAGAGGTAAGTCGTTTATGACGCGTATTTATAACGTAGAAACAACTGCAGGAAAAACCTGTAAAAGCTTATGTGCGTAGGCGCACAATTAGAATGCGCATGCGTCTAGTAACGTTGAACACGTTGTGACTGTTCAAACTTGTACAAAACAAGTTTCTATTACCTTGAACATGTTATGAAGTGATATAAATATATAAATATACTAAATAATTAAAAAATAATTGTAAAGTTGTAATTTAGACACAAAGACTTAAAGCAGAACTACATAAAAATTAGCCGGTCAAATTGACCGGTGACGGTCGTTCTAGGTAGCAACCTGAAAAATACAAAACTTAAAAACCAAAAGAGAAATTTTTTTTTTTTGGTAAAATATTGGTAATGATGTTTGAGGTGAACTTGTGTAATGATTACGCTGTATTGATAAAAACAAAAAAGTTTTGAAACTTTTATTGAAGAAAACGGTCAAAATGACCGGTCTGGTCGTTCTAGTGTTAACACATTGTTAAACAAGAAATGTTGTTTCATCAACCACTGTTAATTTAAACAGAGTGCTAAATCCTGTGCTAATTTAGCATGTAGTTTTGGGTCTGTTAAATAGTTAACTCTTTGCTTATTTCTAAAAATTGTCGAAGAAACTTCTCAGAAAATATACTAGTTTGGTTCTGTTATACCTTTATATATTATCAAATAAAAATTAATTACTACAAAGATTTCGCTTGTCATTTGCAATATTGTGTTGTATGGTGTAGTGTAATTGAAATATGATTTCTGCATCTGAAGACTCGGAAGATGAATTATTCGATAATGCCATTAGATTTCTGCCGCAACCACGAGGTTTCAGAGATAGAACAAATCCTTTTGAATTATACAATGAGATGGAATTCAGAAGAAGATACAGATTCTCCAAGGATGTTGTTCTTCTCATCATGGAACACATACAAGAAAATTTAACTTCTGTGACACAAAAAAACCATCCAATAAATCCTATAACACAGCTACTAATTACATTAAGGTTTTATGCAACAGGCACATTTCAGTTTGTAGTGGGAGATTTCACATTAATATAAGCAAAGCTACTGTTTCCCATATAATGAAGCGAGTTGCCCATTATATTGCACTCCTTAAGCCAATGTTTTTAAAAATGCCGAGCAATGAAGAAATAAATGACACAAAACAACGTTTCTTTTTAATATCTGATTTTCCTGGTGTTATAACAGCTCTGGATTGTACACACATACCTATTCAATCTCCTGGTGGTCATGATGCAGAACGGTATAGAAACAGAAAAGGGTACTTTTCTATTAACGTTTAAGCCATGTGTCTTGCTGACTTAAGATTTGTTAATGTGATAGCACGTTGGCCAGGATCGGTGCATGATAGTACAATATTTAATGATTCACCAGAGAGAACTGATATGGAAGCTGGACGCTATCCTGATTGTTATATACTTGGAGACAATGGATATCCTTGCAAAAATTATTTATTGACTCCTCTTTTAAACCCACAGACACCAACAGATTTAGCAGGCCTTTATGAAACCGGGCATTAAACAACAAAATTTCCGAGATAAACGAGTATTTATTGAACAAGGTTAATAACAAAAAACACAGTAGACATTGGAGA
Organism: Ignelater luminosus; assembly: GCA_011009095.1. NCBI lineage: Eukaryota > Metazoa > Arthropoda > Insecta > Coleoptera > Elateridae > Ignelater > Ignelater luminosus. Next base: position 76,268 of record VTPC01091140.1, on the reverse strand, counting down.
TTTTGCATTTATCTAGAGGATACCCTACTGGCAACTAGGCGTGAATTATGGTTTCAACAAGATGGATCCCTCCTCATAAAAGACGAAATGTTTGGAACATCTTAAATCTTAAATTTGGAAAAGTACCTGGATAGTAAATGATATCTCTATAGTAGATATTAATGAAGATACAGGCTTGGCCCCATTTGAACACACACACACACACACACACAC
>VTPC01091140.1:9799-76045 GCA_011009095.1 Ignelater luminosus | reverse complement strand
ACACACACACACACACACACACACTGTACAGTCTCTTTAATATCCTAATTTAAATGTTGTTTACAAAATTTTATTCTTTCTGTAAGTTTGCTGTTTCAGAGATAGTAAAATTCCAGGTTCAAAGTGAAAGCTCTATCATTATTTTCACAATTATATCTTTTAAATACTTAAGCTAGTGATAAACTCCAGTGTAAAACAATCATTAATGTATTAGGAATGTCACAGTTAAAGTAACACCTGCAATTGATAACCAAAGATGACACACATCAATACTATTATAATTGAATCATGTTTTGTTAAAAGAACATCAGTCACATAGCACAGAATTCAAGTAAATTAAAAAATATTGATTCATTTTATTTACAACAATGAAAAAATCAATTTAGTATTAATAGATTATTGTTCAGAATTGTCTAAATAATTTGATATACAGTGTGTTCAGCGAGGAATGGGGCAGCAGAGCGATATCTCGGGAATAAATGCAAATTTTAAAATTCTGAAAACTTTGTTATAAATGTAAGGTAGGGGTACATATTTTGTGATAAAAAGTTTTTAAATTAAATGCGTGACCGTCAGTCCTTTAGACTACTTTCTTTGAGCACATGTAAAAAATGTAGTCTACGGTACACCTTCCAGAAATGTAGAAGAATTTGCTTATTATCTCTATAGAATACAATCTATTACATCTTTGTGTTAAATTTATAAAAATTATTATTTTCCCGAAAAGTAAGCCAGATAGGTAGGTAGCACTTATAAGGAGTTGTCACAAATATGTTGCAGATTCCAAAAATCAAATAAAAAGTAGGGTATTCCATTTAAAAAAACTAAGTTAGGTAGCGCCACCTGGCGGTGACGCATTTAACTTAAAAACTTTTTATCACAAAATATGTGCCCCTACCTTACATTTACAACAAAGTTTTCAGAATTTTAGAATCTGCATTCGTTCCCGAGATATCGCGCTGTCCCATTCCTCGCTGAACACACTGTATACAGCAAAATAAAAGTAATTGACTGATGCTCTTTTAACAAAATATGACATATACATATGGTAAGTAAATAGGTCTATTTCAAATTTTTTATGGTTTCTAGTATGAAGATTTATATCAATATAAAGTTATTCACAATAGACGTGTTTAGTGTGATGTCATGCGGCCTGATTGATTCTAAACAAATTTGGTTGCTAGGATGTAACTAATGTAGTTTTTGGTTAACATACACAACGTGGGCTGTCCATAACTAGTTTTGTTTGAAATCAACATTTGAATTTTGACGTCATCACTAAACATGTCTATTACATAAATGTTTGAAGACTAGTCATTATATTGCACACAACCACTGTGTGATATTTTTGTACAAATCTACATATTCACTGAGTACAAACTGTTTTAATTTTTATAAACTGTAGCAGTTCAGGTGCTTGATGTGTGTTCAATAATTTCATGAATGTTGTAAATTTGATCATGCTTTTTTTAGTTTTCTTGTAATAATTTTAAAATCCCTATCTCAGGGAAGAAACAGCCACCTCTTAGACCTGTATGACACTATGAAAAATTTTATAAAAATTTAAAAAGAAATTTTTGTCAAATTTCTGCAAAAGATTTTTGGTATATTGTTGTAGTCTGCTCTGTATGCAACTTGTACAAAATTTTCTATAAAACTCTTGACGTGCGCATGCGTGTTTTAGGCATTTTTATACAGCTGTTTCGTTTAACCTTTTGTTCACTTGTCTCAGCTGATTTAGATGTGTGCATGAGTTCTGTGCGCATTGTCTCGCACAAAATTTCTACTTTTTAGAACATGTTCTAAAAATTTTTTGCTCAACGAAATTTCTACAAAAATCTCTATGCAAACTCCGTTTGCAACGATTAAAAATTTTTTAAAAAGTAATTTCTATGAAATTTATCATAGAATTTTTCATAGTGTCAAACAGGTCTTATAGAAAAAGAATGTTGAATTTTATGGAATCTAAGATGGCAAAGAAAGCAAGTGTCAATTATCTATCCAGAGTATTTTTGTTATGAGCACACCAAATATCAGAAAAAAGGCAGTTTTGTAAATTGCTCTGCTTCAAGTAATCATCTAAAAACAAGCAAATTTGTTAGGTCTTTTTTCTGTCACGACATTCATAGTCCATAGGCCAGTTTTCACAATCTGGTTTCCTCATTTACTGTTCCCATTTGATAAACTTCTTTTATAAGAAAGATACATATGTGTTAAAGTGCTGATTTGAAACATTTTCTACATAGAAGACACTGAACTCCTAAAAAGTACAAAAAGAACAAACACCTTGAAAAATCACCTTTTAGTACTACGATTCACACCTCTGGCGACAAGAAGAGTTAGATATCTAACTGAATCTTTCAAGGTACTGAACAACTACTGTGACTCTCCTTTAAATGAATTGTATGTATGAGATCTTCAAGGTCATCAACTAAAACTATATCAAGAGAATTTTAGCATAAATCCTTTTTTTTATTAAGATTGTTTGCAGATGGGATAATCTTCCAGGATATGTTGTAAAAGTAAATTCTTTTCAAAGTAATCTGGATGGTCGGTCATTTATTAAAATTAATTTGATTTGTTTTCTGGGATAAAAATTACACTAAATACTGTTGTGAGAAGTTCCCTGGCAATTTGGTTTAATTTTAACCTTTTTAATTGTTTAAATATGACTTTATAAAAGACACTGTGAATCCATTTCTATTATAACAACTGAATTAATCTAAAACTTAATATGTAAATATATCATAATTAACAACTTCAAGTCACTATTTCTGCAGAAGAATCACTACAGGTAGTGTACCATATACAGAGGGAGTCTGTAACTTGGAATAAATTCAGTAAATCAAACAAATTTTTTTTTCTGAAAAATGCCAGACACTTCGATTAGTATTTTCAGTCACGGTCTTTTTTATTAAAAAAATATTTATACAGTATGTCCCAAATTTGAGATATCACGTTATCAATAATTTTTTTAAATAGCAACCTAGGTTTTTAGCGACTATTTTTAAAGCGCATATCAAGTAACTACCAACTGCCAAATTTCAAATTTTTATTCTGTGCCAATTACGAGATATTAAACAAAAACTTTTTATTTGAAAAATAAAAGACATCTAATTCACCTTAATAATTTTTCTTCAATAGGTGCTCAAAATGTTAAAATTTCGAATTTTTATCTCTACTTTTTAATCAACACACCTTTTTACATTTGTTTTCAAAAAATAAACACCTTTTGACATTTGTTGTGAAAATAGCACTTATACCTATCTCGTAAATGGCATGGAATAAAAATTTGAAATTTGGCAGTTGGTAGTTACTTGACAGGCACTTTAAAAATAGTCACTAAAAAACCTTGGATGCTATTTAAAAAAAGTTATCAATAACGTCATATCTCAGATTTGGGACATACTGTATAAATATTTTTTTAATAAAAAAGACCGCAACTGAAAATACTAATCGAAGTGTCTGAGCATTTTTCAAAAAAAAAATTGTCTTTGATTTACTGAATTTATTCCAAGTTACAGACTCGCTCTGTATAGATATATTTATTGCTCTTTTGATATAACTTTTTTTGTTATTCTTATGAGTTGAGTAAGCATTGTGTAATCAACATATTACTAGTTTTTTAGTGAGGTATGTTTAAATGCTTTACATTTATTTAACATTTGGACTACACTAACTGCACTTTATTGCAGTGAAAGTGAATGTCATGTTTGATTGAGAATTTTAGTCTACTCTTTTTTCATGTTGCATGTTCAGTTGGAGATCAAGTTTACTTAAGAGCTGTTCTAAATGCATTTTTTTGTCACTGGTTTCAGCAGTTGGTGCCAATTTAGTGCAGATATGGACTGCAGTAACATGACAGGTTATGCCAAAGAAGAAATTCTTTGTATTCTTGCATTGTTGCTTCTTGAATTTTGCTGCAGTTATTTACAAATTGCATAATCAACAAAATGTTACATAACCATAAACATTCAAACATCTTTGCTTTTGAGGTAAGATACATGATAAGTTATGCACCGAACTACATGTGTATGTTTAAATTAACTTGCATTAACCATTCACGAAATGCAATTAAATTAAACTAACTTTTGTAGCACAAGTGAATGACACCACTAACAAGTTACGTATGTTTTGTTATATTATATTTTACAGATATTTTTTTCTCTTGGAAGCTAATATTGATTTTTAAGTAGTTCTAACTGACATGAAATACAGGTTAAATTCCTTTTGCCATTCACTTGTAGTTCTGTACATAAATAAATAAATATTTACATAAAAGCAAATTATAGTCTTTTACTAGTCCAAACAAAGATTTGAACAGGGAAGATGATCAAAAAAAACCAAAAATAAAATTCAAGATTAGAAAAAAACCATTTTTTATTAATATTTTACAGTTTAATGTTATTTTTTCATCTTTTATATGGTATCCCAAAAATCAATGTCAACATCTTTTAAGGCACTGAACAACTACCATAACTGTCCTTTGAATGCATCATATGCACTAGATCTTCAAGGTCACAACTAAAACTATATCAGAAGAATTTTAGCATACATTTTTTTATTAGGATTGTTTGCAGATGGCATAATCTTCCAGGATATGTTATTAGACATAAGGTTCTAATCCTAAGAAAATTACCGTTGTTATATCATAAAACATCCGTTACAACATAGTTCGGTGTATGGTTCCTATGTTAAAAATGCAAATTTTAACAGCCAAAATCTACAAATTTAGTACCACAAGGGGTATTGAATTTTCAAAAAAATTTGAAGAAAATTTATTTTCTAGGTATGTTTGCTTGGGAATGTCCTTAAGCAACCACGTTTTTAAATTTTACTATTAAACTTAAGTGAATGAATAATAGTTTCTAAGACACAGGGTGTTGAAGTTGGCTCTGATGAAGTTGCCAACAAGATTTGTGAAAATTTCATCACAATATTGTACATTACTTTAGAGATATTGAAAACATAGGAATTTGCAAAGTTAGACATTAAAATTTAGGTCTTGATTGTGACTTAAAAAACGGAATTTTATTAAGCATCCTATAAAAATATGCATGAGTAACAAATACTCTTCAAATTGAATGTCAATTCCAAAAACAACATTATTTATTTTCCAGTGGCATATTAAGCTTTTCTTAGAAAGTATTTGCCTCTCCTGAAATCTCCATCTCTGATATGATTGTTTAGTACCAGATGCTTTATGTAGTAACAGCTGAACAAGGAATCTTTGTGTCACAAAATAATGGAAAAAACCGAGAATTTCTAATTAAACTTGAACGCCCTGGTGAATCCAATCTTGAGATTCCACAAAAACAGTCAATTTGGAATCCTGAGATTCAGGATTTAGATTTAGCAATATCTCAAGGCAGTAATCTTTACCTTAAAATCAATCATTTTCTTCTTGTTTTTGCTTAACTAAAAAAACCACTGTAGATAAGAAATTATTTTTTCTTCGAGCGTATAATAATATGCCCATTTTGATATTCGTGGCTAACATTGAAGTTCATTATTTTTTACAGTAATAAAATGTTTACATTATGTTACTAATACAATAATGTTATAATCATAGTTGTGACATTTTAGGTCGGAAGTCAAAAATCAACCCCCACTAACAATGACGCGTATCGGTAGGCGGGCCATGCGGACGACGACGTACGAAATGAACCACGAGCAATACGGCTTTTACTCATTCTCGTTCAAATCAAATCAAATAACGTCAACTGAATTAAAAAAACAAATAAAATAACAATAATAAATATATTTATATTAATTAATACAAAAAAAACGAAATAGATTCTGCAGAAAGCTAAATAAATAATAGTAGTAGGTAGTATAATTCAACAAAGCTAACCAAAATAAAATAATTATATTTGATGTACTCATTCGCACGATGCATTTGCCTTTTATAGCATCTGTAACCCCTCTGTTGCAATAACCGCGTGCGCGAAACTGGTGGGAAAGTAGTGGGAGGTAAAAACCTAAAATGTCACAACTATGGTTATAATATTTCAATACTCCAGCCGGCCTTGTTTACAAATGTCAAATTTAAAATTAAATGAAAATTAATTTTTCTGACTTAAAAGTACCTTTTTATATAATGTATCACAAATACATTTTACTATCAGTTACAATATAACAAGTTTTTCAATTGTCATTAGAGATAGCACTAGTTTAATCTCAGTCCTAACTCCTACTTCGATGATAAATCAAGCATTTGTTATAGTATTACTGAAGATTTATGATTTCACATTAAAAAGCCATAAATGGCAACGATACCTTAATCTAAAAGCAGGTTGCTATGCATAAATTTTCCTGAATCATTTTTATTAATTTGTCTTTACAGAAATTAAATTAATACAATGTTTGCTTGCAACATTATCTTTCCCAATTTCATTCCAACATCGTTGTGTATCACTTTGACTTATTAGAAGTCATTACTAAAAACAAAAGTAATAAATGTTTATTAGATAGAACCAAAGAATCTTCAAACAAATAGAACAATTTACCTAACTTTGTGTTAATTCATTTCATCACATTAAAAGAAAGTATATCACTATATGTGATGCAATCTATAAAACGGTACCTTAAGTCAGAAAAGGCAATGTTGCTGTAGAGAAAGAAAACACCACCACGATCAATTTTTAGATTTCAATCCCAGATGGTTTTAGTAACTTTGGCAATATTTTAAGCTATAAATCAGCTCTGTAGGTTATCACTTTGCCATTCCATGTATAATTAAAATTATTTCACAAATTGTCATACTTTAATTAAATGGCATGAAGAATTTAAAGCCATTTTTCTCAAAATAATGATTTAAGAACTAAATGTTTAAAATGCTGTATCTTGTTCAACTTTTAAACGCTGCAGAATAAGACAAACTCAAAAAATGAAAATTGATTTTTCCGACTTAAAGTACTTTTTTTTAGATCACATCATCTACATCTTAATAAAACTAAAAAGGTGTTTCAACAGCTGCATTCTTAATTCAAATAGCACAGATGTTTTATACATGTATTAATAAAACAAAGATTACAAAAAAATGCAAGAGAAAAATCATTAATTTATTTGCTTAGGTATCAGTTCAAAATATGAAAAACCTTGATTCCACTCTTTAAGATCAATTTTAATAAAGTGAGTTTACTGTATCTAAACAGTAATTAAAAACTGATTTATGTATATCAATTCCAAATCCAGAAAATCAGGTTTCTTAACAACTATTTTTAAAAAATTCTTTAACTGTGAAATAAACGGGAATGAGTTTTATATGTATTTTCAATAAATAATTACAAGGTAAAGAACACAATAGCGCATAGGATTTTTCAACAAGTCGATAAATACAGTATACTCTTACGAAGATGACTAATCTTTTTAATGTTTTCTATTATGTAGTTTTTATACATTATCACACTTTTAAAAAGCTGTCCGTGATCAATAATCTAAAACTACAGAATATCATTAAAGACAGAATTAAAACAGTAAATAATCTTAAAATACCTTTTTAAATTAAAGGGTATATAACTCTTTATATTAGCATTAACGTTCTAATTTTGTTAAATTAAAAGATCACAAAGTAAATAAATGATAAATTAAAGCAACATATTACAGACCTGCATACAACTTTGCTTGACTGTTTCAACGGCCATGCTATTGTTGTTTTCACTGAGCTGTTCGAGGTGCTTGCTTTTAGGTCGCCACCAACGGCGTGTATTACAACCTTCTACATCTACACTTCTCTTCTGACTTTGTGTGCGAGCAGACTAACATGCAAAATAATTCAGATACACACATAAACATACTGTGCAGAGCTAAAGTAACAAAAATAAGTATTAATAAAGGTGCATAATTTTTTTACTTTATGTAAGTATTAAAAAGAAGGATCGCTATAGTACTGTCTTTTAAGGATTTCTTTTGTATTGATTATACTGTACTCTACATTCCTAAAGTTCAAAGTTTAGAAAATTTTTTAATAAATTTACCTGTGGTTTATTTTATTACTCTTGAGTTCGTATTTTATGCATTAGCAAAATTACTTCCCATGTATCCTTATAAATAATAAATAATTATGGATAAATTCTAGAAATGAAAAAGTTATTTTGGGTCGATGATCTTAGCGACAAGTCCACAGAAAAAAGTTCAACGCTCTAAAACCAAAGTTAATTACCTACAGCATGCATGTTTGTTTATTATAGGTTTTTGCAAATTTGACAGCTTACCAATGGATCGTTTTTTTGCACAAATTCGATCGTCTTTTTTTAACTAACACGGTATTACTTTTCTTTGTTGTTAACAATACGAAGAAAACCTATTTATAATGAAACATCCGTTAACTATACAATGCAAATAAATTCAAATGTAAGACGTAAAAACGTCATTATTTTGCTGATTTATTTAATATACAGCCGACATATTTTATCAGAATAGTATAGTGGTGCACACGAACAAAGAAATTAAAAATAAATTTCGTTCCACACAAATTTTCTTGGCGAATTTAATAACACAAATCACAAATCATGCGTAACAAATATAAAACTATTTACAAAAAAGCAGGAAATTGGTTGCCCTTTGACGTTTACTAAATCAGCTGATTTCTATCAAAAATTGAAACATGCACAGAACACTTATTTCATGTTCACCAATTTACTTTTAAACGTGCATTACATTAGCATCCTACCTCAAATTTATTTCTGCTCGCATAACTCATATTACAATCACGTTAAATAACCTGTCAAATGCACCCCAACACCTTTGTTGTGCCGTGCAACACTAGCGTACACTAAATTTTGTACAACGGCTAGTATCATTATGACCTTGGCTGTAGGTTCTCCGTTATCCAATCGCGAGTTGGCGTTTTGTTTACGGGCAACTCTATTGGTCAGAAAGGGATCAAAACAAAAACACCCCGCCACACTGTCTAACATACTGAAAGGTCGATGTACAGAAAATACGTGCAACCTGCAAAAACATTTATCGAAAACTTTGTCTAGACTCTGTCTGCTGAATCTCTCACCGTATATGTGTATTTCATGCGATTCTGCAAATTTGACTTCCGTTAACCCCAACCGGATGTCAGACACCCGCTAACAGAATGTCTTATGAAACCAACGCCAGACCAAAAATGAATAAAACACGTTACAATCACGTTTTCCATTGTCTTTTGAATTTAAATTATTTATTTTTGATTTGTGAATCTTTCTTTAAAAACGATTGCGCAAATCACTATTGCTAATCTTGAGAAATTCTTTGCGACTATAAAATTGAGAGTCATTATCATTCTACAAATACTATTTTATTTAGTTTTTTTAATAAGTAAGCATTTTCGTTTGACTTTCAAGTTTTGAGAACTTTTGCAGAATATCAGAATAAAGTCAACCAAAATTAAAAGTTCAATTTATTATAATATTTTGCATTTTCATTGTATTCACGAAATCTCACAATCTGATATTATTATTAGAGATAAAGTCATGGTGAAAACAAAATTGAGGATTTTCTGTTTTTCTGTTAGAATCAAAAATCCAAGATTCGTCATTTTCTCGAAAGCACTGCCATTCTTTTCCTACTAAAATAATAAAATCGTCTACCATGGATTTATGGAAAACCATTTCCGTATGCCGTAATTGTAATTACATGGTAATTATATAGTATGTTTAGTGGGAGTTGGGGTTCAATCTCCATCTCTCCAAAATGTGGAAATGTGAGCTCGCAAATTTGATTTTGTTTTTGTATTGTTCATTTAACAAGTAAATATTTGAGATTAATATTATTTATACTTCACCTTCCCCCTCCCCGAAATTCAATTCTAATTGCGGCCTTGGATTTATACAGGGCATAATAATGTGTAGGGTCATTCATTATAATACGAGTGAATACATATGATGTGTTTAAAATTCTCCCGTTAGAAATTATTTTGAGTCAGAGAGAATTTAATTTTCTTTTACTGGTAGTAACAGTTAAAGCTCGGATTATATGAAAATGCACCTCTGTTAATATAATTTCGATATATCCTTTTACAGGACGTTGGAGTTACCAGTTTTATTTCTTCTTCTATAAAACGAGTAATTCCAGCGTTTTGAAGCGATATATTGAAAGATAAATAGGTGCATTTTGCATATAATCCGAGCTTTAACTGTAACTAAAGTAGTTTGCTTAGCCATCATCATAAGAAGAATTGAGGGTTTTTCAGCAAAATACACTTATACGTGATTATTCAAATTCACTGTTTACCATTGGAACCATAGAAACCATAAAAGATATAGCGTGTTTTTTTCTATATTACCTGACAATATCAAAATTTCATGTTATATTTAAGAAATAAAATTGATTCTTTTAAAAATAACAAGAATAACCAATCAGCTGCATGTTTGTCAACTTTCGAGTATTTCGACAGGCAAGTAGGTATAAGGAAAAAACGTACTATACAAACAAGATTAGGGAGAAAGTCGACATTTTTATATTCAATAATTTAAAAAAAAAATGATTTATTTTAATTTGTTTCTGAAGTAATCCAGAAAGCAGAATTTTCCGATTTCCGTCCTTCGACCAAAACATTCCTACTATTATATTGAGAATTTTAAAAATCGATAAAGACTTTCTAGGAACACTTTTTTGTCCCTAAATTACTTTGCAAAGATTCTCATATGACGTCTCGGTTTTCCAGAACCATAATCAGGTTCGTTTTCGCTTATGGGCGTTAAACTGGATTTTTAAGAAACTCCGAAGGAGTCGTTACTGAATTTGCGAAGTCTGTCTGTCTGTCAGATTTAGATTCTACACCAAAACCTAGAGACCACGTGGTGTCTGCGTTTTTTGATAACTCTTCGGGAAGATGGTCAAAATGGCAGCCAAAATCTGAAAAAGTAACAAAACAGGAGTTCGTTGTGGTTATGCTTTGCATTCCCAGATGTTTTATCAATCGATAGAGAATTTTATGTAGTTTTAACAATATATCACATTTAGGTACCTTTATATAGACTTATTAGAAAACACTAAATCTTAATCTTAGTTGAACTCCATGGAAACGATTATTGTAAAAAATTATTTTCGTGGAATAGTACCTATATTGTAGTACTACAAAATTGAAAATGATTCCATATGGCATGAGGATGAATATCTCCTCGATTTGTACAGTATACTTTTTCTACGACTTAAGCAAGATAATTAAAAAATATCTAATTAAAAATGCTCAAATATTTTGAGGTTGAATTTTTGAAGTTGACCCATTTTTGTTTATGACAGTTATGCCAATAATAAATTACCAATGAAGTTATACAGATTTTTGTCAAAGTATCCTGATTGATGAATTTGTTTTTAGATTTTACTAGCGTTTAGTACTAAACCGCATATCTACGTGAATGTAGTCAGAGAGACAGTAATACAGTTAAATACACCAATAAGAAGTTTTCTGGAATTAGTACTGGATTTTAGCGTAATCCTAAAAACCAAACTTTTGAACGGTGTTTGTCTGTTCCTTTAAATTAACTAATGAATACTTTTGATCAATGCCTACTTGATTATTGAACTTATTGGCTAAATCTTCACAAGTTTCAAGCCCAAACGGCTTACTCAGCCCGAAGAGTTCCAAAGCCATAGGCTCAAAAAGTTCGAAAACATTTTAAATTACCACATTATACTATACACGTTTTGGATGTAAGGCTTGGTCAAAGCAGCTGCACGCTTCTAGTCTGAAATGCCAATAAGATAAATGCACTGAATTATGGCAGCCTAAGAATTAGTAGCCTTTTAGACGCCCAAAAAAAAAATTAAAAAAAGAAAAAGCGACTGTTAATAAAATATGCTTCATCAACTAAAACATCGGTCTTAAAAACCTGACAGGACCATTTGACCCTGAAGACCCGACAGTTACATTCAATCCCAGAACGTCCAACAGGTTTGGGAAAATCTGACCGGACCAAAAAAATTGATTTGAAAACTCTAAACAGCCATGAAAATTTAATTGACCTGAAAGCACGACGATTCAGAAAGCCCTATCCGAGGCACATTTTAAAAAGAATGTTTGGACAAATCTGAACTTTGAACCAGAATGCCTGCACCAGACAGGCCTCTACCACATCTCTCTCCCAAAAACCAATAGCCAAGACCTCCTGGAGAGAAACATATGTATGAAAACCATGTTACTGAGATCCTTCTAAAATTTTACAGCTACGGTTACCTTATTACCTTTACATAGAAGTACATTGGCAATGCTTTTTATCTAAGATTTACTTTGCCGTTAACGTAGATAGTTTCTTTTAAAGATAATTTTTTGGCCATTCAGAATTTATAAGAACGTACTTAGATTCGTAGTTTTTAGTATCAAGAATTTGAGTTCCTGATATTTAATCTTTACCTGTTCCATACCTACATTTAATTTCTTGTTCTCGTTTTGACTGAAACAAACAGTACGGCCGTTTTTGGAACTTAGTGAGTTCTGAAGCAAAAAGCAAAAAATTAAATCTATGCGCTTTCTAATTCCATACGAAGCAATATAGACGTAAAGAATGAAATTTTTGACCTGATTTTTAACATCTGAAGTCGGTCCTAGAAAATCCTACCTTTTTCATCTCACCACAGTTATCGTTCCTTTCGCCTATCTAACTCTCCCTGAGGAGATAAACCTAGCACATTTCTTATTTCATGCTTTCCTAATATAGTGTAACTTCTTCAAGTAATTAAGTCATTTCTGTTAATACATCATAGATTATTATTAATATACCTCACATTATTTTTTTGTGATTTGTTACCCGTGTTACTACAGCACAAAGAGTAAAATAATTTTAAATGTTGACAGCAAAAAATTCGACATGGTTCGCGATATTTCATTGATTTAAGACATTTTACATCACCTAATAAATTGAATTTCTTATTACGTTTGTTGCAGTTTTTGATAGACAGGGTCGTGCGGTGCTATGATACAGAGAGGCCGCCGCATTAGGTGGCACCATAAGGGGGCGGCATAAGCAGCAAAATCAAAATACAATTTGAACCCTTCAATAATTAAAAATCTTTACGCAACGCTTTTCTATATTGGTCTATGTTATTCCGATATTGATGTATACGATTTATGATTTATAGCACACCTCTACCTAAGCGCTATCGGTACCCTTTGATTTTGGTTTCTGGTGCAGGTGCATTGTTGGCGAGCGCTCGCCGAAAGAAGTTCAATACCTAAGCCAGACAAAACTCAGAAATCTGTCATTAATTTCTATTGAATCTATATTGGCTGCCACGCTAGACTGCACATCTCTAATTAACGAATTTACTAGAGTTTCAAGTTAGAAGGGTAAAACTGTAGTAGATTGTTGTAGTTGATAGTTGATATCATTATTTTAAAGTAGTTTCAGCGCTGCAGGCGTTGGCTTGAGCGCTGCTAGCTTTGGCTTGAGCGCTGCAGGCGTTGGTTTGAACGCCGCAAGGCGTTGGCTTAAGTGCTGCAGGCGTAGGCTTCAGTGCTGCAGGCATTGACTTGAGTGCTGCAGGCGTTGACTTGAGCGCCGCAGGCATTATCTTCGGCGCTGCAGGCGTTGGCTTGAGCGCTGCTAGCATTGGCTTGAGCGCTGCAGGCGTTGGTTTGAACGCCTCAAGGCGTTGGCTTAAGCGCTGCAGTCGTTGTGTTGAGCGCTGCAGGCGTAGGCTTCAGTGCTGCAGGCATTGACTTGAGTGCTGCAGGCGTTGACTTGAGCGCCGCAGGCGTTGGTTTAAGCGCTGCAGGCGGTGGCTTGAGCGTTGCAAGCGTTGGTTTCAGCGCTGCAGGCGTATGCCTTAGCGTTGCAGACGTTGGTTTGAGCGCCTTTCAAAATAAAGATAGTATTCGTACATTCTGTGCAGTTTTTTTAAATCATAATCGAAGGTTATTTTAAAGAATAAACATTTCAGGGGCGGCATTTCGAAGACTTGCATCATACTCTTGATAGATATAATCTTTGGGCACAGAAAAACAACAAACACACATAAAGGTTACATGTTTAATACACACCGTGAAAATACAAACTGGAAAAAATTTAAGTGGTTTCGTATACAGTATAAATAATAAAAGTGCTACTGTGACCAATCGCAAAATTTTGTGTAACATGGTTTATGAATTACATGTTCTTCAGGTAAACCATAATCGATAATGCTGTTAACTGGCCAACCAGTACCAATATGGCAGTATTCCGTGCAATACATTCCAGGTGCAGCTAGGTCTTGCCAAGCACTGGAACCCGCTAATGATTCTGGGAATTCTATACCGTTTTGGAACAAGTACGGCGACATATTTGAAAATGATTGCTTAATATAATTTCCAGAATACTCAGTTGTTGCACCACTACAAGATAAATATTAGTTTAGTTTTAACTTTTTAACATGATTGCGTAAGTACTTACAGATGGGGTACTCTTTTTATTACATTTCTCACACGTCTATCTATCGGGTGAAGTTTAAACGGCATTCGATCTGTCATTGGTACCTTCTTTTTGCTTACCAAAGGTTCTGTGGCAGGTCCATTTCTAGGTCCGAAACCTTTCACCTGAAATAATATCATAGGAATAAATAAAGTTAAGTGCATTAATTTATGCAAAAGCTATATCTATTTACCTTTGGATAATTGGCAATATCATAAAATGTAATGATATCTTTTCTAGCAACACCATCTTGTTGATCTTTTGTGAACGGAACATGAGTACCTCTGCTGGTTGATAAATATGGATCCAACCACTTATAAAAACCTTTTTCTTCTGGGCGAATCGCTGGTTGTTCATCTCTGCCCAAAGCTTTGATCTGTTCAAAAGAAAAAGAAATTAATACTGTTCAATTAGGACAAAGATGAAATACTTGCTTCACATTTTGCGTGTGGTTCAGGAGGAAATACTTCTTGACGGTCAAAAGTAATAAATCGTCTATAATATTTATCTTTCATTTCTGATATGGTCGTTTCTTTAGGCGGAGGGGGATTTTTAAAAACCTATAATATTTGTATACGTTGTTATTGTTCCTATTAGATATTAAATAGATTAATGTTAAAAACGCACCCGCTCCTGAACACTTCTTGCAAAGCCGAGTTTATAGAATCTTGGAGGCCCTTGCATATCATCACCTTTTTTTGGGAATTTATGCACATAACTAGAACCATATAGAGATTTAACAGTGACATCTCTAATTGTAGGATCTGACTGCAGCAACTCTGGTTTTATTCGTGCTTTCACTCTCTATAAAGGTATTAACTAAGAAAGATAGTATTAAATAAATAAAAATAAACTTACACAATCAAATTCTTGCGCTACATTTGGGACAAGCCTATGATAAGTTCCTGTAGATGTTCTATAATCTGTACTTTTGTTTGCTACTATGGGAATACCATAATCTATATTTCCAAAAGTGTTGTTAGTACAAATAAATGGCACATGTACCATGATGAGTGCGCTTAAAAAGTGTTCTACAGAGAATCTTCTTTTTTCTCGCTATATAATATACCCTGTTTGTTCATAAATTCATTTAATAATACTCTATAGTAAACAATTAAGTATTTATTAATTTTCCACAGCTTTATTTTTTCTCAATTCTTTTGAGCAATTTAAAACTTAAAAATTTATAAGATTTTTGTCAAGTAAAAATAACTTCCCGATTATCTGTCTGAATAACTATACGAAAGAAAATGAACATGTACATCTTTTTCAACGAACTCCGTTCGTTACTGAATTTGCGAAGTCTTTCTATCCAAATTTTTTTAAATTTTGAAATTTTAACTTCAGATTTGGATTCTACATCAAAAATTAAAAACGACGTGGTGTCTTCGTTTTTTGATCTCTTCGGGTATATGGTCAAAATAGCTGCCAAAGTTTGAAAAATTTGTTTTTACTTTTGAATCGTATTCTACATCAAAAAATAAGAGAAACGTATATTTTTAATTTTTTGATATCACTTCGGAAACATGGTCAAAATGGCCGCCCAAAAACAAAACGAAGTTCGTTGTGGTTATGCTTCGCATTCCCAAATGTTTTTATTTTAGTGTGTGCTATTTTAGTGCTATGTTTATTTTTCCTTTTTCAGCTAGTCTTCTGTAGTTACTTGTTCATTTCTCTTGCGTTCACCAAGGCTTATACATTTTAATAGTAACTAAGGCTAGAGTTTCGTATATATAGGCATATCGCGAAGGGGGTCATGAAGGGTGTCCATCGATCAGGCTTGATGAGAGGATCACAATGTTGCCAGTTCAGAGTTACCGCGTCTTTACAGAGGCAAAAGTAACGGCGGCACCTTTGATCTTGAAGAGTTCAGTTTGAATGACCTTAAACTCCAACTGGTTCCAGGGCCGGAGTTAGAAGATTTTAGGATGACGTCATTACCTGATAACTTTACGCATTACGTGCCTAAATTAAATCAGAATCAAACTTGACAATCCTGAAAATAAGTAAAATACATACAAGCGCTACTGTCTCTATTTTCAGAATGTCAATTAGTAAATTAATAAAGGTGATGCCTTTTTTTATTGTAGTTTCTATTTCTGTTGTTTAACTAAAGACAAAATGAGAACGAAAATTGTGACGTCATCCCAAAAGGGTAAAAACTCAACTTTATATGACCTTTATTTATTCACCACAGCTGACTTAGAACATTAAGTGGACATATCTGATTGAGAATGTGCGCCTGACATACCGTGATGGTACAACAATCTATCTCCATCTCTTTCTTATCAATTAGAAACCAAATTTTTTCATCCTTTACTAATTTTTAGGTTATTTTATTAATTAGTAAAGAATGAGAAATATTGTTTGTAATGGATAAGAAAGAGATAGGTAGTTTGATTTACCCCCAAGGTACGTGTCATTTTGTACAGGTTGATATCTTGTCAAATTTCTATGGCTTGACCTATTTTGGAATGTATTTACAGTATACAAATCATCACAATATTCTTTTTTTATTAACGTACCGATCATTCACAACTGTTTTTAATTCTTTAATGAGGCTTCTTAACGCACTGATTTGTGAGTTGGTATTAAGCATAAGGTACGTTCGTTTATGTTGTTCTTTAAACTCGGAGTGCTCTAATTGTTGCAAAACCCGTTCGTTTTTTGCGATTGAGTTAACAGAGTGCGCTACTGTAGAGTTTGTCTTTTACAGTACGGAGTGAAAGATTACAAACTCTTAATGCAAAGACTGAAAAGGTTGTGCGTTAGGAGCTTATGGAAACACAAACTGAGTTGCCAAATTTGAAAACATCCAACACAATTTCTCCCTCACTTTTTCTAATGTTGCTTAACATTTTTACAATAATTTTGAAAATTTTATACAACTGATTTATTTGAGTAATAGTGTGTAGACAAATGTGTAAATTAATAGGCGGACAAATTTTATTTTCATTTGGCAACCCCGCCCAGAATTTTAAAAAGTGTAAATTTATACTACTAAATGAATAAATGCACAAAATTAATATAAAACAAACTGTGAAAAAGTCAGTTAAATAAATGTAAATACCTACCTGTTAATTGATAAATCAAAAATAGCAACAATGTATCTATTCTTGTCTTTACAATAAATTTGCATTAATAACCACTTTATCTCTTTGACATCTTCAATTTGCTATCACAATTGATGAAACATTACCTTGTAGTCATGGAAACTGATTTTACAATGAACCAACCTAAGAGAAACTTTATTTCAGTTTTGATTAGCTATTTAAATGGGTTAGAAATTTAATCAAAACATTAATATTTGTATAAAATCTTGAAATTCTCACATTTACTAATTTTCTTAATGCGTTAAATTGCTACAGATCTATAAATACTTTTTGATTTAAAAATGTCTCAAGAATCAAGTATAGCAGGAGAAACTGACCGTGAAAGTGGTTTTGGCGACACAGCAGCTAGTATAGCAAATTCTTTAGATGGTTAGACAAATTTTTACTTGTTAATTCAATAAATAAAATAACAGATGAATTTTAGAATTAACTGATGTTGAATTAATTAGAACTATAGAAGAATTAGAAACAGAAGTGCGGCATTTGCAATTAGAAAATCAAGTATTTGAAAACTTTCTACTAAAAAATGATCCGGCATTAATAGCTGGTACATACATCTTTTATTGCATGTAATATCCAAGGAGCGGCAGAGATTAGTTGATATGTCACATTAAAAATTGGTGATGTACTCGTGTCAGCGGTGCAATGTTAACTAAGGGATGCATGCATGTAAGAAGTATACAGGTAAAGAATTTCGAGATGCTGATAAAGCAGTTGTTTCGCATAAACAATTTCATTCTCTTACACAAATTGCATGTGTATAACTGTCCAGCCAAGTAGTAATAATAAGCGCAACATGTTTATATGCACCTGCAGCCAAGTACACAAACAATTCTACTATGTCATCAACTAAGTGATACTGCTCCTTGGTAATATCCCATTAATAATGGTATATAACAAGCAAAAATGCTATTTCAGGAATGGCGCAAGTTTTAGAATTAGCAGGTAAAATGCAAAGTCAAACTCAATCTACATTAACACCACCATCACCTGAGAGAAAATATACAATTGAATCTTTGCAAACATCTAGTAGAAAAACAGAATCTGTTGTAAGATTTGCTACCACAACAGCTTCCACAACTGATAAAGGGCCACGGTAAGCATCTACAGTTTTAGAAATAAATATCATTCATAAAAAATTTTATTGAGTGTTATTCAGATTAGTACAATTGTTATCAACATATTCTAATATTAAATCTTCACCATCGATTACCTCTTGATCAGACAAGAGCGTTTCTAATTTATTGGATAGTACAGGAGACAAAATTTCACCTGATTTATGAAACAGCCTAAGTTTAGGACAATTACTTATATTATTTTTGTTTGAAGCTTTGCACTCTTCAGCAATAGCATCTATTACCCTTCCTAAAAAATAAATTATTTTAGTCAGATTAAAATGTATGTTGTTAGTATGCATCCAGTTTTTTTTGCAAGAGGGTTGGTCATGAATTTTTTTGTTAGGTTGTACTTAATAGATATTTTAATTGTTATTTCGTTGTACAGCTTGGATAACCTCAAAACTACTCACTGTCACTTCACAGAATAGAATCATCTCGTTGCGAAATTTATTGCCTATTTGAAATAGGAATATTTAAACAATTAGGATGTCTTCTTACAAGTAGATTATTCCCATAATAATTTGATATTGTTTATATGTATTCAAAAAGTCATCTAAAAAATGCCCAAAGTTAACTAACTCCATTCATTTTATATAAAACCGACAACATTGCATTTGTAGGTGTTCTGTCATGCAATCTAACCTAAAATCTTTTAAAAAGCCTAGCCAGTTTAAATTGAAAAACTAAGGTTCATACTGCCAAATTGAGTGATCTCCATCGCCAACCCTCATGCAAAAAAACTGAGAACGCATAATACCTAATGTCCAAGTCTTCGAAACAAATACTGGTGACACCTTATTTCCCACTTCCTTAGGATGTTGAACGTTGAAGTAAATTCTATCCGCTGTTGGAATGGTTTTCAAGCCAGTAGCTTTATTCTTGATACGCATTAACTGTATCTTATTTGCAACCTTCTGAGTTTTTGGCTTTTTTCTTGCTTGACTAATTGTTTCATTTAGCTGTAGATATTTATCATTACTATAGCATACTTACATATTCAAATATTTCCACATACCTGTTTATCAATCTGTAGTTTAGTCTCATTAAATTGTTTTACGGGAGCAGTAAATTTTTCAAGCTCTGCTGCAACTTCTTCAGCTGTCTTTTCATTACAATTTATAATATGTCGATGTTCAACACAAAAATGTTTATTGCATTTTTCACAAATTAATGGTACATAACTTTTATTTTTACATGATGGATAAGAGCAGGTATAATCTGCCTCTGTATTTATTGCAATTTGCACATCTTGAGTTTGTACTGCTGTACAATCAGGGCTGTGTTTTTTTAAAATGTTCTGAACAAAATATCTTTCCACATTTACATGTCAATGGTAAAAAATCCAACTGTTTACAATTTATTTCTGAACACTGTTGTCCTATATCTGGCAACTCCATTTCTACTGATGCTCACTAATTGTACTAAGCGCAATGTCGGTCCACTTTTGTTCTTGTTCTTTTAAGGTCAAATTAACATCTCCGTTATCTGCTTCTGGATCAGGTAATTCATATGTAGGTACGTCAATATCGTCTTGTGGCAGAGTATCTGCTCTCCAGTTATCATCAACTAGATCAACTAAGAACCCATCCATAGACACCTGACTGTCCATGTCCTTCCATACAAGATGCGTACAATTATTGTGGAAGTGCTGCAGAAACATACATACTAGATGAGTACATTTAAGCAATTTACAAAATTATATATTTAAAACCAATAAAGCATAAAGATTATAAGAAAATATAAAAACACTAAAGCAATGTTAAGCATAACAAAAAATCTATTCTCATAAAATTTGGTTAAACGACTACGATTAATTTTTTTGTCAGCAGCAACACGTGACTTTGTTATATCAAATCAATAACTTACTTATTTCCTTTATTTCTATAGTAAACACAAAATGTAAAATAATTATTATAACCTATAAAATTATCAAACAGCACAACTGCTGCAAGTCATGAATTTGAATAATCTGAATAATCCAATGGCGTCACAGAATGGTGTAGGGTACAGTTTGTCCACTGAACGATTAGTGACATAAAAGTTACTAGTAACTACGCTTGCGTAAAAAGTAGTATTCTAGTATCGCGCCAGAATTTAAAAAAAAAGGTTATGCTTGTGAAATATTTCTAGCTATGGTGATTATAAACAATAATAAATGGAAAATAAAAAAATTTGGTGTGTGCAAAAATGCTCCCCGAAGAATTAAGTTTGTAAATAACATTGTTTATAATTTTATAATTAATTCAGTTGTAAATAATGGCAAGTAAATGTGTGGTTTTCAACAGTAGCGGATCCAGGATTTAATCAATGGAGGGCCGAAGAATAAAATAGATTTGAAATCTTTTGTTTGTGATAGAAGTTAGCGCACAAAATAATTGAATTTTTCTCAGTAAAGCCCAATTCACACAACGCGTGCTCACGCATGCAACTATTACGTGCGTTTCTTCTGCATTTCGTTGAAGCTGCGTGAAGAAGCATGGACCTATTCACACTGCGCGTGCTGCTAGCTTTTTTTAGGATTTTATGGTTTAATAAGGTTTTAATATGTTGGCAATATTTAACAGAATAAAAATAAAAACGTCACATGCGTTTTTTTATTTTGAAAAAGGCACGATCTTGTGAATCCTTTTTTTAAAATAATATATTAATATCAGTTGATATGAGTCTATAATTAATTACACTATACAAAAAAAAACTACACAATTCAAGAACACCACATGTTAAATGCTACTGCAAACGTTAAAATGAAAATGAAAAGACTTTAAATCACAGTTTTAAACATTCTAACCTAACGAACCTATTCAACTTTTGCAGTTTTTTTCCACAGCGATACCAACATTGTTATTTTAGATTGGTATGAATAAAAATACCAAGTTCTAATTTCGTGCGTCAGCACGCGGGGTGCTAACGCATTGACGAGAAGCATGGTGTGAATGGTGGAAACGCATGCAACTGGATTGCATGCAATAATTGCACGCCTGGGCACGCGTAGTGTGAATTGGACTTAATAGTTTTTGTTTCTTTGTTCTTCTTACTCTTTGGGAGTGGCGAAGAGGCTTTCGTCCCCTTCTAAATCCGCTACTGATTTCCAAATCCCGTGGCACGCGAAATGGGCAAAAGGCGGCGCTTACTGCACAAGAAAGAGAGAAAGAAAATTGTAAAAATCATGCATGTAGGTAGTGATGTGCGTGTCAACAATGTCGATGTTAACAATATGAATTGTTTACATGACTTTATTAATGTCAACAATGTCAACAATTTAGATATTATGAACGCACATGCGCAAAGCTGTTAAACTTGATTTTTTCTTTATTATTTAAATTTTTAATAGTTTATTACAATAATTTTATTTGATTTAAGTATGTAAGGGCAAACATCAGTATCAAGGCTAATGTACGTGTAAAATGCTTTTGATTAGAAAAAAGAATAAATGCTAGGATGTTCATGATGTTAGCATTTGCTTTTTCAATTAATAAAATCTTCTACATTAAGATACCTATGTACTAACTGTCTCATTGCTAGAATTATTCCAACATACCCTAACTAAAAATCTTAGTATGGGCTAGTGTGCCTTGATATTGTTTTATTAATGTCATTTTTTTAACGGGTAGAGTGGAGACAGACTTGTCAAACAGAGACAAAAATATACGTTAGGTCTCAGCTCGCACCGTGAGTGTAAAGCAAAGATGAAGAATTTTAACAGTAAATTCTTTTTCTATTCTTTACACTCGCCATGCGAGTAGAGAGCTAACGTATATTTTTGTCTCTCTTGTTTGACAAGCGTGACGCCACTCTACCTATTAACAAAATGACATTTATTAAAACAATATCAAGGGGCACCAGTAGGGGCATATGTCCAATTCATCAAAATTCTTATTCTTGGGCCTTTCAGCCATTTTTTTTCTTGAATTATTTTGAACATCTTATTACCGATCTTATTAGACATTTTAGCATATTCTAGCACCTGTGTTTACAGGTTAGATTTAACGAAAAATTTGCAGAATCCTACTTTATTTGCAAAGTTGACACATTGTCGACATTGTTTACACATTGTCGATATTGTTGACATTCTTGACGTGAAAAATCAATTATTGACACGAAGATGTCAACAATCATTGTTGACATGTCAACGCACATCACTGGAAACCACTCTACATGTATGTAGTAGTTACTGACGACATTACATCGGCAACGAAAGATCATCAATTAAAAATAAAAATGGAAAACATACAGTTTAATTAATTTTTCTTTAATTATAGTTTTGCTCTGATATCTAGTGGAAATCACCGAAAACCTGATTTAATAAGTTCACTCCGCAAAGTTTGATGCGATAGCTTACGTAATTGACTAAATTTGAAAATAGTGAAGCGGGCGGGAAACCAAGAAGGTTATAGCGGGTTATAGATAATATTTATTTTAACAGTTATCCTAACCTCACTGTTTGAACAAAAATAAAACATTGGACCTGATTAAACCTTTTGAACAAATTATGTATTGCAGTGTGACCACCCAGTTTGGTACAAACTTGAGTTTGTCAGTTTTGACGTCATCATTCTAAGCTGATAGTCAAGTTTGATCAAATTATTTGATAATGTGACC
The DNA here is from genome assembly GCA_011009095.1 of Ignelater luminosus. Classification (NCBI taxonomy): domain Eukaryota; kingdom Metazoa; phylum Arthropoda; class Insecta; order Coleoptera; family Elateridae; genus Ignelater; species Ignelater luminosus. Next base: position 52,837 of record VTPC01091140.1, on the reverse strand, counting down.
TGGGTTTAACCCACGTGTTTGTACAGTTTATAATTTTTTTCTATATTTCACACCAGATGTTTCTAAACATCCATTTATGTTTGTTACCCTGACTTTTCTAGTTACAAACAATTGAGGCTCTAAATAAAGTCATTGTCTAGTTGACAGTGACATTATTTAGGGCCTCGATTTTGTTTGTAACAAAAAAAAACAAAGTGACAAACATAACTGGATGTTTATTAGAAACACTTAGTTTGAAAAATAGAAAAAAAATGAACTGTAGCAAAAGTAAAAATAACAAGCCATCAAAAAGTAAACTAATCTGGGTAGCCTATGAAATGAAACAATCACCGACGTGAGTTTTTCATTTCATAGGGATGCAAATTGGATTACTTTTTAATGGCTCGACATAGATACTAAATAAACCTGAGAAAAAGGGTGCATGAATGGTTTAATTACCATAAAGTAAGGATCGAGATTGATTAGTATTGTTTATTTCCGGAAAAATTTGATGTGGTTTCTCCCCCAACCCGTTGCAAATCCCTGATAGACCACTCAGAAAACGTGTGTTTGTGTATATTGGATTTTTTTAATTTACCTCTAGAAGTTCAGTAAATAGCTGGGCTACTGTAGTAATGTTATTAGCATAAAGAGAGGTTATTTATGATAGGTTGTTTACGCATAAATAGGTATGCTAACGAGTTGGCCAGTAGAACTTTGCTGGTACGTGCCATCTCATTTCTACTCATGTAAAATATTATTTCCTTTCGCTTGCTCTTATGTATTTGTACATTAGCAAAACAAATCCATCCACGCCGTATACATCATCGAGTACAAACGAATGCGAAGGGTGTACCAGACCCTAGCTGACTGCAACTATAGGCAGCAGACCACGTGAAAATAAGATTATTTTATACCTCGGCGCGGAACTAATTTCTAAATGAATGAAACCGCTGAAATTCGATGAACTTGGTGGTCGTTTATGAGGGATTAATACTTATATCATTCAACCCAATATAATAGCTAATAAGCTATTTTGTAGGGCATAGAATTCTCTACAAAAAAAAGGTTCGAATAAGTACCCTCGTAAAGTCATTCACAACTAATTACCTGAAAGATTATTCACAGCTGCTTGTAATAAGAAGTTTTAATAATTTGATAAATAGCAATGATGTAATTTTGAAGGCTGTAACTTCACATCTAGTTGTCACGAATAACATATACATCCTATCAATTTGTAGGTGTTAACGTACTTATTTATTTATATTCTGCACACTTATTCTGGATTATGCATGAGAATTACTGTTATTAATTTGTAGTCGTAGATTTCTTTATTAATTCATTGTAGTATTTTGTACAAATTAAAATAAGAACATCTAGAAAATTATTATTCATTGTTTCTTTATATAATACAACGGTTTTCGTTTGTATTTCACAGGTGAACGAACGCAACATTCTCGCCTAGTTTGTATTGGTGAAAATATTGGCTTTCTTTTGGTAACTTTTGGTTTTTCAGGCACAGATACAACTGGTGGCGGCGCTACTACTTTTTGTGATACTGGGGTTACAGCACGTGGCAAAATTGTAAATAGATTGGGATCGAGTTTGTTTAGTGGCACCTCTGGAAAGTCGTTGTCCTTCTTTAAGCGTCTCGCCTTTTTCATTTTTTCAAGAGTTTTTCCGAATGTGTTAAAACTTGGTAACAGCATTCTAAACATGTTTTCTGTCCATTGAGGTACCCCTTCAGGAGTATATGCTAACTGCCATAAGGGAATTCCTAAATGAACAATTGACATGCGAAGATACAAAGTTATATTGTCTGCCAGAAAATAAAATTTCATGTTTGACATTAATAACCAAATCGAAGGCTCATAGTTGGGATAAAGATAAACCAATACAATTCTACCTCTTTCGGGTATTAACGACAGTTCAAACAATTTACTTTCTAAGGATAATCTGAGTACGAAACGGCCTTTGCACACGGTAATCCCAGACTCATTTGTTGTTTCGTAACCGTACACTCTTCTTAATTTTTCAAGAGAATTTACTTCTATTCTTCCAACTACGCTTTCTTTGGGAGTGCCATCTTAAAGAAACAGTATTTAAATTAGTTGTATAAAAAATGATGCAGTTTACTTACCACCAAATGTATATGTCCATTCGAACATGTAACCATTCGATGAAGAATAGAATGAACGTAAATCATCTGGTAAAGAAACTCCTTCCTCTTCTTCCCAATCGGATATTTCAGAATTCGTGAGAGGAATTGTCTTTCTCAAATAAGTGCGTTTGACGCCGACACATTTGTTCAAAGCATCGGCAAGTCCAAGAAGTAAGTTTTGAAAATAGGTAAATTCCGATACTGTATCTACCACAAAATGCATTTTGGATTATCAATTGACACAAGAGGAGTCTTGGTGGAAAGTGTGAAAATTTGAATGACAGTATGTCATAAAAAATACCAACTAAATTTCTCTATAATCATAAAATCTCTAATAGGATTGTTTCAGAGGTAAGGCGATGAATTGATGATTTTGATACATCGATATTATTCTCAATTTACACAAGTTTATAACTACTTAGCTAATTGCTTTTCAACAATAATATTAAATATGAAATGGAGAATATTGACCGAATCGTCAGACATAATTGAAAGACTACAATTTTCAGAAGTCTTTATTGAGAATTAACTTTCTGATTTCATTGACGTGCAGGGAAGAATTGTATTAAAATAAATAAAGAATAAATAAAAGTAGAGTTGAAAAGAGCAACAATACAATCTAAGATTGAGCAAAAATCTAAGGGCAAATTAAACAATCTGTATCTGTCTTTTACCAAGTTCGGTTCTAACCTTTGAGTCAGCAGAATGTTACATGCCCCATAAAAGTGATAGGAAGATAAGATACACAAATGTCTTTGTTAGTTAGTCATTAACAACTAACAAGTAAGACATTTTTGTTGGATTTTTCAAAATCAGGGATGTGCGTTTTCAAAAACTCCAAAACTCTTTTAATCATTATCGTACGGATGTAATATTTTTGATGAAACTTTGGTTACTATTTCTTGAGCAATAAAAACAATTATTATTGTAACACGTCATCAATCGAATATACCAGAGAAGGCTCGAACCGTCCAGGCGTTCCGACCGTCGAAAATCGGACAAAAGGCGCGAAGCTTCTAGGCTTATCGAGAGAAACAAGGAAACGATATATAAACGCAAGCGAAAAGGGAGCTAGCAGTTATGCAGTGAATACGGTCGTAGATTCGAACGAAATAAATGTGTAATTATTAGTGACATAAATAAATTATTCTGTACATATAGAAATAAATAAATTTAGTAAAAATAAATATTAGAAATAAATTGTAATAGACTTAGTTTAAATAAATAAACGTTTTATTAAAACGTTACATTATTACTATGGAATTCATTTGATGAAGTGCGATTGAATAATTGAAAAGTGCCGGACTCAAATAGGCCAAGTTTCATTTTCATTCCACAGTGGAATTAAGACTAAATTCTTAAATTAAAATTTTCCAAATAAGAAAATATATACCTTTTATAAAGGGTTTTCCAATAAGAGGTGTTATTTTGATATTCAAAGAAAAGTGCCATTTTTTAATATAAATGATCGGATGTTTATTTCATTATAAAGAGGAAGGTATGCCGTTAATAGTGGAAAATAACATCAGGCAAATGACCACCACGACCACGCTTACAGGACAATATCCTTTTCATGAAATTTTCCATAACCAAATCGCAAAGTGGCTGCCCTATGTCCTCGATAGCCTCACGAATTCCATCTTTGAGGTCTTGAATCGACGCTGGGCTGTTGGCGTAGACCTTCTCTTTCACGTGGCCCCAAAGAAAGAAGTCGCAAGGTGTTAAATCACAAGATCTCGGTGGCCAATTGTGATCACCTCTTCGAGAGATAACACGGTCCGGAAACTTTTTCCGTAAAAGATCAATGGTTTCGTTGCTTGTGTGGCACGTAGCGCCGTCTTGTTGAAAGTAAACGTTGTCCAGATCAATACCATCCAATTCCGGCCATAAAAAAATCGTTAATCATCTCTCGATAGCGCAATCCAGTCACCGTAACTGTTGCTCCAGCCTCATTTTCGAAAAAGTAAGGTCCAATGACTCCGCCGGACCATAAACCGCACCAAACAGTCACACGTTGAGGATAGAGAGACTTTTCAACAATAACTCTTGGATTTTCTGAGCCCCAGATCCGACAATTTTGCTTGTTGACGAAGCCACCGAGGTGGAAATGGGCCTCATCACTCAAGATGATTTTTCGATGGAATTCTGGATCATTTTCATGCATTTCAACGACCCAATCAGCAAAGACACGACGTTGTTGATGATCGGCCGGCTTGAGTTCTTGCGTTAACTGGACTTTATAAGCCTTAAGACCCAAATCTTTATGCAAAATACGGTGTAATGACGTTTGTGGAATGGCTAATTCCAAAGAACGACGAGGAATGGACAAACCTGGGTTTTCTCTAACACTTTCGGCTACAACAGCAATATTCTCGGCTGTTCTTGAGCGACGTGCACGGGTTTTATTCTTCACATCACTAACTTGTCCCAAGAGCTCGAATTTTTTCACCAATTTCTGTATTGCGGTCCGACAAGGTGCTTCACGGTGACCCAAAAATGTTCGAGTTTTACGAACCGTCTCTGCCAAATTTTCACCATTTTTATAGTGAATTTTAATAATTTCAATGCGTTGTTGAAGCGTGTATCGTTCCATATTTATTAATGGCGTAGTTTCTACTTGTCAAATGTCAAAAAATTATAGCTTCAAAAGTGACATCTACCGAAATAGCGGGCTATTCAAAATAACACCTCTTATTGGAAAACCCTTTATAATAAAAGGTTGTTCTAACTTATGGTGGGGTTTATTGGTTCAATAAATAAAGACAAAATTAATATTGTCTCCCCACAAAGGTTTCAAAATTCGTGCAAGGATTGACCATTGACTATCATGTCTCCAGACGGAAGTTTCGTCCTTGTTTGGACTCATCAGTGGAGGATAATAAATAATCATTATATAATAATCAGTGGAGGATAATGAACAATCATATAATGATTATTCATTATCCTCCACTGATGAGTCCAAACAAGAACGAAACCATCGTCTAGAGGTATGATAGTCAATGCTTGCACGAATTTTGAAACCTTTGTGGGGAGACAATATTAATTTTGTCTTTATTTATTGAACCAATAAACCCCACCATAAGTTAGAACAACCTTTTATTATATAAAAGGTATATATCTTCCTATTCGGAAAATTTTAATTTAAGAACTGACTCGTCGCACACTGGTCGGAAATGACGAAAAACCGGTCAAAACTAAATAACTCTTAGAATTGCTGAAATATATTGTATATAAGGTGTTATTGGCGTCTCTGCTATTCAAAGTGATGTAGAAAATAGAAATTATTTTAATTATTTATTTGTTTTATCGACGAATTCTAAAAAAATTCGTATCTGAATTCGTACATTCCGTCTGTTTGTTGGTCTGCTGCCATGTTACCGTAACTTTACAAGACATATTATATATGAAATCGACTTAGAATTTTCTCCCAATTACAGATACATAATCGGTATTTCGATATCTCGAATAGTTTTCGAAATAATTAAGATCGAATATGGCGATTTTTTGGCATAGTCTGCCTGTTGGTCTGTTGTCATGTTGCCGTAACTTTACAGGACATGTTGTATAAAAAATCAACTTAGAGTGTTCTTCTGATTACAGATACATAATCGGTATTTCGATATCTCGAATTCTTTTCGAGATAATCAAGATCAAAAATGGCGATTTTAAGGCATAGTTTGTCTGTTGGTATGTTGTCATGTTGCCGTAACTTTACAGGATATGTTATATATGAAATCAACTTAGATGTTTCGCCTGATTACAAATACATAATCGGTTTTTCGATATCTCTAATACTTTTTGAGATAATTGAGATCGAATTTCTTTCCTTATTTATTTGTCTTCCTGCTATTTGTTGTATATTTTTAAGACGAATATTATGTCGTTTTTCTGCACTATAACACTGCACAAAGTATCAAATATAATATTCATACTAACACCATTTTTAATTGTTTTTCAATAAAAAAGTGACTGAGTTTCAAATTTGTTAAAAAGAATCGTGTTCGCTTTGTTTGCGAATGCAGTTCAAACATGGCAATCTGATTTTCGAGTAAATTTGTAGCTTAGTCGTTTTCAACGAACTCCAAAGGAGTTCTTACTGAATTTGCGATGTCTGTCTGTCTGTCTGTCTGTCTGTTTATCCGTCCGTCCGCATTTTTTAAATTTTGAAATTTTGACTTCAGATTTGGATTCTACATCAAAAACTAAAAACAATGTGCTGTCTTCGTTTTTTTGGCCGCCGAAATTTGAAAAATTTTCAAAAATCTTTTTTTACTTTAGAATCGTATTTTAATTCAAGAAATACGAGAAACCTATATTTTTATCTTTTTATATCACCTCGAGAACATGATCAAAATAGCCGCCAAAATTTGAAAAAAGTAACAAAACGGAATTCGTTGTGGTTATGCTTTGCACTCCCAGATGTTTTATTCTAAAATTAGCTCATCGATACCAACGTATCTGGCTTCAATTTTGACTAATAAAGATTATTTTTGAACATTTGGTCAGTGGCGTACCTAAGGGGCGGCGGGGGCCGGGCGGGGACGGTCCGCCTCGGGCCTCATTTAGCACTTACAAATGACTATTGTTGTTTATACTTTTACTATTTTTTCGAAAAAAAACGAATGCGCTTCACATTAACTACAAGTTTAAGACTCGAAAAGCATAATAAACCGAATATAATACAAAACATTTGAACTATAGATAAATTTAAATGTATTCCTGCTTGTTCTTTTTATCGATTACTAAAAGATCCGCAAATTTCCGCAGCTGATTTTTACTTCCTTAAAAAATATAAACTTTTTCTCACATTACAACATAAATTCACGTGGGACCACAGGAGATAACATTTTCAAATTTCAAGATGAAGAAAGAAAACACGAACATCATACTAAAAAACTGCAGTAACTATGATATTGCATCCTGCTTGAAAGACTATTTCGTGAGTACAGTGGACAATTTTGACGCTTTTTTAATTTAGCGAGATACACACCTTCAAAGCAACGGTTAAAATTTGGCTTAGTATGTATGCTGTAAAAGCACTATCTTTCAAGTATTATTTATTTATAACACAATGTGTTGTAATATGCATACATTAATTACGAATACTAATTTTTGACTGTTTAGTTGTAAATATAAATATATTTAAATTTCATTATGCGTAGCTTTATGTTTTAGAGTTTTGGCCGCTTTTTACTGGTTTCCGACCACAGTGCGTCGTGTCATTCGTTCTAATTGTTGGAGTTCCTATTAGATGGCGCCCTAATATTTTCATGCTGCTAATGTTATAGTTGATTTGTATATAACCAGCATGAAGCGGGCAAGCATTGACATAGTCCGGTCTCGAGCGCCCGCGAAACGGTCGACCTGGAACCAGTCGGTGCGGTAATGCACTGAAGCAGAATAGTAAGCAGCACTCCGTATACTCCATCTGCAAGTGCCGCCGGGTCAGGGTCGGGACCTGGTGCTGGCAGAGTTAATCCATTTTCTCAGCCTCTTCCGAATCGACCTACAGTGGGAGGTAGGTCGCCAACTCCATGAACTCCTCGGCTGATATCCGCGCCTGAGGCTCCGCGGTATCGCCACCTCCAGCTGCTGAATTTCTGCTTCCGTCCGTTACCGCATTGATGCTCCTTTACCTTTCCCATCCTCTCCCTTCCTAAAATCCTCTCACGGCGCGAACCGTGGGGGGTTGTGTTTCTGAAAAAAACCGTTAACCACACCCACCTTCCCTCCAATATTACCCATATCCAATCAACTCCTTTCCCACCAACCAGCTTTCCAATCAAAAAATCATCCACCCTACCTCCTCTCCGATAACAACGACAACATCTCCAACGCCGCTACCGCTCCTCCGCATCAACAATTATCCACGATGACGGCTTCCGACAATTCAACTAACTCCAATTCTACAACAACACCAACCAGCTAACTTCATCCACCATCTACAAGTACCGCCGCGAGCCAACGAGCCAACAAAAAATAATCCAGCGTCCCAAGCCGACTTCACTGCCTTGCTACCAACACCAACATCAACTCCAACTGCACCAGCTCCATTCAAGGGACGAGCAGCGTTATTGGCCAGAATACCACCTCCAGAATGCTTAAGAGAGACTTACAGTCTCTAAAGCAGTCGCGCTACGCGCGACAATTGCGATGATCTGCCTGCAAGCATTGACTTTCGTTATCCTCCACTGATGAGTCCAAACAAAGACAAAACGATCGTCTGGAGGTATGATAGTCAATGCTTGCACGAATTTTGAAACCTTGGTGAGGAGACAATATTAATTTTGTCTTTATTTATTAAGACTAAATTTGTTTGTATAACAAAAGCAGAATCGTCGCTCGATCTTTATAAATATAAAATGTAATGAAATTTAAAATATGTTTTATTAGGATAACTCAGTTCAACAAAGTGCCTCCTTTTGTTTCTCTTTGTCTGTATCTACTCATACTTCATAATACAAAACGTCCTTATAAGTAATCAATCCTTAGCTTTTTTCTTGTATCCTCAATTACCCAATTTCCTACAAATTCATCTTTCTTCTCAACATTATTTTTTACATTTAACCTTTTTCAGAGAACCTAAAATATTACCGAAAGATAGCAAGAATTGCGTTCTTTATTTGGTTAGTTGCTGATTTTTATGTAGTTTTTATCAGTTTTCAATTTTGTTTTCAGAATTAATTTATCTCAAAAAATGGATCTTGCAATGCGTGAAATGGAAGAAATGCAAATAGCATTGGAAAAATTTATTAAGCGATCTCACAGGATCAAATGCAATCTAAAAGCAGAATTGGAAGAGATTGGAATACGTGAAAGTGAAGTCACTGAAGCTAGAGATATTTTTGAACAGAAGATTGTTATAGAAGGCGTTGATTCATTAACTCAAAGAATTCCTGCTGAGAAATTTTTAAGGTACTTATATTTATTTCCAACTTCTAGTACTGTTTACAAATATCTGTTGCTTAAGGTACATGGAAGAATGGCTCAGGAGCGCAGAATCGACTATTGAAAAGATGCGTTTGAGAACTAGCACACTTAAAAGTATGTTCACTAAACTTTCTAATCAATTGATTCAAAAAGAAGAGCTTGGGGAAGCGATTGATGCTGTAGATTTTGATCAATTAAGAATTGAAAATCAACATTTGGCAGAAAAGATTGAACAGAAAAATACTCATTTGTTGGAGCTAAAAAGAATGAATGGTAAGTCTTTTTTGCATTAGACCAAAAGCTTCTCTTTTGGTATGGGCCAAACGTTAAGTTACAGTGTTTCTCCGTCCTTGCATTTTGTTCTGCCTTCGCTATAGTCTTTAAAACATGGTTGTAGTGTTTTGTCTTTATATACTTTTAAAAGATCATTCGTTTATGTCAATTTTTACCCACTTACTCAACTATTTTTGCCAATTTAGAAATCTTATTCTGAAAACTATTTAGAATCCCTGCACAGCTCTACTAAACTTATAACCTTACTTGTCGTGGATTTTTTATTACACCATCGAATATAGATAGATATGCTCATTTCATAAACCAATCATTTAACACAAAGGATATTTCATTTTTCAGGTACTGCAAATTTAGTTTTGAGCACCAACAAAAAATATTTACAAAAGCAGGTGCAAGACTTAAGTACTGTAAAGAACAATATCAAATTTCAAGAACAGAAAATTATTGAATTAGATAAAGAAAGTTATGATGTAGAAAAAGAAGTAGCTAAAGTGAAACAAAAGTATGAAGAAATAGTTGATTTAAGAGAAAACTACAAGGTAAAGAGCTTGTATGTAGTTCTAGCGATAGCTGTAAATTGTTCATCACATGTCGTGATCTTTATAATTATTCCAACTCTTTAAATAATTATACTTCATTTGTCAAGAAATCTATTTTTACTTATAGTTTGTACTTAAAGATTCGAGACCCATCTGAATGTTATAAATCAAAAAAGTTTAAAAACACATAGATGAGAAATCTTAGTTTGCAAGTATGCAGAATCGCAGCTTCGGACTGCAGTTTTAAACCTGTTATGTCCTCGTCAACAAGACAGTGGTTCTCTATACTTATATACATAGTAGAATATTTGTAATCTGCAAGTACCCATATAGCACCGAACGTCCATTAGACATCCATTTGTCATCCAAATTTGGTCTCGACGTCCATGGACGTAAAATGGACATCCATTGGACGTCCGTGTTTGGACTTCCACTGGACAACCGTTAATGAACGTCTACTGGAAATCTATTTGTCATCCAAAATCGTCCAGATTATGCCCAAAGGTCGTCCAGATTATGTCCAAACATCGTCTGAATTATGTATGTCCAAGAATCGTCGGAATTATGTCCAAAAATTGTTCGAATTATGTCCAAATTACGTTCAAAAAAATGTACAAATTACGTCCAGTAACGGACGTCTGTAGGATGTCCAAAGTTGTGACAAACGGACGTCCACTGGACATCCAACCGCCGAAATTTGGACGTCCAATGGACATCCATAGGATGTCCGTGTGCTATATGGGTATACAGAAGCTTGATTGATTAAAAATGTTAGTTGTTGCAGTAATATTTTGCTTTTTGCACTTCCTGCACATCAATATCTAGCATCTTACCATTTTTCAGTGTATGTGGTACATAATCTACTGTAGGCCTACGTAACATCGTAACCATATTTCAAGTCAATCGGAATTTTACAGTCTAGACACCCTCAAACTTCGCGCCAACACGTTTTTGGTATGGCCATTTTCAGTTTTTATGACTTCTATTAGCCGTTTTTCAAACTTTGATGCAATTTTGTCATCTTGGCTTAGCGGTAACCTCCTTTTCAATTTACTTCTAACAGTTAGTATCTAATACTGCAGTTTCACACTCCGCCAAGAAGTCAGAAAACACTAACCTAAAAGGAAGTTTGTGGAACAGACATAATCCGACAGGGTTATAAGGACTGGCTAGGGTATTCGTGTAGGTGTGCAAGCTGTTCACCGCACAAAGCCGCCAAATCAAAGCGGCAACATTTGGCTGGTTAGAAGGGCGGTATTTTGATCAAGTCTCCGAAGGGGACCTTCCTCCCATGTCTGAGAGGGGATCCTTGACTTTTTCAAGAGGACTAATCTTTAAAGTTTTTATACAAAGGCGGATCATTTGAACACGGTGGCGGCCTTGGGATTGGCCATTCAATCTCTTTCTATTTTTTTTTGCTAATATTGGTGCTTAAAAAATAAGGAAAAAAAGTTACCTAATCAAGTTTATTCAGAGAAATTCTCGCTAAAATAGTCAGTGTTCTTCACTCATAAACTCTGGGTGAACACTGAACAACTTCTGGTTTCAGCTTTCTAAATTGTATGGTGCAATTTCCACCTTTTACCCAGTTTTATGATGAAAGTATTAGAGCCCTCCCATTATAGGACAGCATTGCTTTCTGGTACACCGCGTTACATAACTTAGAAAGTTGCAAGCGCATTAAGAAAGAGGAAGAAAGGAGTTACGTTTTTCTACAGCAAACCTTTTTTTTTAAATTGTAATACCGTTATTTCTCAAACTATTAATAGTTCTTTCTGAATTATCCTCAATGGAATTCTATTCTCTTTCGTCAAAAATCATAGTAGCGGTTGGTGAGTGACCCAACTTCACATTGAACACCCACCCCTTGATGTGATGATTGATTGTCAGATTATATAGAAACTAACCAGTCAAACAGTTCATATCCAACCTAAAGTTAGCTTCCCCAAAAGGGTAATATATGGAAAATATTGGAATAAACAAGATATTTATTTGTTTAGGTACCAGATACTCTTGAATATATTAGAACAAAGGCTGAGTTAGAAGACCTGAAAAAAAGTGTGAAAATGTGGGAAAGGAAGAATCATATACAGCAGGTAAGTTTTAGTTCTGTAATTACATACAAAAAAGACATAAGTCAACTTATACTCACGAGCACCTTACGTTTTTATTGGCTATATAGATAAGAAAAAAAATCGACTTACCTAATGCAACTTAATATTAATACATGTAATCACAGAGTTAAATGTGATGTAAACGAGATAACTTGTTGTGTTCCAGCCAGCACACTCACATCAAAATGACGTCATTTTTCGACATGTCCGACGTCATAATCACTTATTTAATTCACTTTAATTTACATGATGTCATCTCAAAATGTCACATATTTTAGGGGTCCTCCCCTGAATGTTTGGGCGTAGGCAACACGTCTTACATTTTTGAAGTATTCTTTAGTTATACAGGCTGTATTATTTCAGGTGGAGAATATTAGCACCACTCGATTCTCCTGTTCGTCTTAAACGCATATTTTTCGAAATAAAAGTCATTTAAAATTTTTAATACTTGCAACGCTGTATAAAAATTGTGAGTAGAGCAAGGATAGGTCATAAGTTTATTAACGTGGTTACCTTAATGACATTTTTGCATTAATTATAAAAACATTGAATAGAATGAGTCATCCATATTCGTTCACTGTATAGAATTTACACTCATATCCAGAACAACCAATGTTTCCAAATTTCTTCGAAGCAAAGAAAGTAAGAAGGTAGAATAATCTTTCAAGGCACTTAAAATGATTAGGCTTAGAGGTGACGATTATTCCTTTGGAATTCCTTAACTTTTCAGATCCCACAAGGGTGGGGTATTTTATTCATAGAATTGTGTATTTGTCCTTGATATTGCTAATTGGAGTTTCGTGTAATCAAAAATAAAGTTACCTAGTTTTTCATAATTTAATGTTTTAAGAATTACCTGAGCTTACTGTTCAATAATAGGCGAACTGCATTTATTTTTTTTTTTAATTTAGAAAAATCAACACTATGATTACATAGCTTACTACACTCAATCCTCTCAAGTACAATAAAAAAAAATGCTAAGTGCTGTTAGAACGTCTTAACACATACCATATTAAAACCCTGATTTTTAAATAAGATACATGAAGTGATCATCACAATATGTATTTCTGTAAATTGTATAATTTATTGTTTATTTCAGTTTGCACTTAACACAAGCATAAGAAAAATGAAAGCTCTAACTGGTATTAAGAAACCACGTCCTTCATGGTTTGAGTAAGTGGAGTCATCATACTCCCGTATTCGGTATTTTTTCATCACCTACTTACCATAATCAATTTTAGGTTTCGAGAAATGGAAAAAGAAGAAAGTTGGTTATCACTTTTTGATAATGACTTGCATTACGAAGATGCCAAATCAAACACATACAGCAGGCAATCTTATAATATTTAAATATAAAACTTTCTTTCATATATTGTTTTATTCTTAAATCCAAAGTGCCATATTGTAAACAATCACAAGAGCACTGAATTCTTATAACCTCTAATTAACACATGAATTAGTGTTTTAAACTTATTTATCTAAATTCCAATCGAGAATTCTTGAAAATTCAGCTTCACTTAGTTGTGTTAACTTTGCTGCTTCCAAATACGCCTGCAAGAGTAAAATATATGGAGTATTTAAACCAGTAATATTTTTGTTGCTATAAGGCACATAAGTATACGTCATAAAAACATGATGGAGTTCTCGCAAAACGCGTTTGCTTGTTTAAGGGTGAGTCTGAGTTGATGTTCCGAGCGCTCGGAGAATGAACAAAGCGTTGCCACCGGTGCTCGAGGGGTCAATCCGAACTTGGTCTGACAAACAAACTCGTCAAATCCTGTATTTGAGGTATTTGCTAATACTCCATCATATTCGTTTACGTCATCGTCATCCTTAAATACCTAAAACCGGCTACTTAAGAGAGAAAGTGCACGTGATGCTATATCGAGTCCACCCAGCGCATGACTGCTTTGGTGGGTAAACAAAGGTACTATCGGGAGCAATTGAAAGTAAGCGCTGAAACATCTGAATCGACCATTTACTTTCAATTGCTCCCGATAGTACATAATACATAAAAACCTTTGTTTACTCACCACAGCTGATTCGAGAACGTCATGTGAACCCTATGCGAGATTTCGAGGTTACCTTTGGCTATGGGGTAAAACTAATCTACATATCCCTTTTGAAATCTTTCATCCTTTATTATAGCATTGTATTGTAAATGATTAAAATAAACTAAAAATTAATTAAAGATGAAAAATATGGTTTGTATTTGATCAGAAAGATAGATTTGTTGTACCTCAAAGGTAACCTCAAAATCGCTGCGCGCACGCTTATAAAACAAAAAATAGAATATCTTAACTTTTTATCTGTAGGGACTCTAGCCATCTGTAATTTAGGAAGCACAACGAACGCTAAATTGTAACTAAAGTAAAGAAAGAAAAAATTAAGAAAACAAGCCTTCTTGTAGGAAATATTTGTGTGATGCCTAACCCTCCGCCTTCTAGTACTTAATTTACCGATGGTTAGAATTTTTACACACTATCCAATCCCAAAGTTGTTTAAGCATTTAATAAGAAGTAGAGGTCTTGACCCACGGTGTTTAGAGTATATGGTTGCCTCATATATTGAAATCTGATACTGCAACGTAGCTCTGAATGCCAGAATTACCAGTTAGCATTCAAACGACGTCGAATTTATCCGCTGGTGACAAATGAGACAACCGTATACTGTAAAGGATGTCTTTGTCTTTGAGCTTTGATATCTAAATTCTAAGCAAATTACTTTTTGTTTCTTAAGATTATCAATTAATTGCAGTTGCTTTGAAAAACCACTTAATAAATCCGTTTTCTGCTTTTCCAGTCGTTTTACAATACTGGTGATTTCCGCTACTTCCTTACGTTGTGCCTCTTTTAATTCCTGAAAAGCAAAATGTTTATGAAAAAGTATACAACCAAAAGGCAAAATTATATTGGTTGCCTAAGAATTTTACGAAAGATAGGCAGTGTCTGTAACAATGACAGTAGTTTATTTATTTATTTCTAACCTAAACAAAACGGGCTTTGCCCAATTACATTGTAGGGGAAATCCCGCATTTATAAATGATAGGAGTAATTAATAGTAGCTTAATGACAGATTCATTTCTTTTTGTTACTAGATATGGGGACAATGACAAATCATTATTTTAAAAACTACCTACTAAACTAATAAGAACACATTGAAAATGACTTCTTTCTTTGTTGCTGCTTTTAGAGTCGCGATTTACAGGGTGTTTTGAAAAATGAGTGCAAATATTTGGCAGGTGCATTTCTCGATAAGAATTAAGCCTATCAAACAATAATCTGCCATTTTAACTGCGTCGAACTAGTCTATCACAGTTTTCTCGTGTTTCTATCGAGTTAAAGTGGTTATTATTTTGTCAATATGAAAAACAGTGAAGATTTGCGCATATGACATGCTTGGACATAGAGAAAAATGTTGTGATAAAACACTTTACAGAGGAAAATATTTTGACATCGACAAGCTACGACATCATTAAATGGTATGAAAATGGTATACCATTTAATGAAAAACTAAGACCAGGAAGATTATCACGCCTCAGTACCAGAGAACAAAAAAATATTTATCGCAATGATGAACACAAGATTGGTGCCTCTCAACAAAAGCTGGCAAGGAAGTTCGATGCCTGACGAGAGTGTATACGTTATACCAGTGATTCTCAACCACTGTGTCCGAGATTTTTGAAATGTGCCGCCACTACAAATACCCATACATAAGCGACGTCAGACAAGTAGTTCAATTGGTTCTACCTTCGTAGCGGGGACTGACTGAACCACTGAGCATGACTATTACAGTTCTGGACTGATTCTAAATTTAACCCAAACAAAGCTATACAGTGTGTCCAAGATAAGGATGCACAGCATGGGGAACTTGGAAACGGTAAGAGATACAGGATCGGTTAAATGGGATGACAGTTGGCTATTTATAGGACCTTTTTGTTGGCGTTTGCAAAATCTAGATATCTTGGATAGTTTCAGAGATATTTTAAAAAAAAGTAGATTTCTCGATTTTCTTTATTATTTTCTCTTTTATTTATTTGAAGAGATATTGCAAAATTAAACCACTTTTCCATTGCCACATTTTTTGATCCCATTTATTGAAAAACATCATTCAAAAGAAATATAATCTTTTGGCCGAATTTAGCACCAGCTCATTATTCTAAAAGAGTGACCGAATTTTTAACTCAGGTTAATGTTAAATTTGTTGATCGAGAATCAAACACTCCAAATTTACCTCAAGGGCGGCCAATAGAAAGATTCTGGGCATTATCAAAAAGAAAGTATTCTCAAAGGTAAGCTAAGAACTTAAGAGGATTCCGACAAATTTGAAAAAATATTACTGCAGAAGTGGCAGCAGAGTCTGGGAAAAGTCTTGTAAAGGACTTTAAAAGAAAATTACGACTAATATCCAGGGAAGGTGTTTATGCTCCTTTGAAAATTAAAGCTAATAAAAGGAAACATTAATTTTGTTATTTATATAAGGAAAATGTTTTGTTTCTATCATCTCGTTCAATAAAGTGACTTTGAAAAAAGTGGCTTTACTTATGACTAACCCTTTATACACTAACGTTGCGTTCGGTTTTCTGTTACGGAGTTGGAGCGTTGCGAGCGGTGCGAATGATCACGTGATAAATGGAGTGAACAGAGTTTAGCGGAATAAAAGAACGAAACGGTGCATGATCTGGAGCCGTAGAAAGTAAACAAATAAAGTTGTAGACGTAACCTCAACAATTATCTTAATTAATTTAAATTCCAATTAGACTGCTTTGTTACAAAACTAAAGTAGGTATATTTGTTTAATTAACATAGTTGTAACAATTGAGAATTACGGTTATAATAGGTATTTTGTTTTCTGTTTCTTCTAGGCAAGGTTGACAAATTAAAGTAAAATCTGTCCGCATATTATTTATACATGTTTTTCTCACATTTGTCTAAAAACGTATTACTCAAATGAATTCGGGTGTATGAAATTTTCAAAATTATTGTAAAGAAATTAAACAACATTAAAAAAAGGTAAGGGAAAAATTGTGTTGGATGTTTACAAATTTGGCAACTCCGCTTGTGCCTCCATAAACTCCTAACGCACAACCTTTTCAGTCGGTGCATTAAGAGTTTGTACCTTTCACTCCGTCCTGTAAAAACCGAACGCTACAGTAGCGCACTCTGTTAACTCGATCGCAAAAAACGAACGGCTTTTACAACAAGCGGAGCACTCCAAGTTTTAAGAACAACATAAACGAATGTACCTCTTAAAACAACTCTCCTAAATCCCCAAAAAGTGTGGAAAAGGGAATAAATCAATCATTATGGATGACAAAAAGTATTTTACCTTTACAAATAACAACATGCCCGGGATTTTACAGCAAAGACAAAGAAAACTCCCAGACAACATTAAATTTAAGTGTAAACAGAAATTTGAGAAAAAAATTTTGGTCTGGGTTACAATTTCTGAGAAAGGTATTTCAGAGCCAGTCGTAAGACATTCCTCTGGTCCAGCCATCAATGCAGAAGTGTTTCGAGACCAGTACTTGCCAATAGTGCATAAATTTGATAAAATTGATACTTATTATTCTGATTGCAATTATGTGTTCTGACCCGACTTAGCATCCTCACATTACGCAAAAAGTGTCCAAGAATGGTTAAGCAGCAAAAATATAAAGTTCGCCTCTAAAAATGCAAATCCTCCTAATGTCCCGAAGGCACAACCTATAAGAAGACTTTTGGGACATTTTAGCTTCTTCAGTCTATGAAAACGGATGGGAAGCAAAATCTGCAAGAAGTTTACAACTTCGCGTAAAAAAAAGCTGAAAGAAATAAAAATTGATGTCATCCAAGATATGATGTGTAAGGTTAGGGGAAAATTAAGAAAAATCGAAGAAAAAGGTTTGTTCTGCATTTTGTAATATAAGCATCCTAGCCAGGAAATATTGTTTATTTTGCAAATAAAGGTAATTTACCTTCAATTTGTATCTTTTTTATTTAATCGTTTTATACATTTTTTTCCGGATACTTTTAGCCCACCCGTTAAAATGCACTGTTTCCGAGATACAGGGTGCCAAAGTTTCAATGTCTTGTTTTTTTAATATTTCAAAAAGGAGGAGAGATATCTGAATGCGATTTTCTACATGCTTTTCACTCAAAAGTGTCCACTATTTTATTTAGCTTTTTATTTGATATTCGTGTCAGAGGCGGGACATTGGGGGTTGCCTACTCCACCTTTGAACAGCTATAACTAGACGAGCAGGCAAAATCGGAGATAGTAACTTTAGATAGAATTTTCTTATCTTAAGTCAAAAAATACGTGATTAGAATTTGATGGTCCAATCCGCAGGCACTCTGTATATTCCAAAATTAAAAATTTTAGTTTTCAATAAATTTTAGGGAGTTTTTCTAAATTTCCGATTACATTTTATCAGCCACCATGCTATCGATCGCATTGTCATGATTTCTCAAAAAACTAAGTTAACAAAAATACCTTCTCTTCCTGTTTTGCAGTCTTTAACGCAGCTTTCATTTTCTCATTTTCTTCAAGAGCTCGGTTTAATCTCACTTCGTGTCCAGATACATGTAAATTAACATTTTTTAAGTCTCTTTTCAATTGTTCAAGTTCCTTTTTTAATGAAGCATTTTCATTTTCTTTTGCTTGTAGTTTTGAATTTAATGTTGTTACCTAGAACAATCACCAGAAAAGGTTTTATTTTAATACTAATTTGTTAGAGTTTGTTAGCTTAGTCATCAATGCACAAATGAATTGTCTTTTTTAAACCACTTCTTTACTTCCATTAATTAATTATAAAAGGTGTTTACTTATTTGTCTTATCAAAATAGCCTAGTGGTCTTGGTACGTACGTTGTAGAGTAATTCAGTTTTATCTGCACACTAGAACTAGAAATCTAAAAGGGGTTATAGAGGACACGGAATGGGGGAGAATCTTTCTCTTGAGGAATGTGTTGGGGGTAGTTAGGAGGCAAAGATTTAAAAGTCCCCGCCACTAGCCCTGACGCTTCAGGGGGGAGGGGGGTAGAAAGGTCCCTGTTTTCGGTTTCTTGCTTATAACTCGAAAACGGTAAAAAGTATTCCCTATAAAATGAAAGGTAATTAAATTTCTTACAAGACTGTCTATGTTCATTTTTTTTCTGCGTTATAGTTCCCGAGATATTCGCCAGCGCAAATCGATAATTTCTGAAAAACTTTTTTTCCCTCACATTTTTGGTCGAAGTTGTCCTTGTAACTCCTCAGCCTTATGTTTTCGGAAAAGTTGTCAGACAGGCAGTTGTAGAACATTAGATTTCCTTCAGAAGTATGTATATTTACTAATTTATCTTTGACAGGTCAGAAGTTACATCAATTTGAAATTTCTTGATAAATTTCCTGATTTCTCAAGAAAACTATACTTTCGTTACTATTGTTATTTATGTATTAAGAAACTGGAATTTAAGAAAAGTCTTACCTAACCTTGGCAAATTCCAGTTTCTTAATACATAAATAACGATAATAACGAAAGTATAGCTGCTTAAGAAATCACGAAATTTATCCAAAAATTTCAAATTGCTGTAACTTCTGCCCTGTCGAAGATAAATTAGTAAACATACATATTTCTGAATAAAATCTAATGCTCTACAAGTTCCTGTCTGGCGACTTTTTCGAAAACATAAGGCTGAGGGGTTAGAAGGACAACTTCGCCGAAAAATGTGAGGCAAAAAAAGTTTTTCAAAAAATATCCATTTGCGCTGGCGAATATCTCGGAAACTATAACACATAGGAAGAAAATGAATATAAACATTCTTGTAGGAAATGTAATTATCTTTTATTTTGTAAGGAATACTTTTCACTGTACGACGCACTATTTCCGAGTTATAAGCAAAAAACCGACAAAAGGGACCTTTCCACACCCCCCCCCTAAAGTGGAAGGGCTAGGGGGCGGGGACTTTTAGTATCTTCGCCTCCTTACTACCCGCAACATATTCCTCAAAAGAAAAACTCCTCTACAACCCCTTTTTGGGCATTCATTGACTTTTGTTGATAAATCACGGAATGTATCCAAAAACTACAAATTGCTGTAACCTCTGACCAGTAGAAGATAAATTAGTAACTGTTACATATTTCTAAAGGAGACTGAATGTTCTACAACTTCCTCTCTGACGACTTTTCTGTAAAACATAAGGCTGAGGAGTTACAAGGACAAGTTTGACGAAAAATGTGAAGCAAAAAAAATTTGTCGACAATTATCGATTTTCGCTGGCGAATATCTCGAAAACTATAACACATAGAAAGAAAATGAATATAGATAGTCTGGTAGGAAATTTAATTATCTTTTATTTTGTAGGAAATACTTTTTGCCGGACGACGCATCGTTTCCGGGTTATAAGCAAGAAACCGAAAACAGGGACCTTTCCATTCCCCCCCCCCTGAAGCGGCAGGGCTAGGGGCGGGGACTTTTAGTACCTTTGCCTCCTAACTACCCCCAACGCATTCCCGACGAGAAAAATTCTCCCCCATTCCATGTCCTCTACAATCAGCTTTTGGGTATTCATTGACTGGACTAACAAATAAACAAGTAGGTACTAATTTTTGTTCGTTTTAAATTTTCAAATTGAATAACAGCTGTAAGTCCAAATGAATAGATATGTGAGTGAACTAATCCAAGATATTTAATTTTGTTTCCCCAGACTACTTTAATACGACAAATAAGTAGACACCCGTTATATGTATACTTCTACAGGGTGTGAAAAGATAGTATGCCTATAGAGTGTTGAAAAAATAGGTTAGAAAACTCTAAGAGCGTGTAGTACTCTTGAAAATAAGTAGAAAAGTTTAGATAAACATGTGTCTGGAAATACAGTTTCCACATGTTCGTTGTTTTTGAAATATTGAAAAAAAACCAATATTCAATGAAATTCTTACACCCATATCTCAGAAACAGTGCATTTACGGACACATGTTTATACAGGATGACCCAACGAGAACGAAACAGACTGAATAACTTCCACGAAAATAATAATTTTTCGAAAAAACACAAAAAAGTCCGATTTGTATTGAGAGAGAGAGAGAGAGAGAGAGAGAGAGAGAACATTCTTTGACGTACAATTCGAACCTTAAACTTCAACGTCAACCCCTCGAAATTTTCTAATGGGAAGGGTGTTCAAGTGGCATACCATTAGAAAGCCTTTTCAATTCTCCATATTGTCCCGATTGAATTTCTAAATTTCGTCGATTTATTTAGAAGATGCAGGATGTGAAATCTATAACATAGAAGGCTTCATGATCTTCAAATTTTTACATTTGACATTTGTTCTCATTGAACAGCTCGGCAGTTCTGTTTGCATTTTATTTAGTCTGTTTCGTTTTCGTTGGGCCACGCTGTGTCCGTAAATGCACCGTTTCCGAAATACGGGTGTAAGAATTTTATTTAATATTGGTTTTTTTTCAATATTTCGAAAACAACAAACATGTGGAAACGGTACATTTCCAGACACATGTTTATCTAAACTTTTCTACTTATTTTCATGAGTACTGCATGCCCTTAGAGTCTTCTTTTTTCTATTTTTTCTAACACCCTGTATATTTATTTTCTTTAAATAAATCTAATTTAGATAAGAGATAAAAGCAGCAAGGAGCTAATACGTGAGTAAGAAAATTGTAAAAAATATGAGACTACATTTTTATAGAAAGTGGACTACAAAAAGGGCATTTTCTTATCTTTTTTAAATTTGCTAAAATTGTAAAGTCCTCATAACCATAAAACTCTCTTCTAACAAATTCTGAAATACTGTATATACCTGATTTTCCAGTTTACTAATGGCTGTTTTATTATTAGTGTAAGCTTGAAACCATTTATCTTTTTCTTCCACTAACCTCAAGCTTTCCTTTTGTAATTTTTTTATTTCTTCTGACTAAAACAATTTATTACTAATTTGATTCTGTTGCACAACGTAGACACCTGCTTGGAGTGTACCTTATTTTTAAGTTCCTGTTGCAGTTGATTATGCTCATTTAGCATCGTTTTAATTTTTGCCCTATAAAAATGTGTCATTCCTTTAACACCCATTTGATCAACACTATCAGGAACACATTCGAGATTTATTTTTTCATATTCCTGTAAAGTTTGATGATTCTCTTTAGTTTCTAAATCGTATGATTTATTTTTCGATGCTAAAAATAAAGAAACATTTTTAGTTTCTTTTAATTTGCTCTCCAAATGGGTATCAGATCTTCTTTCGGTGATTTTAAGATAATCAAATTTGCTATCATTTTGAATAAATTCTTTTAATAAACTGTCTTGTTTTTTCTAAAATGTAAAGTTTTGTATGAATGAGATGTTTTTATACATACAAATTAACATTCTTATTTACCATGACATTATCGAATTCTTCCATTAATTTCTTGTTTTGCTTCTGTAATTCATCATTCAACTTATGATATTCAGATTCTTTTTCCAATAAATTGAAAGACATTATTAAAAATATTCAGTGTTGTGTGTTTTCACAGAATAATCAATAATTGACATTCATGTAACACAGTTTGTGTGTAATATGAAAAATGTTGTGTTTGTTGTTATGGAGATTTCACCATAGCAATTTACAACCTGAAGTACCTACTGAAGTTTATTTTTTTGGGGAACTAGGATTATAATAAAGAGCTGGTGCAATTTTCGATAAGTAATTTGCTCCATTTATGAATGGAGAAATTGTCTTGGTTTGCAGCTGTCTTTTTAATAATCGTGTTTCAAAATTGTAAAAAAAGATCTACCAAGCAATTTGCTATCTCTGTATTAATTTATTGTGTTCATAATATTATGTTCCTACAACTGACAAAAATACAAAAGGCAGACATATAGGGTGCTCTATTTTTAGGGAGAGTATTCGTTCATTTTTCTACTTTTGTTTGTTTTGTTTATTAGCATTCTTTAAATATAAAACAAACATTGGGAGGATTATTGATCATCAGTCCAAATTTCATTAATCACAAAGTTCACTTCAAACAAAGCAAATAAGTAAATAATTAATTAATTACTGTTATTGATTAGGTATGTTATTACAGTATTTTGTTGATAAACAACATAATTATTTAAATAAAAAAAATGAAAAAATGGCCAAAATAGTGACAAGTAAGTCAATAACAGAATAGAATAATAGAAAGTAATCAAAATTATTTACAGTTACAATGTCATGTTTTTCAGCCTATAAAGCCAAACAGTATAAAAATATTAATAACTGACATTAGGACTGAATTTGTTTCCTACAGTGTACATTTTCGCAAAACAATTGCTTAGCATTTTCCACACATTTCCTGCATTATTCCTTTTGTTTCGATTCTACGTAAAATTCTGAATCCAAAATACTAGTTTTCGTTTATTTATTTTTTTTCATTCTCTTGTTTCGGCTAATGTATTTTCCCTTGTTTGTTCACAATTATTCTTTAAGACCTTTTTTCCCAATAAAAGGCAAACAAGAAGTATCTAATGGTGGTATCAGTTCAATCTAGAAAATTCTTTATGCAATGGCCTACTTGTCCCAATGAAGAGCTATTGAACAAAATGAGGTTATGAGCCTTTCAAAGTTTAGATCATCATCATATACTTATAAAACAAATTTAATTTGAATTTCAATTTTTCACAGATACTTGATTAATTCTAAGTAGTTTGGACAATATTCCAGCTGTTTAGATTCAGATATAAAACATTAAATTATTAGTAACCATGGAAATAAAACTTAACGAAAATTAGCCCATTGGATTCAGAATTTTCCGGTTTAACCGGAAGTGATGTGAACGAGTTTAATATCTCAAAAAAATTGCATTTATTAACTATAATATATATTCCAGATTTTATTAAAAATTGTTTATAAATAAAAAAATTAGAAGTCCGTGCCTATAACCTTGATCACTGGGTATATCACATAGTTAAAGAAATACAGGGTGTTACTTAATGTTATGTACTTATTTTAATAAGTGATTCTTGGGCCAATTCCAAGTCGAAAAGCTCATATAAATGTATGTCCTAAAACGCTTGGTTTTCGATATACAGGGTGTTGAAGTTTTTATTTTTTTTCGGTTTTTACCAAAAATTTTGAAAACCGTTTGAGATATTACACTAAATCTTGGTATAAATTATTATGGTATAAAAACACACTTCTTGACCTAAAACAGTTTTTCTTTTTTATTTAACGAGTGGCGTAGGTATGGCTACGTTCCGATACAATTTTAACGAAAAAATTGTTATGCCGCTGATTTTTTCGAAAGTGTTATTTTATTATTAATTACCATTCAATTATAAACAAAAAAGGCCTTTTTTCATTTGTTTCGTATAGCTTACCATTTTAAAGAAAATAATTAAAATAGTACCGAGATTACTCATTACATGGATATCTGCAATCTCCTAAGCAGAAACCGTTTACATAAAATTAAGTTAGCTTTGTCCGTTGCTAAGGAAACGTTTTGTTTCTTTTTTTTAATGAACGCTTATTCTCATCTAGTGTTTTGACAAAACAGAAAAAAAAAATAAAAACTTCAACACCCTGTATATCAAAAACCAAACATTTTAAGACAAACATTTATATGAACTTTTCGACTTATTAGAATTGGCCCAAGAATCACCCATTAAAATAAGTACGTAACATTAAATAACACCCTGTATGTAGAAACAAGAGAGAGACATGAGCAAATTACTTCAACGGACGATTTTTTTGTAATTTTACTACTTCAACTAAAACAAAACATTCATTATAAAAAACTTTAAATTCATACTAAATAGTTGGTTCATATCTAACAATCTAAATCTTCTATAAAGAAGAAATAATTTAATTAAATTAATTACCTATCCACTAAAATCTTTTATACCAACTTGTGAATTGCGGATAGTCTGAGTTTCTTTGATATTGAACAAAATAAAAAGGATACTATTAGATAATTCATCATTAATTACCGCTAATGTAAAATAACATAAATTAAACATCAAGACACATGAACAATACACAGACAAGAGTTATCTTAAGTGTGCAAGACTGTTTTGAACAATTTCTTGTAAAAACTACGAATATTTAAACACAATTATTTTACAATCTGTTTTATATTTTAAATATTTTTGGGTTGCTCTAATATAATTACAATAAATTATTATTATTGCATATATGTTCACATACTACTTTTCGTTGTACACTTATAATTGCATAGCTGTCACTCCGAAGGTTTCTTCATATTATGAACGCGCATATGTTTTTGTAAACTACTTTTCACGGTACATATATAATCCCACATTTTACACACAAATCGTTTCTTCTATGAACACGCATATGTCTACATAAACTGATTTTCTGTATACATTTGTAATCAGATATATTACACTCAAAACGTTTCTCGCCACTATGAACAAGCATATGTGTTCGTAAATTGCTTTTCACAGTACATTTATATCCGCATATATTACATTCAAATGGTTTCTCACCGCTATGAACCAGCATGTGTGTCCGTAAATGGCTTTTTTGCGTAAATTAAAAATCACATATCTGACACTTATAAGGTTTCTCGCCATTATGAATGAGCATATGTGTTCGTAAACTGCTTTTCGCTCTACATTTATAATCACATATTACAATCAAATGGCTTCTCGCCACTATGACCAAACATATTTGTTTGTAAACTCCTTTTCGCTGTACATCTATAATTGCATATGTTACACTCAAATGGGTTCTCGCCATTATGAACGCGCATATGTGTTCGTAAACTGCTTTTCGCTGTACATCTATAGTTGCATAATGTAATGATATTAAAAGGTTGAAATGATACCTAAATAAGAAAAACAACAAGAATAATGATATCATTAGAGTTATTGAAGCGCATAAGAACAGACAGTTAGTTAATCAAACAATTAAAGACAATATTTTAAATATTCTGAAATTTGTAAGATTAGTTGATTATGTAATAGTTTTTTTTTTATTGTATTTTATTGTATTATAGAATTAATTATAGGAGTTTATGAATAGAAAAAGGACAATTGAAGAGAAGTTTGTTGATAAGTTGTTGATAATAATTTTTAGAAAAAGTTTGGTTTGTTTTTTTTGAATTGAATTTTGTTAATAAGAGT
This sequence comes from Ignelater luminosus, assembly GCA_011009095.1. NCBI lineage: Eukaryota > Metazoa > Arthropoda > Insecta > Coleoptera > Elateridae > Ignelater > Ignelater luminosus. Next base: position 26,741 of record VTPC01091140.1, on the reverse strand, counting down.
TTTTAGAGAAAAACATTTTATATTGAGTTGAAAAGTTGTTGCGGTTAAAATAATTTTTGAAGATTTGAATTCGAGTTTATGTAGAAGTTATTTAAAAGTATTGATAATAAACAAAGATTAGTGAACGATATTATCGAGTTTATTTTACTGTATGGGTGATGGAGTTAAAAAGGAATAAAGAGGTTGTATTAAATGGAAGGAAGAATAAGTTAGTTATTAAAACGGAGTAACAAGAAATAAAAGCCAGAGAGTTAATGTGAGTGTTACTTATTTTATACAAGTTGTGATCTTTAAAGAAAAAATTAAAATAAAAAGAAAAACTTTATTGAATGCCAAGACTATAAACTTTAAAATAAATAACAATATATTTTATTTCAAGTCATTATTAGTTTCGAGTTTTTATTTTCTTCATGGACATTCAAACCAATTCGGTCCTGAAAGAAAGAAACAGTTCACAATAATAAAAATTATCTAACATATTTAAAGAAGAGTAACATTATTATTTAATTTACTTACCTTCTAATACATTTTATTGTGTGGAGGAATAATGGAATCTTTGATATGTGTTGTCCAAATGTTTTTGGTGCGGACTTAAGCAACCGGTGGACCAAATAGCGACGTACTGAAGAAGGTTGTCTTCATTAACAGAGGTTTCTCGCCACTATGAACCAGGATATGTTTGTAAATGGCTTTTCACTGTACATTTATATCCGCATATATTATACTCAAATGGCTTCTCGCCACTATGAAAGCGCATATGTGTTTGCAAACTGCTTCTCTGTGTACATTTATAATCACATATATTACACTCAAATGGCTTCTCGCCACTATGAACGAGCATATGCATTCGTAAACTACTTTTTACCGTACATTTATAATCGCATGTATTACATTTAAATGGCTTCTCGCCACTATGAAAGCGCATATGTCTTTGTATAAACTACTTTTTATCGTACATTTATAATCGCATATATTACACTCAAATGGCTTCTTGCTACTATGAAAGCGTATATGTGTTCTTAAACTGCTTTTCTGTGTACATTTATAATCACATATCTTACATTCAAAAGGTTTCTCACCACTATGAACGAGCATATATGTTCATAAGTTGTCTTTCTCTGTACTTTTATAATCGCATATGTTACACTCAAAAGGTTTCTTCCTATTACGAACGGAAGTAAGTCTTTTAAATGCGAGATTGGGTGTCGATTTATTAGCAAGTGTGATGCCTTTTGTATCCAACTCCATATTGGTACCTATTTCGTCTTATATTTTCATTGTAGGTCTTCAAAAAAGTGGTAATGCCTAAAACAAAGTTATTTAGTTTAGAGAGAGGGGAGCAGTCGTATATTTATTGAAAAATTGTTAGCATCTACCAAAAAATATTTGTCTTGTTAGTTGGCGAGGGTGTGTGATGGCCAGATGAACATGGCAGTGGTGTTTATAGGCTTATACCTAATTATCGGCCGTTGCTGTGGTTTTGTATTGCTTTCTGGCGTCTACGCGCTGTATAAAATACAACTTCACCTATTGCTCGCAAAACTCGTTACTAGTTTTGTTCGTGATACTTTTCGGAATCTAAAGTACTGAAATCAACAAAATGTTTACTTCGAGCGCCTATATATGCTTTCTTTTCTTAGTTATTTCTAAGTAGCACTTACACAAAAAATATTATTTTTGTCTATATTTTTATTAATATTTGAACATAACCTTGGTAGAAAAACATTTAAAAACCCCAAACGTGGTAAACCATTCTCTTCGTAATAACACGCTTTTATGTAAAAATAATTAATACGTTGTAAGGGCGCAGCTACTTTTTGCTTGCAGTTGAAGAAGGAATAAATATTAAATTAATTTTTTAAATGTACAGTTACATAAATATTGCCATTAATAGAACAATGATTTATTTTTATATTATTGTCCTTTTTATTTTCCTTTCTTTTTTTATATTATTTTTTAAGCTTTTTTCTAAATAAATAACTATAATACTTTTCCAACTTGCTGCTGTATTATTTTAGTTGCTGTTGAATACCTATTTTTATATTGAGCCTGGAGTTCTTTTTCGGCTAATAGGAGAAAAAGATAAAAATAAGAGCAGTTCCAAAATGAATTTTAGCCAATAAAACCCTTGTCGAGGTAAAAAAAACCGAAAACTTGTTTCGACTGGTTGCAGCTGACAGAACCGCTGTTTAAATGGTAAATTCTCATACAAAATGATAAATTTTTAGTAAAAAATTATGTTTTTGTCAATATTAAAAATTAAATTGCCGACATGAAATTTGGATTAACCGATTCAAAATCTATACATTTATAATATTTTCAGACAAAACTGATGAATCTTAAGAAAGTTATAATGTACGGAAGCCAAAAATGTCAGAAACCTATGTTAAATCCAATTTAAATTTCATCGTCGGTGGGGCACGGGTTAATATGAATATTTTTTAATGAAATGTGACTCATAATATCTCTTTTTTAATAAAGATTCGATTTCTGGGTTGGAACGCTAAAAATTCGGAAGTTGACTTTTTAAGGACCACCCTAATGTAGCATACTTTAAAAGTGCTACGAAACATGGCTGACCGCTCCCAAAGTAGCGATAAAGTAGCGCTGCATTCGTAAGACGAATACATAAAATCGCAAATTTGACGAAATTTATTAACTCAACGCTAGAGTGTGTTGCTTTCTTCTTGTTTTTGTAGTTACTGATCAACAGTTTCTGTTCTAATTAACTAAAAACATTTTTGGACGTTTTGTTTTCCATGGCCATAGCGCTTTTGCTTTTTAAAAGGCTGTCTGTTGTTTTACGATAGCTACATGTAAACAATAGCTGTTTTGAACACTTACAAACTTTTTGTGGGATTTGGAGCAAAAAAATTTTTATGCAACACCTATAAAATTTTATATGTCCAGAAAGAGAAAAACGTGGAGAATCAGAAAATGTCACAAAAAATACAGGGTGTCATTTAAAAAACCAAAGTTGTATTCATTTCCGGTTTAACCGGAAATGCAGAAAAAAATTTGAAAGTGCCACCAAATAGCACACATGCTGCTCATAGACAACAAACTATTTAACTGGTTTTTTGTCAATCGCAAGATAAAAAAGTTATTGAGTGTTCCCTTTTTTTTTGAATGACACTGTATATGTATTAGGTATTTTCGACTTGAAATTACCTAAGGAACACACCTTTAATCTATGGCAGTCGAGTTGTGGAAACTCTGTAAACAAGAGTAGTAGAATAAAGTAGTCGAGGTTTTAATAACTGGAGAATTTGAGTTTTATGTTACTTGTTATGAAGTAACATTGCCATATTTCAAGAACTGTATAGTAAGAAGTTCAGAAGGTGGTGCATTTTTGCAATATAGTTTTCTGAATAACTTTCTTTATTATCCTACAGTGAAAGTCAATCTGTTTTTTTTAACATTATTATATCAAAGTACACACGTTTTTTAAAATTTTTATTTTCTCACTTTTTTTCTATACAGTTTTCATGGATTATGGAAGCTTTTCAATGAATTCTCATAAACAGCCACAATACAGGGTGTTCAACAATTGGCAGAACCTAAAAAGATTTCCCCACTAAAACTGGAAAGAAAAGTCTTGTACGAAAATGTTCGTGAATGTCTCTCTTTCCTCATGAGTCAATCAAAGTTGGAAATTTTGAACAAGAAATACTGCATAAAATAAAAAACTTCTATTGGTTACACCTCGCACTTGCAATATTATGAAAGGATATTATCAACAGATTTTGCCCTACAGACTGTTTCTTTAAAAATGCTAGAAGTTTCGGAAATTTTGATACGTCTTGGTTTTCATTCACCAAAACCATGGATTTTACCATTAAATATTTGGACCATAGAGACGAACTATTCACCTTTTTGGACTAAAAATATGGTTTATTAGTTAAAAGCAAATAATTCATCTACAAAGCCTTACCAAATCCAAAATATACGTCAGCATAATGTGTTTCTTGACACTCTTTTCAACCTTAAACTTTCACCACTCGCAGAACCCTTCGTAATCTTTTTCATTTCGACCAGAAGATTTTCTTGGAATAAGACTTCCTGTTGCTTCTAAGCACATGCTTGAAATAATATCGCTGGACATCTTCGAGTTTTCAGAAATATCTTATTGAAAACGTTTTGACAAACAAACAAATTACTTAGCACGTAACTATGCGACAGATGGTGACAAATTTGTCACGTTTCAAGCTACTGCTATCTGATATTTTTAGCAAATTACTTTATTTTAAATATCTTCCACAATACTTTTCGACAGAATGAAATAAAACGTTGTACACTACATGGTCGTGAACTGCCAGTACAGTACTCGTTTAGAAATTCCAGCCTCGGCTGTAAACATCGTAAACATCTAACTCGTACTGTTTCCGGTCTTGTACTGAAAATTAATGCTTTCGGCAAAAATCTTATTATTGGCAATGCTCTACATACACTCTGAGTTGGCTGATATCTGAAATGTTTTATTTGATAAATTATCATTTGTTGTCATTCCAAAACTGTCATAATTTCAGTTTCTCATCCGAACCATTTACTGGTAAGCAGTGGGATTTAGTTTCAACAAATATGCCAATATGTACTGGGTTTAAGAGGTTTGTGAGGGAAATGGTAATGCCACGAAAACTGAATACTTATTCGAGGTTTCTAAATCGTCGATCATCAGCAAACATATTTAGAAGATTGGATCGGCAGTTAAGAGAGACAGGTCAAATGATATCAAACTGAATTAATGCTGGTGCTTCACAAACTCTTAACCCTGAACAAGAACAAATTTTACAGTGTTTCTGAAGAACCTGGAAGTAGTACAAAGGAGTTGCTCGCTGATTTAATATTCCTAGTAATTCCACAGTGCTTAATGTTTTAAAAGCAGATTTTTTATATCTGTACCACTTTTGTACTGTTCAATCGTTAACATCCTATGATTATCATAGTCGTATTAACTACTGCAGTTAGCTACTGCGACAGATTGACCTGAACCGAAATTTCCATAAGCAAATACTGTGGACTGATGAAGCCATTTTCTCAAGAGACGGCAGTTTTAATCATCACAATACGCATCAGCATTTTTTCCAAAAAACAAAAAGCTCATTAAATTGAGCTTGTGAAATTGCAATTCTTTCCCCATTTAATCGTCTCTCTCTATCTCCGCTAGTTTCCGAGATCCCCATACTAAACATCGGAAAAAACTCACCCTGTATACACAAGTTGAACCAACAAATAGTAACTAACAAGTTATGTGAGTAGACTTGAATAACTCACTTTTCTTAATATAACTTCAAATTAGAATAAAACTACAAAGACTTTCAAAAAATATTTTATTTGTTTATATAAACGTATTCAAATTAACAAAGTATATCTAAATCCTAACTAGTTCTCTGAAAAATCAAAAATAAAAACCTCTTTCAACGTCAGTCAACACTTCTGGATTATGATAACAAAGCACCAATAATATCAACATCTTCACGTCATTGTGAAATTTTGAATTGGTAATTTTAACATTCTTTTTCTTCCTCCAACTAGTAAGTTATAAAATATCATAAAGACAATTATAAAATAAAAGTTGGTTTACAGAAATTGAGAACAGAACAAATGAACATAATACAAAAACTTAAAAAACTAAAATAGAGTAGGCGTTTTTCTTTTTGGTTTTATCCCTATCAAAAATTTGGTAACTACATTCTAGAAATATAGATGGAATGATAACTTTCTTAAACAAGAACAAAAATTAAAATAAAAAGCATTCAACATTGCAACTTAACACTATCGCAGATCTGCGCACAACGTACAGCACATTAATTTAAATCGAGAACAATATAAGTTTAGTCAACTTATAAAATGAAAACAAATTGACTTATAAATAGCCGAACTCTCCTAAACTTAAAAAGAAAATACTAGAACAAAATGAATACAAGTAAATGTAGTTTTACAATATGGCAGCAGTCAATTCTTACAAAAAGTATAAAAGATTCTCCAATTCTGCATGAGGATTACGATGCAGATATTGTGCAACCAGAAATGCTAGTTTGTGGGCATACTGGCACGGAGCAGGTACACGTACTGTACCTGACCAATTAAAATACATATGAGTTAATTTGTATGTAAGTCTTTGAAGCTTGTCGGCAGATTGTCCCATATTATCAAACAAAATGTTGTAACTGGTCGGCGAAACAGTTCCCTGACGTACACACTGACTTACGATAAAGAAGTCATACCTATTATGTAAAAAAAAGAAAAGATTAATAAATAACACTTAAAAAGCAATTTAAAAAATACCTTTCGGGTAAAGTAATAATATCATCTACAACAGTTCCAGGAGGTGGATTTTGTTCATTGTAGAACACACGAGTATTAATTCTCTTGGAAACTACTATGAAGCATAACTTGACTTTATCTTCGCCGCCGTAGAGCTCTGCTAAGCGTTCTCTAATAGCTTTTACTTCGAGTTCTAATACGTATACTAATTGACCATCTCCCACCCCATCACGATATATCATAATTTTGTCTGGTAGAATTCCATTCACTTCTTTGGACTTTTTACAAGCTTTAATCACATTCAGGGAAAAGTCATTAGACAATTCTTCGCCGCTTGTGTGTGCCGTCACTGTGGAAAAGTAACGACCACATTCACTATTTAAAGTGGCAACTAAAGCTCCATAACTGCGTTCTTTATGATTTGTATCGTGGCATACATCATACCCAATCACCATCATATTTTTGTAGGGTAAAGGAACAGACCAGGGAGCACCTCCCAACTTGCAATTCAATTGAATTGCTACTTTTGTGGCAATTGACATAACACCTTTTGATTCTAAATTCTTTGCCAATATGACCTGACATGGAACAGCTCTATCAACATAGCATTTCTTCTTAATAGCAGCATATCTATCTTGTTTATTATTTGTTGCAATACACATAACCAACTGTGGATTGTAATTATTAATAGCAGCCTCTAGGCCTTCCAAATAACTCCCTGGTTTGTCATCTCGTATTTCTTGCAGTTTTGGGAATGGTATATTCCATTGCATACCTTTGCATGCCTTTTGTAAGGTTTGAACAAATGACTGAGCACTGTTCCTGAGACGATTAGGACATATAACTACCCACTGACTCAAAGCTGCGGTGTGAACCATTGGACGAGACCGAAGCTCCCGGGTCCAGTCGGCATCTTTGCCGGCTGAGTACTCACTGCCACCACCTCCAAAGACCTTTTCAGGTGGTAAAATGCGACCTAGAAAATATGTGTTTTTAAGATATGCATATAAACACCAGCGGTGAATAAATTTTCTTTTGTATGAAGCGTTTTCCAACCTGCGTTTAACAGAAGTACCTTATTATGCAGATTGTACTGTCCAAATACATTCACTTTCTATAATTTTATTATTAGAGGAACAGCAAAACATTTTGAAGATGGTTCAAATGTTCATTGAGATACAGTGTGTTCTAGTATTTACAATACTAAATGTATAATGTCCAATTATTGTTTTTCTTAACTATTTTAGAAGCAAAGTGTAATTAGGTATTTTGTAGAGAAAAAAATTCAATTTCAATTTTCCAAATTCTCAAACCCGAACAATTAGAAAAATCAGTGATGCCATGGAATTATAAAATCAAACAAGGCACTCTTGCATTTGTTATTATAGTTTGACGTTTATAATCTAATAAGTCATTATTAAATTCTGTTCTCCAAAATATGTATTCAATACCAGAAGAAGTGGAAATAGTAAAGTGGTTTTATGTCGGAAATAGTACTTGTGAAGTAAGTAAGTAATCTTACATCCCAAACAACGAACTCCGGTTTAGTTAAACCATCGATCATAATCATTCCAGAACTAGTTGAGGACTATCTCAAAGAAATTGATGTTCACAAGGGTGCCGAACCAGATAATATTTCTAGTGTTTTTCTAAACAAATGCGCTATAAATCTTGCCTTGCCACTCTCTCATATATTTAATTTATCGCTTTCTGAGGGTACATTTCCTTCCAAGTGGAAGAAAGCTCATGTAATCCCGATCTTTAAATCCGGAAATAAAGAATTAGTGAATAACTATCAACCTGTTTCTATATTATCGGCAGTTTCAAAGATTTTTGAAAAAATTGTGTTCCAAAGCATTATGGCAACTGTCAGGGGGCAAATCTGTAAACAACAGCATGATTTTCTACCTAAATGTTCTGTTGGAATATACATTGACTACATAGAAAAAACAATGGATAAAAGAATACAAGTCGACTCGATATACACGGACTTCAGTAAGGCCTTCGACAAGATTGATCATAATGTTTTGATACACAAACTGGACACCATTGGTCTGCCACTCGATTTACTTAGATGGGTCAGATCTTATATTTCTAACAGATTGCTATCGGTCAAATTCAACGGTTTCTTTTCTAATTGTGCTACGATAACATCGGGAGTTCCTCAAGGATCCCACATTGGGCCACTCTTTTTCATTATTTATATAAACGATATTGCGGCATGTGTAAAGCACTCTAGTATATTGATTTATGCTGACGATATAAAGATCTTTCGCAAAATCGAAACCACTACTGACTGAATTATGATAAATGTCATTTTATATCGTTTACTAGAGATATTGCGCCAATAAATTTCTCTTATCGTTTTTCTCATCACATTTTGACAAGGATTGATTCTATCAAAGACTTAGGAGTATTTATAGATGTGAAATTGACCATCTCTAAACATATCGAGTATATTACAAATAAAGCATACAAAAATTTAGGTTTTGTCATACGTACTTCTGCACCTTTTTCTAACCCACAGTGTATTAGAGCGCTTTACTTAGCTTACGTCGAGTGTACTATCTTGGGCCAGTGTCATCTGGAATCCTCATTATAACATATACATTACTGCTCTAAAATCTATTCAAAAAAGATTTCGATATATGGAAAGAAAATTCAACATGCCGATTATAGATTACGATAGCTCCTGTAGAGAAATAGGGTTACTACCGCTAACCACTAATCGTGATGTAGCTGATTGCATTTTTTTATACAAAATAATTTGTGCCAAGTTTGACGCTTCTCAGCTCCTAGAGCTGATCAACTTTAATATTCCACCACGCATAATCAGAAATGTAGTTTTATTTAATTCTCCATTTTGTAGAACAAATTCTTGTTACTCTTCACCAATAAATCGTATTGTTAGAACATATAACCGAAATTATAATTCCATAGATCCGTTTTGTTGTTCATTAAATACTTTTAGAAAACATTTAAAAAGCATCCATAGATGAAATTTGCGCTTTACCCCTTGTAGTGATGTATACATTCATGAGAAAGAAAAATCATTACATTATGTGCTCTGACTTTGTTTTTTTTTGTTAATTTAATATTTTTATATCTATAGCAATATGCATACTATTTTTATTTTGTTCATTTATAATGCAATGAATTTATGTTGCTTTGATTTTATTGCACACAACTTGCACCATATTTCGATGTTTTTATTTTTTAAGGGTTTATAGCTGTGAGTGTTATTTTGGGCTATACCTGTTCACACTCCTGTAAACTAAATAAATAAATAAATAAATAAATAAGTGCATTGTTTAGCATCAAATATCTCGATCGGCCAATCCCAAAAGTATGACAATTAACAAAATAGTCAACATGTTTGAAGCTACAGGGACAGTACTAAATAATTGTAAGTGTACCAGTAAGTTCAAAATTTACAAGAGAATGAGGAAGGTGAGAACACCTTAAATGTTTTAGCGGCCGTGGCTGAAAATCCCAATGTAAGTTTAAAGCAAATTGCTAATAACGTTGGCTTGCATCACATTGCAGTACTGGAAATTTTAAAAAGAATAAGTTTTGCTTCATAAAAATACAAATCTCATCAAGAGTTGCATGAAGGTAATATGGAGGAGTACATTTTGCTTCCAAATGATACAAAAAGAAATGAAGCAATCGTTCACACTGAATAGCGAACCAAACGTGCAAGATTGGAGAGTATGAGCATGTGACTAGGATATCTAGGCATCGGTTTGCAAATGTTAGGTGGGAAATTTATGACAGTCTAGGTTACTGTTACTGATTTATTTGAACATTTGCTAAGATCTGCTTTTTTGTTGTAGTGTCAGTTTGTTTTGTTGGAATAATAAATAAAATTCTGTTTCCTATTTATATTTTTCATGGTTTTATTACGAGACAATTTTAATGATAGCGATGACAGAAAGACCGTGCTTGTTTGATTTTATAATTCCATGGCATCGCTGATTTTTCTAAAACCGTAGTTTAGATTTTTCTAGTTTGAGAATTTGGAAAATTGAAAAGTAATGGTATGCATGGATGAAGAATTTTTTTCTCTACAAAACCCAACTACACTTTGCCTTTAAGGTAATACTGTCGGTTTTAGAATTACTGTTCAGAATTTAATGAAACTTGGCATATTAGTAGATTATAATAAGGTAGTGAACCAGTTAAATTTTTAAAGAGCTACAGAGAACCAGTAAGAAGATATTAATATTTAAAATTTTATGCCTTTAACATTGAGCCTTATGAGAAAGTACAAATTTTATTTTATTTCACAAAAAGTACCGTTCAGATTTCAATAAAAACGCGAAAAAATAAATGAAAAAAATTTTTAAACATTTTAGATACTTACAAACAGATCTCCAGAGCATGTGACAATAGTAATTAGCAAAAACGTACTTTTTATTTCGTCGTTGATTAGAGTGGCTACGTCATAAAAGAGGTTATAACGCAGGTGAAATTTAAACATGCATGCAATGTGGGAATATAAGTTTTATAGAATTTTTTATTACAAATAATATGAACGAGATTCAATTTTGCATTCGTCTCTTCTACAATTATAAATATGAAAACTTGCTCCTTAATGTATAATTCTGTAAAACTATTCTCCATTTAAATTCTATACTGCAATAAAACAAAAACTTGTAGGTTGTTTATTCTACAAATAATAAAGAACACCGCAGTGACTAAATGTAATTCAATCGTATTTTTACAATGTGTTTACATATTTTGTTTACGAATAAGTTTTTATCGCCAGAAATTTACCCGAAAAAAATACACAACAGAAATTTTAATATAATCGTTTGAGACGTTTGTCAATTATAGCAAGACATAAATTATTAGAATTAGAAATAATCTGATGCAATAATGAGAAGTTGAAGAGGGCAGCACTGTCTATGCTTGCCCTTCTTTCCTCTCGATGCACTAGGCCCCAAACCGTACGAGTTACACATATCCCCATAACGTTGTTCCTCTACCCATATTTATTTCCTCTATGCTATAATTTAATGCAGGTCATTCGTGACTATAAATTTTAAAATGTGATTGCTAATCGTTAGTTTGATTAAAAGCCTCGACAATGCTATATAAACTCTTAAAAACTGACGCAACGACAACAAAAACCTACATTGAAAATAGAAATTGAAGAAACAAAATTTTCATAAAAAACAAAATGTCATTGTCATTTTAATAACATGTGTGTATGAAACTTAAACTTTACAGAAAACAATAAGTATTATTTTTTAATCATATAAATGAACAATATTGCAAAGGTATAAGGTGCCTTTATTAAACAAATTATATTAGACGGCTTGAATTTCAAAATCATTTAATTATACCGGATGTTTTATGTTTTTTTTTTAAACTCCACAGTTGTTGCATACAAATAAACTTTTTTAAGCAGCACAGACCATTGATAAACTAAATTTCCAGATGTGTAAAAAAGCCCGCACGTGGTCATTAGATTTAGCTGGCGTTTCAAAGAAAAGACCCTTTAGGACAGCCGAGAAACTATAAATTACAGATAGCAGGCACTTCAACTGACAAATTTGTATAGGAATCAATATTGTTTTTGCTGTTTTCTTTCTTTTCTTATATTTAAGGAAAAATAACCAGTCGGCCCATATCCGGCCCTGACAGCAGATTTAGTTCTGTAGGGATCAGTCCTAGAAAGTACTTCGCTACATACTGATCCATTTCTAATAAACCATGGCTTCTGTAAAGGGAAAAGTGCCTATTGGAAATATTCTTCAAAAAATGAAATGGCAGTTAGTGATAAAACATCTACTGCGAGTTGCAAATTATGCAAAACAACAATATCTCTGTTGTTTTTTATATCGGTCTATATCGGCCGATACCGATAATTGGCTTCACAGCCAATATAGCCGATATATATATATCGGTATCGGTGGATCCCTAGTTTCCACTTTATACAAGTTCCGTTTTAATAAGTTTCACTGGATAACCTCAAGAGTGCAAGTATTTTAATTGGATATTTTTTAATTACTCCATAGAAAAAATATATTGTACAGCTTAAATAAAATGCCATTATCGCCTTTGAATAATTGAGGCACACTGTCTTTAGCATCATGCCTCCATCACAATTTATCTGATATGGACATCATTTCATTCTCGTCATATAATCTACTACACTACCTTTCAGTATTGGGCAAATCTTAAGTCACAATCAACAATCACAATTAAAAATTTAGTTGTTAATTGTCACAATTATTTACTTGTAAATGATTCATGAACAAAGAACAAATTAAATTTCTAATCGTAATTGTTAACGACTAAAATTTTCCCAACACTGCTACCATTCAAGCAAAAAGATTCGACAGTCCAGACTGTCAATTTTTTTGTTTCAAAAGTAAAATAAAATTGTAACATAACCTAAAATAAATTGACATACATATTTCCACACCTCAACCAAAATAGAAATTTTACCAATATAAAACAGGACGAAAGATTTAAGTCATAAAATGAAAGCACAGAACATAAAAGATTTAATGATCAGTTTTGGTACACGATGGGGCCAAAAGGCATCTTCTGTGCTTTTAATAAATTTTGACTTCAACTGAATATCAAAGCAGGCAAAATTAGTGAATATTTGATTATAACAAAAGTCTATACTTACCAGGTAAATCAACTAGACGTTGAGCAAGCTCTAAATTCCATTCCCTTAAATCCCTAACAATATCAGGATGTTCACATAAACGATTACTAAATTGAAGTAATTTTTTAATTCTAGGTCCAGGAGCCATTCTAGTATGTTCTGCCAAAGCTTTCATTAAACTGAAATTAGCGCGTTGCTGATCTGTTAATCCAGTCATTCGGCATAATTCTGGCACAAGGTATACAGTCTCTGCCATACCCGCACGAATCTCACGTTGTTTTGCTCGTGACACCAACATAGGTTGTTCGTTGTTTGTAATATTTAAATTGTATCTCTGCAATTTTAAAAGTAAATAGTATGATGCGATACAAGCGATGTTTACAAAAATACAGGTATATCAATTACCTCTCTAAAGTACTGCCTGTAAGAAATGGAAGTACCATCTCTCTTGCTAAATGTTGAATTAGGATTAGTGTTAAAATCGACATCATCAATATGATAGGTTCGGTTGTTATATTCAGTTAGCACAACAGATCCTATAATGCTATCTTGAAACAGCTTCTTAAACTTCGCTCGATCTTGTTGGAGACATTCTCCCAACAACTGTAATACTGTATCATGGCGCATTACTTTATGAGTAATCTCAGCACACATAAGAATGGCATTCTCATGCTGACGTATTGATGTAATATATCCAGGCCACAACTCCATACGGTGATCGGGAACACTCACCTGAAAACAACAATTGCTTTATTAAACTTTTTGTCTCTAGATGTGATAGAAAAGACTTCTACCTTAGCTATAGCATCAAAGAAATTTCTTCCAACCAACTGCAATCTCAAATGTCCCAGACATTTTCGCATAATTATGTTAAAAAATTGAATATACTGATAATCTCCAGCAGCAACATCACCAACCAAACGAATAGTGAAACGGTAATTTTCATTTGTACCTAAAAACGTGTATATTACAATAAGAGAAAAGAGAATTTCTGACTTAATACTCACGATCATCTTGGGCAAAGATTTCAAGTGGATCAGGATTTAATCGATTTGAAGTATATAATACAGTTCCGTCAAAAATGTAACCAGCAATGTTATTTCCTGCTGCTGCTCTACGAAACAGGGCTTTTTTTACAATAGTTCTATCTTCTTCGGGAGCTACATCAACTCGATATTGGTACAAGCACCAATTTGTTTGTTGCAATAACTTAAAATAATTCGCAGAAAGACGAACTGGAGTACCAAATGTTCCTAAAAACACACATAACTTAAAATGTAAATACTGGTCATAAGAATACTATCTTTACCTTGTTTGGTTTGCAAGTTGTCAGGACGGGTACGAAGTACCGTCATTTCATGCAGTTTTCTTCTACCACGCATGTTACCACGTCTCATAGAACCTCCATTTTTGCTTGTGGCTCCATTGCCATTTCCACGTCCAGCGCCTTCAGAAGATTCACTCGCTAGAGAAAATCGAAACAATAAAATAAAGAAACATTGAAATTTGGAACTAAAACCTTACAGATTAGAGAAGTAGGCTGACCAGGATAATCTGAAGTTGCCATACCGCGCTGTGTAGCTCGACCAGCAGATATCATCTACAAAAAGAGAAAATAGTTATTTGTGTTAGTATAAAGTACAAAAGTATTGCTTTGCAGTTTGTTTTACTGGTCAAAGGCAACGGGAAAAAGTATCACTTTCAGAGTTTCACATACAGAGCAGGCCTGTAATAAGGTTGTAGGTTGTCGCAAAAACAGGATGCAATCATTTGCATTAAGACAGACAAAAATTAGGCCTTTTTTGCCACGCAACTTTTTACCTTAAACTACAGTGTTTGAGAAATAAGGTGTCAAAAGTTTAATCTAAATTTTGCTTTTAATCAAGATTTTTGGGAAAAGAAGTTACACAATTGACAAAAAATAGTTATTTAAGCAATGAGGGTGGTAAGTACATTTTACCGATTTGAGGGCAATAGATTTGGGAAATGAGGGCATAGCCCAAAGTATCCAATGTTACCCGAAACCGGTTGTACTAACGTGCGAGATGCTTATGTTTTTTGCACAATCAAGTTTCTAAGTTACATTGCAAAATTTAAACAGATCGATCAATCTTTTAAAATTAAAAAAGAACGTGGTTGTTTTTATTATTACTGTCGCTATGATTCATATCATGTAATTTTTATGTGGCAGTGATGGAAAGCGATGAATCGTCAGCTGTGGCTTATCCAAAAAAAAAAGTTTGTTTTCCATAACTTTTAATGTTAATTAATTATATTTATTATTAATAAAAATTTGAAATAAATCTTTTTATTACTTACCGCCTGCAATACATGGCTCGTAAGTTAGCAAAAACGCCCGATTGTGCAAAAAGGTTTTTTTTTTTCGGTTGACTTCGAAGAAATCTTATCATTTTATTTATTTTTATAGTCCAATTTGAGGTTGAAATGGTATACGAGCCCTAACAACTAAATATTGGAACAAGCAGTATTTTCTTTTAATGTTGTATAAACAAGATATTTTATTAAATTTCCACTCAGATTTCTAGGGTTATTTAAAAGTGCGAATTGTTTCGAGTTCTAAATGATGACAAATATAATTATTCTGCAAATTGCATGCATCGCAGATAAAATCATTTGTTTCAACTAAAAAGTACTGACAACTAATTGTTAGGACAGCTAACTAAACATTTCTAAATATGTTTAAACGAGGTTGGTTTTCAAAACAAAAAAAGATTGTATCTATCACTAACCTCTCTAGTAATTTGCTTTTATAACTTATTTGTCAAGAACAAAAACCAACCAAAATTTACGTAGATAATTATATAAAACAGTACCGTAATAGCAAAACAATTCGTGAAATCGCCAAAAATCTACGTATTTCCACATCGATTGTTTTTAATATTATAAAACACTATTGGAAAATAAAAATGTTGGTGTTAAAGGTAGAAGTTCGGGTCACCCTAGGCTGGTTGCACCACGACACCAGAGGCTTCTTGTTAAAACTGTGTAAGAAGGGTAAACGAAATGTGTTACGGGATATTATTGCACAGTGGAATGGAGAATCTGGATTAAAATTATCACGAGAATGTTGTAGAAAATGGATTGATAAATTCGGATTGAAATTTTATAAGATTCGATGTAAGTTTTCTGTATGTTTTCAGAATAACCGTACTTTTTTATTATCACATAAGCTAAAGAAAAGCTACTTTTAACCCAAAAACAAAAAGAAATAGACTTGATTGGACAAAATCTAAATTATCATGAACTCTAGAAGACTGGTCAAAAATTATTTTTGATGATGAATCGAAATTTGACGTTTGTGTGGAGGATTTTCAAAAGCGAGTTATTTGCGCAAAGAATGAAGCTTTTTATACAGATTGTATCAAATGCACCATAAAATTTCCAAAGGGGGTAATGATCTGGGGCTGTATGTGGGAAAGTCTGAGTTTATTGATGGTACTGTTAATGCTGAAAAATATCAAAAAATATTAACAAATATTTTCTTCCAAGCATCAAAAGACAGCATCCTGATGCAAATTTTACTTTCCAATGAGACGGGGCTGCTTGTCACAGTCAAGTTGACAAAATAGTGGTTTTCTGATAAAGGTAATACAGTTTTGTCTTAGCCTGCTAACAGTTCAGATCTGAATATCATTGAAACATTCTAGCATAAAATGAAACAACAATTAAGAAACAACACTCAAAGAACAGTTGCAAAAGTAAAGAAAGACTGGAAGAAATATGGAGTAGTTTTACACTTGAGTTTTGTAGAACTTTGACAGAAACCAAACCAGCAAGAATTCAAGCTGTCATTAAGGTAAAGAGCATTGTAACATCTTATTAAGATCTAAAAAGTTGATTTGTCCCAATATACAGTGTGGCCAAGATAAGGATGCACAGCATGGGGATGTTAAAAACTAGAGATGAAACGGATATCCGGTAACTATCCGGTATCCGACCTATCCGGCAGCCTAAATACTATCCGGCCGAATACTGGATTAAAAAAATATTTTTAGGTAATTAATTGCTTTATTTAGTTAGTATCAC